>CM076853.1:24585643-24852068 GCA_039519185.1 Astragalus membranaceus
AGAGAGGAGAAGAAGAGGAAATCTCAAACCCTTGGTGCATGCAAGTGATCTTCATGCCATTCTTCACCATTTTTCTTCCTCTACCCTTTGATACCACTGTTTCTGATCATCCTCCCCTACATCTCCATCCACCATTTTCGAGTAGAAGAAGGATGGAGCTGGGATTTCCAAGTTAGAGGGTGAAGATGCAAGTCCAACAAATTTCTGGGTAAAACCCGTAGGGTATACCTTCGGTGATTTCGTCGAATCTCCTTGTACACAACTCCGATGATCGTGATTCTTGTTCCTCTGGAAACTAGACTAGAGGCTCTTCATTTTGGGCACAAGAACCGTATGATTTCATGGAGAAATGAAGGAGATATCATGTCCCCAAGTTACGGTTTCAGAATCTGCCACTGTACTGAACCAGTCACATAGTTTCGGTGATATCTCTCAATATACTGGATGCATGCGCGTGAAACTTCTTCCATCTGAAACTAGACGAAATTATCTTCACAATGGGCACTGATTTGAGTAGATTTGGTCACGGATTGACCAAATTATGCCTGTTGCAAAACTGTGTCATGTTGCTGGAAAACAGGAAGAAGAATGCTGGAAATGTGGTTCGTCAAATTTGAGTTCGGTTCGCCGAAGTCTCGAACGCCATCAGTTCGATATACTGAAGTGGGGTTCAGTAACAAGAATTTGATCGAATTACTGGTTGTGCATGTGGGACCCATCGAGTTCAGATGCGGAGGCACTAGGAGCGTGTACGTGACTACGGGGATTGTTCGAGTGGTTACAATCCGGCCGTCCGTGTTTCGACGTGATTTCTCGGCAATCGTCAACCGGGTGAGTTCTACTCACGGATAGGGATATTTTTATGTGTCTTGAAAATATATCGGTTTTGAGTCATAAGGCATTATCCTTTTCGAAAGATTTTGGGAACCGAAAACCGTTTTTGAGAAATGTTGCGTTTTTACGGTTTTTATTGAATTGTTGAACAATTTACGAAATTGTGATTTTTAGTGCTTTCACTGGAATATGGTCTGGAATGTTGTTTATTAAATCCGTTTTCAGGTTGGAGAACGATCAGAATTCGATTTGGGCGAGAAATGGAAAACGGAATGAGAAACTAGAATTCGGTAACAGAACAGGCCGCACGGGTCGTGCGCCACTGGGCACGGACCGTGCGTCCTCTTCGGGTTGGCTGTGTGATTTTGGTAAATCACGCACGGGTCGTGCGCCCCTGGGCACGGACTGTGCGTGAGCTGCTGTTACCGGACTCCGATTTCTCATTTCGTCGCTCCTTTCGATCCCGAATCACTTCTAATTTTCTCCCCAACCCACTTTAACGATATTGCCTTATTGACAACTGTATTTTGAACTTATTCGACTCACGATTTTGAAAAAGAGTTTCAAAAGCATATCTGATTGAAAAACCGAAACCCTAGTATACGTGTGGGTACACCGTCTGATGGACTGACTGAATGTATATGTTATATATGTCGACTGATTGTGATTATAATGCCGGATCTTTTATATTATTCATCAAAACGGGTTATAAGTCAATAATATGTTATAACAAGATTATAATGCCGGAGGTCTAACTTAAGAATTCCTCAAAACGGGTTATAGATCGAAAGATATAAATTATCTAAAGAATTATGTGAACGATCCTTTGGTGATCAAAAAGATATAAATTATCAAATAAACATATGTGATAGATCCTTTGGTGATCAAATAGATATATATTATCTAACTCTCGAGAATCGATATGTATTGTAATACATATATCGCGTTGGGTGACGATCCGACAAGTAGCATACTAGGGAGGGTAGTCACGACCCCTTACCTAGGCCCTGAATGTGTTTTGGCGTGGTCAACTCACGGGTTGCCGGGATTAGCATGGATTGCAGTCGGCTTATGTTAAAAGATATAGCTACCGGGATTAGCACGGATTGCAGTCGGTTAAGCTATGGTGTTAAAAGACTTCTTAAAAGCTGCCGGGATTAGCACGGATTGCAGTCGGTTTATGCTTATAAAAATAAGACTTCTTACTGAACACGATTTGCTTGGCATTTCGATTATAAGCTCGTGGTAGCTAATAATTTTTTGAAAACGGTTTAATAATTGAACTGAGTGTCGGTGAGGGGGCACGGTAGGACTCACTGAGACAAGTTGTCTCACCCAATCCATATTTGTTGTTTTTACAGAGAACAGGTTCACCGGAGGCTTATTATGCCAAGTGACCGGTGACACGCTATAACTTTAGTTAGTGTTGTTTCTTGTAACCGGCTTGAGGGTTATGAGGATAGCGTTTAGTTTAGTTATGAGTTGTGTCTTGTAACCGGCTTGAGGGTTATAAGGACAACTTCAGTTAGTTAGCCACATAGTCAATTTTGAGGACTATGAGTTAGAATCAGAATAATGAATCAAGCATAATTGAACCGAGAGGTTTTAGTAAGGGGTCGCGATAGAACTCACTGAGACAAGTTGTCTCACCCAATCCATTGTTGTTGTTTTTCAGTTAAGCAGGGAAAGATGAAGACCGTGAGGCACGGCTATGGAGATTGCTTGAGGAGCAGCAGCTATCTTATTTCATTATGTCTTGTATTTCAGTTTCCTTTGTATTTCTGTATTTTCATTCAGTATCTTAGATTGTACGGTTGTACGACTTATGTTAATAAAGTTGTAAATCGCTTCCGCAGACTTTCTGTTTTGAGTATTGAACACTAGTTGAGCGTGTAAGGAACGATATTATGTATTATGATGTTCAGTTATGTAAGCGCACTTGATGGGTTTTAGCATCGAGTTTTAGATTGTGTTCAATATTTCAAAAGGGAGTTACTCTGATATATGCCAGTAGTGCATTTCGATAATTCCTACAAGTTAGAAATTATCGGGGTGTTACAATTGGTATCAGAGCAGTTCGACCCAGTCGGACTTAGAATCATGAGTCTCTTAAGTCCTCTAAGTGTGATTCCTCTTAGTATGCTATTAGACGTTTAGCCTGATCAACTAAACACTTTGTGCATATTTCGCAGAATCATGGCTGGTGGAAGTTGGAGAAGCGTCCCTGTCGATCCTCAATCTGAATGGATGCAGAACATGATCGTGAATCAACAACAGATGATGCAGGACATAATGTGGATGCATCACGAACTGATGAGTCAGCAGCAGCGACCGTATGTTGCAGAAACAAATCTCAACGAATCGAATGAGGGAAGGAAAGTGGATAGAGAAGGGAAGAAGAAGGCATTGGAATTGCCAACCCCAAGTGATGAACCGAGGGGTACCTATAACAAAGGAAAGCAAGTTGTGGTAGCTGAAGTTCTGAGGTCCGTTAAGTGTTCGGCGTGTGGAAGGCCCCACAGCGGAAGGTGTCGTCGAGGATCAACCGCGTGTTTTTATTGCAAAGGAGAAGGGCATTATGCTAACAAGTGCCCAGTAAAGAAGAGGAAGGCGACTGAATGGTCCACTCCGGAGGAAGAACCAAGAGGTGTCTCCAGCAAGGGTAAGCAAGTGCAGGCGTCGGAAATTTTAAAACCCGCCAACTGTGGCAAATGCGGAAGGCCCCATGGAGGAGAATGTCACCTAGGAACAAAGTATTGCTTCTACTGCAAAATGGAAGGGCACTACGCCAGGGAGTGCCTAGCGAAGAGGAGGAACCGAGAATGGAATGCTAACTCTGCAAGCGGAAATGGTCTTTGTGTTGGACGCTCCGAAAGGCAAAGCCGTTGATGATTTCGGCGAAAGGTATATTGTGTGCTAATTGTCTTGATTGGTCCAATTTTGAGGACAAAATTTTTAAAAAGTTGGGGTGATTGTAATATCCCCAATTTTTTATTCGCTATTTAAATAATTTGGCGTGAATTATTATTTTGTGAATTCTTGTCTTGATTAGAAATAAAATGATTTGATAGTGGATTGCTTGATTTAATTACTATATGAATTGTGTGCTTAATTGATATTAATTATGTCAAGTAGGGTAATTAGAATGGTGAGGAGTCATGAGGAATGAAAAGTTTAAGTGAGAGGTATAGTAGTCTTTATCCTAACCTATATATGTACCCTTCCAGCTGAAACACCAAAAACATTTCACTCCTTGAAAAATTCTGAAAACAGCAACAAGATAGAGAGGAGAGAAAGGAGAATGGGGCGTGAGGGAGAGAAGGAAGAAGGAGAAGGGAGAATTCCTCAGAAATGCCTTGCATGTACAATCTGATTTCACCATTAGTTTCAGTTTTCCATCCTCTCTCCATTGATACAATTTTCGAAACCATCCTTCTCCTCCACCACATTCCACCATTGAAGACCACCTTGAGCTCCACTTGGCCAAACACCATGTCTGTCACTTGCATGTCCAATTAGAGTGCATAAGAACCAAATTCTGAAGCCTGATTACGAATTGGAAGCAACCTAGGAGCCATTCAGTTTCTGGGTTCTGATTCATACATTAGGAAATCTGGGTTTCGCATGGGTGTGCATTTGGAGCGAAATAGAAGAGTTCGTGAGTTGCCGAGTGATCGTGTTCTTGAGTCTCAGTGTGAATCGTTTGCTGTCTTCAAAGAGGTGAGTTCTATAACTCACTAGGAAAACCATGAATATGTGTATTGTTGTGTTATTGAGTTTGTAGGTGAATCAGAATGGACACGGGAACGATCGGAATAGGAAAGAAAACGCAAAAAAACTGTTTTTCTGCAACACTGTTAGTCACGCACGGACCGTGTGCCTCTGGGCACGGGTCGTGCGTGAGATTCTGGAACCAATGGTGCCGTTTTTGAAAACGCGCACGGGTCGTGTGCCAAGGCGCACGGACCGTGCGTATCTCTCTGATACGACATTTTGAAATACGTCCTAAGTCGTTCCGATTGGTCTTAAGTCCCTTCCCATCCACTCCCCAAGGTTCCCCTAGGATGGGAACACCGTAATTCTACATGTTTAGCTTTGACTGAAGTGGTAGTATTGATCGGGAAGTAATTCGGGATCGGAAAGGAATGACATGTTAAATGATGGACACGCACGGATCGTGTGTATGGGCGCACGGGTCGTGCGTGGTCTTCGGGTTGCCTCTTTTAAAAAGTGTTTTAAACCATTCCGAACGATTCCAATTGCTTTCTAATCCTTCCTTCCACCTTCCCCAATGTTACTATGATTGAATTGCCCTGAATTGAGTGGTAATTGATTGTGATTGGATCCAAAGTATGTTAGTACCATACAATTGGTTATGTTTGGATTATGTTCAGGTTAAGTGAATGCTCATGTGATTGACCATTGATTTCATGTTATGAATTTGTGTTTGATGTATTGTGCTGGATTGACTGGTTTAGTAAGATTGATAAGTTAAGTTAGCGAACCTTAGTAATCCATGAGAGATCACTTAATAATTAGACTTAGTTAGTAATTAGATCACCTTAGTAATAAGTTTATGTTCAGTTCAGTTCATTGTTCAGTTAAGTTATTATTATGTTTAAGTTCATTGTTGAGTTCAGTTCAGGTATATCATCATATATACCTTTTAGTCGGGGTGACGACCCTATTCAATTTAGTGTGCTGGGGGAGAGGCAGTCATGAGCCTTATGAACCTAGGCCCCGTTAGGGACCCAGCCGATTAGTGGGGACGGGTTCACCGGAAGCTTATTATGCCAAGTGACCGGTGACACGCTATAACTTTAGTTAGTGTTGTTTCTTGTAACCGGCTTGAGGGTTATGAGGACAGCGTTTAGTTTAGTTATGAGTTGCGTCTTGTAACCGGCTTGAGGGTTATAAGGACAACTTCAGTTAGTTAGCCACATAGTCAATTTTGAGGACTATGAGTTAGAATCAGAATAATGAATCAAGCATAATTGAACCGAGAGGTTTTAGTAAGGGGTCGCGATAGAACTCACTGAGACAAGTTGTCTCACCCAATCCATTGTTGTTGTTTTTTAGTTAAGCAGGGAAAGATGAAGACCGTGAGGCACGGCTATGGAGATTGCTTGAGGAGCAGCAGCTATCTTATTTCATTATGTCTTGTATTTCAGTTTCCTTTGTATTTCTGTATTTTCATTCAGTATCTTAGATTGTACGGTTGTACGACTTATGTTAATAAAGTTGTAAATCGCTTCCGCAGACTTTCTGTTTTGAGTATTGAACACTAGTTGAGCGTGTAAGGAACGATATTATGTATTATGATGTTCAGTTATGTAAGCGCACTTGATGGGTTTTAGCATCGAGTTTTAGATTGTGTTCAATATTTCAAAAGGAAGTTACTCTGATATATGCCAGTAGTGCATTTCGGTAATTCCTCCAAGTTAGAAATTATCGGGGTGTTACAGATCTTAACATCTTCTTATTTGCATCCTTATCTTTTCTAACTTCCGTCCTGTTCTTCCAGCTCTTGGTAAAATTCTCCTTGATTGTTTTTGTGATGGCGGTAGCTGAAGCCTTCGAAGGAATAAAACTGCATTAAAAAAGATGAATTTTGTTACACCAAATATAAGTTATATATAAATGGCAACAAAAATAAATTAATAAATAATATATATATATATACTTACGAATCGCCAACAATCTGCAATATGATACGCCCATCAGGTATAACCCTAATCACATCAGTCCCATCAATGAATGTACGTACCCCATCCGCATCAACATGTGTCGGGGATAAGCCCTCAATACCAACAGAAATCGATGGGCCCCTTGCAGTACTAGTACTAGCACCATCCTCAGACACAGGTGGTGGCAAATATCTGCCAGTAGTAACAACAACACGCGTAGGCTGAACACGGCGCCCTAGGCGAGTATATGTCTTCCGCTTGCTAGTGCTGGCGGCAATGGGAGGTGGAGGAGGAACATATGCGCCGTCATGATTGGATCCTGAGTCATCATGAGATGGCATATCTGTATCTAGACATATACATTTAAACAAACAAACCATATACTAAACAAGGTTAACATAAACATATACAAAACTCATTAAAATAAATAATTTGAATCCCATTCATTCTCAAACAAATAACATCCTTCAATATTAAAAATAACATCCTTCATTAAAAATAGAATTTTTGAAACATAAATTACATCCTTATATAATTGATTGAAACATAAATAACTAATTTGAATCCCATTCATTCTCAAAATCATCATCATCGGAGGAGTGAATTCTTGATACACCAATGTGGTCTGTTGCATCTTCACCATCAGCATCTTCGTCATCAACAACTTCATCGCCGGTGTTTGGCTCATCACATAAACGAACAATGGGTTCAACTTGAATCACTTCATTTACATTAGACATCTCTTCCATTTGATATGGCATATCTTCCACCGTGTCATCATTTGTCTGATCAATGCGACCTCTTGGTTTTGTTTTAATTGCGACACACCAACCACGCCTATCAGTCCGCATTGATGGATAAGGGACATAATAGACTTGTCTCACATTTTGTGCAATGACGAACGGATCATACGGTCGATATCTACCATTCATTTTAATGTCCACTATATTTGACTTTGGATTCACCTTTGTTTCTCGAGCAGACGGATCAAACCAATTACAATAAAAAAACCACTACCTTTGGACTAAAATCTAGATGGGGGTACTGAAGTTCATATATGTGTTGAACCACACCATAAAAATCATCTTCACCTCCTCCAGTGACCCCCTTCATGCACACTCCACTATTGACTGTCTCTCTGCCCTATGTCCATTCATTGGTGTGAAATTTGTATCCATTGATAAAGTATGTGTGTCGAGGACCGTCTGATATGTTCCTCAAGTGTTGGTTGGTAGGATTTGGCGGGAGGGAATACACATATTGACTAAACCACATTGGAAAATGCGCATGAATATGAGCAGAAGATTGGTCTTCACGTACTGCCTCTGATGACAAGAACTCCCTAAAAAGAAATAATTTAATTGTTACACTTGTCTACTTTATATTAACTAATTAAGATCGATTGTTAATGTTGAGGAACATACTCAATAAATGGTTGCACCTCAGTACAGTTTATCAACACATGAACATGTGCTGAACTTAACTCTTCATCTGTTAGCCAGTGAGTTGACTCCTTCCCAGATGGACGACCGGGTAGACAAAAGACAGACAAAGCCAAAGGATGTCTAGGCCATTCAGTATCCACTTCATTTCGACTGCTTCCAGGAGCAAACTGATTCTTGAAATAATGAGAACAAAAATGTGTTGTTTCACGGTGTAAGTAAGAATAACATATCGATCCTTCAACTCTAGCTTTGTTTTTCACCGATCTTTTTGAATCACCCATGAACCTAGAGAATATGATATTAATATAATAGTCATATATTTTAATTTAAACTTGTTTCTTATATTATAAAAATTAGCTGACCTTTCAAACGGATACATCCATCTGTATTGGACAGGTCCGCCAAGTTTAGCTTCATATGCGATATGCACCGGTAGATGCTCCATAGAATCAAAGAAACCAGGTGGAAATACTCTCTCCAACTTGCATAAGATAAGTGGGATGTCTTGTTCCATTTTTGAAAGATCATCAGCTTTTAGCGTTGCATAACACAAATTCTTAAAGTATTGACTTATTTCAATGAGCGGATTAAAAACGTGTGTTGACAACGAACTAAAATCGATAGGAAGTAAGCACTCCATGAATACGTGACAATCATGACTCTTCATCCCATGCAACCTCCCATTATCCACATCCGCACATCTAGATAAATTGGAAGAATTACCGTCTGGCATTTTCAACTCTTTTATCCACTGATAAACTGCTTTCACTTGTTCGGTAGATAACGTATAATTGGCTTTGGGTTTCAAAATCCTAGTACCTTGCTCAACCAACAACAAATCCTTTCGTCTACAGAAATGATCTATATCCTTCCTAGCGTTCTCATTGTCTTTCGTTTTGCCTTTCACGTTCATGACAGTGTTAAATATGTTGTCAAAAAAATTCTTCTCTATATGCATGACATCGAGATTGTGTCTCAATAGATTATCTTTCCAATTGGGAAGTTCCCAAAAAATACTTTTTTTGTCCAATTGTGCCATTGCCCATAGCCATCTGGACGAGAAACAACACCCGCTACGACTTCCACAGGAGGGATATCCCTAACACTATTCCAAACTTCCTCTGGTGTCAACTGACGAGGAGGTCCAGCTGTTTCAACATTTCCCTTGATGAACGCATATTTCTGCTTTCTAAATGGGTGATCCATAGGTAAGAACCTACGGTGCGAGTCAAACCATTAAACTTTTCCTCCGTATTTAAGACTAAAAGCCTTTGTGTCAACCATGCAAATCGGACACGCCATCTTACCATGTGTCCCCCATCCAGACAACATTCCATAGGCAGGGAAGTCATTAATGGTCCACATCAAAGCCGCCCTCATCACAAAATTTTGTTTGCGTGCCACATCATAAGTTAAAACACCATTCCACAACCTTTTTAGGTCATCAATCAAAGGTTGCAAATAGATGTCAATACCAGCTGTTGGATTACTTGGCCCTGGAATAATAGAATTTAAAAACATGTATGGTTTGGACATACACATTTCTGGAGGAAGGTTGTATGGGGTAACAATAACTGGCCAACATGAATACGGTGTTGCCGAGGCTTGAATATATGGTGTGAAACCATCCGAGTACAAACCAAGCCGAACATTGCGTGGATCACTGGCAAAATCTGGATGAACACGATCAAAATGCTTCCAAGCTTCACCATCAGATGGGTGACGTAATTCACCAGAATTATTTCTATTTTGATGGTGCCATGTCATTTTACCCGCGGTCTCCATTGAAGTAAACATCCTCTGTAGCCTTGGAATAAGAGGCAGATAGAACATTGAATTTCGTGGAACCGGTTTGCCTCTGCTCATCCCTGATCTACTGACACGATAGCGTGGTTGTCCACACAACTTGCATTCCGACAACTCTCCATCATTTATGCCAAACTCATTGTTATAATAGAGCATGCAACCAGACACACAACAATCAATCCTTTTACATTTTAAGCCAAGCTTCGATACCACTCTTTTAGCTTCATATTAACTTTGCGGTAAACTCCCTCTAATGGGGGTTGCATCCAACATCATTTTGGTCATATATTCCATGCACAACTCAGCAACATTAAATTGAGACTTAAGACCCAACAACCGAACACACATTGATAATTTTGAGTCTGTAGATCCTTCAAATATGGGTTTATTTATCTTACTCAAATACATGTAAAACCTTTGAGCTTCCTCATTTGGAACTTCGTCAGCATCTGGTTCTTCAAAATCCAAATTTACTCCAACAGCGTCAGATATCATTCCCTGATAAACATCTAACGGTTGTATTCCCCATCCTTCAGATGTCGTAGTCGCTGGATAACTACTTGATGTGTGATCTACTACTTCAACCGGAACATTAACCGCAGGACTTGCAGCTACCCCTGGCGCTCCTTCCCCGTGACGACTCCATGTCCAATAATTTGGCCTAAACCCATTATTGTACAAATGAAGTCTAACTTCATGTTCATTTTTTATAGCTGCAAATGAACATTTCAAGCACGGACATCTAATACCGCCTTGTCACCCAAATTCTTCATGATCAATGTACTTAGCACAAAAAATAAACTCTTATACTCCTTCTACAAAACGTCGTTTTACACCAGATCTTCCAGGATACAATCGATCATACATCCAACTACGATCCATTTTCAAGAACTATGTATACTACACTACAATATAAATAAAATAAACTATCAATTACTTCATATTTTGATATATATATTTATATATTACTCATTTTATTTTGATATTTCAATAAACTATCAATTACAAGTAACACAATTAATTTTTTGATAATGTTATATACTAATAATTTAAACATTATAAATAATAATTCCAAATTTAATTTTAAATTTCAATTTTTATAAGACAATATATGTTAATAAAATTTATAAGTGAACTTAATAAATAAGTTTTTTCAATATAAATTATTTTGTATTATTATTGCAAACAAAATTTTACTATAAATAGTGAAGTAAGTAATATTTTATTAATTACTTTAACAACTAACCGTAGTGAAGAGAAGGCTCTGGGTTGAAGCTTATCCTGAACTCAAGCAGAGAGGAAAAAGGAAGAACCCAAACAATACCTAAACAAACAACAACACAATTAGTAACAAACTCATATTATTATAAAATAATTTAAAAACGAATATAAAAAAAATTAAAAACTAAAACTATTAACTCATATCAAAAACATACCTTGAAGAAATTTCCCAATGAGAGGAGAAGACAATTCGTAGGGACGAAGTGCTACACTTCAAAAAGAGATTTAGTAGAGAAGGAGAGAATTTGGAGAGAGTAAAAGAGAAATTTTAAGAAGAGAATGAGAGGATTGTTAGAATGAGAAGTGGGGAAGGGATATATATAGAAAAACGGAGCCAACGGTCAAAAGGAAATATCCGCCGCAAAGGCCCTTTGCGGCGGATTTTTGGTCTTTGCGGCGGATTTTGAAATTAAATATCCGCGCCTATTTTTCAAACGGGTCTTTGCGGCGGATTGTGGGTCTTTGCGGCGGATATTTCAAATTAAAACACCGCGCATTTTTTTTAAAACACCCAAATATCCGCCGCAAGAACCCAAATTCCGCCGCAAATACCCAAAATATCCGCCGCAAATGCCCAAAATTCGCCGCAAATACCCAAATATCAGGCGCAAATAGCCAAAATCAAAATTCGCTATTTAGTTAGTGTTGCCAAGATCTTAACCGTTAATTAGTATCGACACTAATCACTATTGACTATTCAATAATCACGCAGCACTATTTAGTGTCGGCAAGATCTTGATCGTTAATTAGTGTCGACACTAATCACTATTGACTATTTACTGTCGGCAAGATCTTGACCGTTAATTAGTGTCGGCAATATCTTGACTGTTAATTAGTGTCCAAGCTAATCACTATTCATTATTCAATAATCACGCTGCACTATTCACTATTTAGTGTCGGCAAGATCTTGACCGTTAATTTAGTGTCGGATATGTTGTTGTATTATTATGAGTATTATGGTTTTTTATTATTTTTTATCATTTATATATTTAATGTCTGCTACCCCTAAACAGCGACCTACGCCATTCTCTTGAAACGACACTCTCTTGAGCATTGTCGGCAGCAGCTCCAATAGAGTGGCGTAGTCTCCATTTCTTTGTAAAGAAATTTCCACATTGTCATGAACACCCCTTGATATTTTTCGTTAAAAGTAACCCCTTTATCAGCAAAAAGCTCCTCCTCATTATTTCCACCACAAGAGACATATACGCTCATCAAACGCTCGGTATCATCCTCCAACTTAACAACCTGTCCTTGCAGTTCCTCAAACTTTCTATTTAGAGATTCAACCATCTTTTCAAAATAGAAAGTTTCACAAGAAACCATCTTTTGAAAAGATGGTTGAATCTCTAAATAGAAAGTTTGAGGAACTGCAAGGACGAATTGTTAAGTTGGAGGATGATACCGAGCGTTTGATGAGCGTATATGTCTCTTGTGGTGGAAATAATGAGGAGGAGCTTTTTGCTGATAAAGGGGTTACTTTTAACGAAAAATATGAAGGGGTGTTCATGACAATGTGGAAATTTCTTTACAAAGAAATGGAGACATACGCCACTCTATTGGAGCCGCTGCCGACAATGCTCAAGAGAGTGTCGTATTAAGAGAGTGTCGTATCAAGAGAATGAGAGTATTGGTAGAGGTGTGAAAAAGAAGAAGGGGAGAAGGGGTTTATATAGGAAAAACGAAGTCAAACGGTCAAAAGGCAAGATCCACCGGAAACGGTAGTTACCGGCGAATTTATGGGATTTGCGGCGGATTAGGGGATTTGCGGCGGACGGAGGGGGAATTGTGGCGGTTTTTGAAATTCAAAATTGTCAAATATCCGCCGGAAATAACCTTACCGGCGGATTGTTAAAATCTCGTAAAATTTTAACAATTTTTGTAATATTGATCCGCCGCAATTTTTATTAAATCCGCCGCAAAAACCAAGTCTAATATTGATCCGCCGCAAACGTCAATTATTCCGCCGGTAACGTTGCGGCGGATCCAAATCCGCCGTAAATGCCTAGAAAGCGTCGGAAAATTTGCGGCGGATCCATATCCGCCGGAAAGTCCTGGCCGTAAAAATCAAATATTCTTGTAGTGCTTATCCACCTTAAAGGGATTTTCCAATGTTTGCCCTTAAACTAAACTTTGGTGGCGGCTTCATTTTTTAACCTTCGAAGAATCCTCACCCGGATTTTTCGGTCGCTACAGCTGGCGACTTCACTGGGGAGTATTTAGAGAGTCAAACCTAGTCTAATTAGTTGTAGAATTAGTTGTTAATTTAATGTTTATTTTTACCCTTCTCTTGTCTTTTATTTTTATTGCATATAATATTTATGTGATATGTAAACTATAACATCCCTAATTTTTAAAGACTCGTACTATGCCTAAGACCGAGTAATTATTTGTGGGAATAATTGGTCGTGTCTCGGGGATTAATAGTCGAGGAAAAGTCCAAAGAAATCCTACTCTACATTTAATTGTGGCTTAGTCATGATTTAAATGAACAATTCAGCTGAAGGGTAAAATCGTCATTTCCGTCTCAAAATGAAGAAGCATCATTGATGAAGTAACGGATTGGGTTCTAATCGTGCTAGGTTATGGAGATGTTATCTAAATTGCTAAGTCATAGGGATTGATGAGTATCGGTAGATTAAAATGGACCTAATTGGATATTAATGAACCAAGGGCATTTTGGTCATTTCTGTACCCTTTAAAACCTTTAACCCAAACTTCCCAACATCAAACACATTCCTCAATTTAAAAGATCCATAACCAAGATTGTGGAAGGAAATTATGGGTTAGTGATTATTTAGAGGTGAATTAAAGTAAGGAAATCACTTAAGGGTATTTATGTCTTTTCCCACTCAAGTAAGCCTCAGCCCATTACCTCACTAGACTCAATCTTTTTCCCGGTCCTTCTTTATTATTCTGAAACAGAAAGGAAAGGAAGGAAAAAGGGGTAAAGAGAGAGGGGGAGGCCATGAGGGAGAAGAAGGAGGGAGAGGGGGAAAACTCAAACTCAAAGATGGATGCATGTGTACTTTTCTTCCTCCATTCCTTTCAGTTTTTCATTCTCTATCCAATGACACCAGCATCAAGGCCTGATTCTCCCTCATCCTCAAGGTGCCATTTTCGATTTCTCAAAGCTCATATGATCAAGTTGGTGAGTTTGCCATTTTATGTGCTATTGGTGCTTCATAATCACTTTCCTAAGCCCAATGGTCATATTAGAGTACTTCCTCCAACCACATTTCGAAGTTTCTGGAGATTGGGTGTAGCTTAGTTCAGTTATGGATGTTTTGAGTTGGCTATGGGACTCAAATTCGTGATAGCAAGTGATTGAGGATGATGATGATCAAGTCAATCAAGATTTCTGGGTGAAACCCGTATGAACCATCTTCATTGTTTTCATCGTATCTCACTGTACACTACACCGATGATCGTGATTCTTGTCCCTATGGAAACTGGACAAAAATCTCTTCATTTTGGGCACAAGAACCGTATGACTTCATGGAGAAATGAAGGAGATATCATGTCCCCAAGTTACGGTTTCAGAATCAAACACTGTCCTGGACCAGTCATCTTGTTTTGTTAATATCTCCCAAACCACTGGATGCATGCGTGTGAATCCTTGACCATCTAAAAGTAGACGAAATTATCTTCACAATGGGCACTGATTTGAGTATATTTGGTCACGGATTGACCAAGTTATGCTTATTGCAAAATTGGATCCTGATGCTGGGAAATGGAAATTTGAAGCTAGTATGCCCGCTCGTCAAAATTGAGTTCGATTCGTCATAATTCTCGAGGGTCGTCAACTCAAGTACCGGATGAGTGTTCAGTAGCAAGAATTTGATCGAGTTACTGGTGGTGCATGTGGGACCCATCGAGTTCAGATGCGGAGGCACTAGGAGCGTGTACGTGACTACGGGGATTGTTCGAGCGGTTACAATCCGGCCGTCCGTGTTCCGGCGTGATTTCTCGCGGGATCGTCAACCGGGTGAGTTCTACTCACGGATAGGGATATTTTTCGTGTCTTGAAATTATATGGTTGAGTCATAAGGCAATTATCAATTTTCGAAAGATTTTGGAACCGAAAACCGTTTTTGAACAATATCGCGTTTTTACGGTTTTTATTGAATTGTTGAACAATTTATGAAATTGTGATTTTAAGTGCTTTCACTGGAATATGGTCTGGAATGTTGTTTATTAAATCCGTTTTCAGGTTGGAGAACGATCGGAATTCGATTTGGGCGAGAAATGGAAAGCGGAATGAGAAACTAGAATTCGGTAACAGAACAGGCCGCACGGGTCGTGCGCCCCTGGGCACGGACCGTGCGCCCTCTTCGGGTTGGCTGTGTGGTTTTGGTAAATCACGCACGGGTCGTGCTCCCCTGGGCACGAACCGTGCGTGAGCTGCTGTTACCGGACTCCGATTTCTCATTTCGTCGCTTCTTTCGATCCCGAATCACTTCTAATCTTCTTCCCAACCCATTTTAAGGATATTGCCTTATTGACAACCGTATTTTGAACTTATTCGACTCACGATTTTGAAAAAGAGTTTCAAAATCATATTTGATTGAAAAACCGAAACCCTAGTATACGTGTGGGTACACCATCTGATGGACTGACTGAATATATATGTTTATATATGTCAAATGAAAATGATTATAATGTCGGAGGTCTAAATTATGAATTCCTTAAAACGGGTTATAGATCGATATGGATATTGTTTATCCAATTATTATGTGATTGATCCTTTGGTGATCGAAAAGATATAAATTATCTAATGAGCTTATATGACTGATCCTTTGGTGATCAAAAATGAAAAAGAAGATATAAATTATCTAACTCTCGAGAACTTGATGCGTATTGCGTTGGGTGACGACCCGACAAGTAGCATACTAGGGAGGGTAGTCATGACCCCTTACCTAGGCCCTGAATGTGTTTTGGCGTGGTCAACTCACGGGTTACCGGGATTAGCACTGGATTGCAGTCGGTTTATGCTAAATGGAACACACGATTACCGGGATTAGCACTGGATTGCAGTCGGTATGTGTTAAATAAATTCACGAAGTGCGTGGCATTTCGATTATAGCTTGTGATAGCTAATTATCTATTTTTGATAACGGTTTAATAAATAAGACATTGTTATGTCAGCTTTTGTTGTAACGGTTTAATAAATTGAACCGAGTGTCAGTGAGGGGGCACGGTAGGACTCACTGAGTCAAGTTGTCTCACCCAATCCATATTTGTTGTTTTTACAGAGAACAGGATATAAGGACAGCAGGCGGCATAGTTGGTTGTCAGGTTCGAGGAGAAGACTGAAGATTGATTCTTTTATAGTTGTCCACGTTCTTCTGTAGTTGTCTCTGTATTCGGTCTTATGACTCGAGGTTGTAAAATATTATTTTTATAGTTTCCGCTGTTTCTTGTAAAGATATATATCTAAACAGGAATTTTTATACTCTGATTTATACCAAATTGTATATTTAGGTATTTCTTTGTTAAAGAAATACCGGGGTGTTACATAAACCCTTGGATAGAGGACCATTATTTTTGTATATGTGTTTGTTTGTTTTGCAGCTTAGGGGTATACTTGACATTTTGCTCCTTCACACACTCCACTATCACACTTCTACACACACATGAGTATAGTCCTATACCCGGACTGGAGCATAACCTAAGTTAGAACGAGACCGCGTAGTGATGGCCTACTAGATGTACATCCTGTTGGGTGGTCACGACAGTCTCACCTAGAGTTTGGTCCCTTTTGAGAATGTTATCACTCCTAATAGTTTACCTATTGTTGGGATCAGCGTTCTTAACTGGGGTCGTTGGCTCTAGGAACCTTTTTTTAGGACTCTATAGAGCTACCCTTGAGAGGTTCACTAAATAGAAAATGCCTTAGACCTATTCTCTAAGGAACCCTTTTAGGACACAAAGGAGCTTCATACCCCTGCATTCAGACAAACACTAATACATTTTTCCCATTTAAAAAAAAAATCCAAACGATCATATTTTATTTTTGGCAAATTATTTTTTCAGAAACATACCTCATGCATTCTTATTTTTCTTTTTGCATGTCATAAAAAATTAATATATAAACATCTCATTTTGCATGCATTTCTATGACCGCCAGGGAATTGTAAGACTTTCTTTCTGACAAGATGGATAAAGAAAACCATACATTTGAAAGTCAAATGACCGGACCTAAGAATCCTGTGAGATCTAAGCAGCAAAATGGCATCATGGCATGGTGAGTCCTTTACCTTCAAGTATGGGAATCTCCAAAGTCTTCTAAAGGTTAACGTACAAACTGAAGCTCTTACTGCACTGGGCCGGTATTATGATCCACCGTTACAGTGTTTCACTTTCCAAGACTATCAGTTGGCCCCGACATTGGAAGAATTTGAAAATATCTTGCGTTTCCCTCCAGAGAACAAAAAGCCATATCGTTACGTAGAAAATTATCCTCTGGCTGAAAACTTATCTGAGATATTGAAGGTTCCAACACCAGACTTAGCCAAGATGGTAGTAGAAAAGAAGGGTGTAGAAGGTTTGACAAGAGGGTACCTGGAGAAAGAAGCCTCATTCTGGGCTAACAAGGAAGATTGGGCTACTTTCATGGATGTCTTCGCTCTCCTCATCTATGGGGTCGTTCTATTCCCAAATGACGATGACTTTATTGACTACACTGTGATTGATGTCTTCCTGGCATTTAAGCTCCGAGGACACAATCCCGCCTCGGTCATTCTTGCTGACGTGTATTACACCCTTCACCAATGTAACGCCCCAAAATAATTTAATTAATTATTTAATTAAGTTATTTAAGGCTTGCAATATTTATTTAATTTAATTAAATAATTCAAGTTTAATTATTTTATTTTATTTTATTAGGAGGTGTTGTCACTATTTAAATGGTGCGAGCAAGGGCCCGTGATCCACAATTAGGCCCGTGGCCCATTGCTTAGTCAAGTAATTCGACTCTCAAGGGGTCTTAGAAGCTAGTTTTCATTTTGACTCAAGTGGGAAAAAGAAAGAAAGTAACGTAAGAGAGAGTGAGAAGAGAAAGTTGCGAAGAGAAGAAGAGGAGAAGAGGAGAAGAGGAGAAGGCGAAGCACATAGAGAAGAGGAGGAGGCTCGTTGGTGGCTTGCAATTTTTCCTTGGAGCTTGGCTAGCAATTCGACTTCCATAAGGTTAGGGGGTCCTCTTTTTGTTCTTAATAGATATGCGAATTGGATGCTTAGGGTTAGGGTTCTAGGAATAATTCCCATGAATGAATTGTGATGTTGATAAGTAAATTATAATGAAGTAATGCGTGATTGTTGAATTATTATGTTGAAAATTGTATGATTGATGCTTGAGTTGTGGCTATTGCGAATTGGATACCCTATGTTTGATCATATGTCTCATTGGTGCTTGCTTGGTGAAATTGAGAATCATGGTGACACTTTAGTAATATATATGTAATTGGGCATTTTGATGAATTTAATTTGGTGAATGAAAGTGAGAAAAATTCTGTTTAGAAGCCCCTAGGCGCCTTGGGCGCCATAAGCATGTTGCTGAAATTTTCAGTGTTGCGCCTAGTCATGGGCGCCAGGCGCCCAGCAGTGTGCTGCGCCAGTTTCCAAAATTCTGTTGCCCTGTGTTGCCATTCTGTGTCACTGTGTGCTGTGCCTGTTGCCTGTGTTGCCA
Source organism: Astragalus membranaceus (assembly GCA_039519185.1). Taxonomy (NCBI): domain Eukaryota; kingdom Viridiplantae; phylum Streptophyta; class Magnoliopsida; order Fabales; family Fabaceae; genus Astragalus; species Astragalus membranaceus. The sequence continues at coordinate 24,604,384 of CM076853.1, forward strand.
TTCTGTGTTCCTGTGCTGCCAGTTTTGGCACATGTTGCTAGTGTCATGGGCGCCAAGAGCCCCAAAGTCCTGGTGATAGTTTTGTAAAAATTGTTTTCAGGTTTTTATACTCAGGTAAAATGGCTCATGAAAAATGATTTTTGGCAACAAAGGAGTTGAGTTGCGTATTTTCACTAGGTGCCTAGTGCATGGGCGCCAAAAATAATGTTCAGTTTTTGATAAAATTTTTATTGGGTTTTCATGTCCTGAGCATTTGGCTCGTGTAAAATTAATTTCGAAGAAAAATGAGTTTTGTTGCAAGTTGGTCTTAGGCGCCTAGTGCCTGGGCGCCGTGTTGCTGTGCTGGGCGCAATGCGCCTGTGTGCGTGTTGTTCCCCTGGGCGCCTAGCGCCTGTGCGCTGTTGCGCGTGTTGTTCCCTGGGCGCCTAGCGCCTGTGCGCTGTTGCGCGTGTTGTTCCTGGGCGCCAAGCGTCCATGCGCCTGTGCGTGTTGCCTCTCATGGGCGCCAAGCGCCCATGCGCCAAGCGCTGTGTTGCCCCTGGGCGCCCAGCGCCCATGCGCCAGTTTTCCAGGATGTCTAAACATTTTTCCTAAATTGTTTTTAATGTAACTTTTGACTCGGTTATCCAAATCCAACGGTTCAAAATGCGTTTTGAAACTAATTTCAGTGCCTATCCAATAGTCTCAATTTTATGCAAAAATAAATTATTTTACTGGTGTTTCTGGGCTGATGATGTTCAAGTGTCCAAATGACTGTTTTCCTCCATTTTTCCTATGTCGTGTCAATGTCCTAAGCTGGTCTATTTAAATTGATGTTGGTGTGAGTGGTGAGCTGAATTGGTGAGTGTGATAGGGTGAGATTGGTGAGCAGAGGCTACGGCCTAATTTTAATTTGGTGAGCCAATTAATATACAATGGTGAGATTATGAATTTTAAATGATAAATTAATTGGACTTGGTGTGTTGTGATGCATTCCCATAGCATCTCATGGACATATGCATTATTGGTGAGCAGAGGCTACGGCCTAATTTTAATTTGGTGAGCAGAGGCTACGGCCTATTTGTATTTGGTGACGGATCCGACATGCATGTACCCGTGGAGTTTGGGTTGCATTACATGCATAATCATATATTGTGTAGTGCTGTTTGGAATATAGAATGTTCATGTGATTGTTCCATTGTTGTGAGTTGGTGTGCCTGGTTTCCTTTTTCCTACGCATTGCTTAATTTCCATATGTTATTAATTATGAAAAGAGACTCACCCTACTGCCTTTATGTTGCTTCTTATGTCGGCAACGTGCAGGTAATGATGAGTGAAGGTTTCCTGTATGCCTTCGTCTGGTAGGAAGTGTCACACTCTGATACGTAGCACCAGGGGGGGTGTCCTATGTTTATGCTTTATTTTCTTAAAACTGCTAGACTTTGTTGGTGATGTATTGGTTTTAATTTTAGAACTCTTTATTATTCCGCTGCTGGTGGTGATTGGTTTTAGTGATGCGAACTGAACTTTCCTTACGGTGTTATGTATCTTGATATTTATGGAGTAAATGTAGCACTCGCTTGAATTGTTTTCAAAAAGAAAAAAAAAAGACTCTGATTTTATTTAAAAGCAAAGTTATTAGAAAAGGGGTGTTACATTAGTGGTATCAGAGCAGTTCGGTCTGTCCGGCCGGTAGTCGAGTCGTCGTGTTGAGTAACATTGAGTTTGTTACTCGTTTCTGAATTTTGTTTCCTGTTGCAGTGCTAGAATGGCCAGACGGGACGATGCTGCACTTGCTGCTGCCTTGCAGGCTATAGCCGGGGCGATGGGTAATATACCCGGTGCTGTTAATGACGGGACGCGCAATTTGGCTACGTTCCAGAGAGAGAACCCACCTGTCTTTAAGGGCAAGTATAATCCAGATGGTGCTCTGGCATGGCTGAAAGAGATTGAAAGGATATTTCGGGTCATGGATTGTGATGATGCGCAGAAGGTCAGGTATGGTACCCATACGCTGGCAGAGGAAGCTGATGATTGGTGGATGGAGGTGAGGCAGAGATTAGAAACTGCTAATGAAGAGATAACTTGGGCTGTTTTCCGTAGAGAGTTCTTGCGGAAGTATTTTCCTGAAGATGTGAGAGGTAAGAAAGAAATAGAATTCCTTGAGCTGAAGCAAGGAAGCATGTCAGTGACAGAGTATGCTGCCAAGTTCACTGAATTGGCTAAGTTTTATCCCCATTATGCTGATGCTGATTCTGAGTTCTCAAAGTGTATTAAGTTTGAGAATGGACTGAGGGCTGATATCAAGAAAGCTGTAGGGTACCAGAAGATTCGGGTATTCGCTGATTTGATCGACAGTTGCAGGATATATGAGGATGATAGTAATGCTCACTCCAAGGTCATGAGAGATTTGAGGGGTAAATTTCAGAATCGGGGTAAGCCATATGAGGTTCCAGCTGGTAAGGGTAAGCAGAGGTATGCTGATAATAAGAAAACAAGTGGGGGAGATGCCCCTGCGAAGGTTGTGTGCTACAGGTGTGGCAAGCCGGGTCACAAGAGTTTTGACTGCTCAGATAATAAATGTTTCAAGTGCGGTAAAGAGGGTCATGTGGCTGCGAAATGTGAGAAAAGGGATGTGGTGTGCTACAATTGCGGGGAATCAGGTCATATTAGTACTAAGTGTACTAAGCCGAAGAAAGAGAAGTCCCATGGAAAAGTGTTTGCTCTCGCAGGATCAGAGGATACTAATGAGATTAGAGGTACATGTTTTATTAATGGTATTCCTTTGATTGCTATTATTGATACTGGTGCTACGCATTCATTTATTGCTGCTTTGTGTGCTGAGAAATTGGACCTTGTTTTATCTTCTATGATGAGGGAGATGGTTATTGACACTCCAGCTAAGGGTTCAGTAACTACCTCTCTTGTGTGTGCTAAGTGCCCTCTGTCAATCTTCGGCAGAGATTTTCTTGTTGATCTAATTTGTTTGCCGTTGGGAGGGTTGGATGTCATTCTTGGTATGGACTGGTTAGTATTTAACCATGTGCATATTAATTGTTTCCGGAGATCTGTGAGTTTCTTTCCTCCCGAAGAGGAAGAATCAGTGTTGTTGCCTGCTGGTCATTTACATAAGGTAATGAGGGAAGGAGTTCATCTGTTTGCCTTGATGGCGTCATTGTCTGCTGAGAATCAGGCGATCATTGACAGGGTTCAAGTAGTGTGTGAGTTCCCTAAAGTGTTCCCGGATGAAATTCCAAGTGTCCCGCCAGAGAGGGAGGTTGAGTTTGCCATTGATCTTATACCCGGTACTAGGCCTGTGTCTATGGCACCGTACCGAATGTCAGCCTCAGAGTTGTCTGAATTGAAAAAGCAATTAGAAGATCTGCTTGAGAAGAAATTTGTAAGACCAAGTGTGTCACCGTGGGGTGCTCCGGTATTGTTAGTGAAAAAGAAGGACGGGAGTATGAGACTTTGTGTCGATTATAGGCAATTGAACAAAGTGACAATAAAGAACCGGTATCCGCTTCCCAGAATTGATGATCTGATGGACCAGTTGGTAGGTGCTAAGGTGTTCAGTAAAATCGATTTGAGGTCGGGTTATCACCAGATCAAGGTAAAGGATGAAGACATTCAGAAAACTGCTTTCAGAACGAGATATGGGCACTATGAGTATTCTGTTATGCCGTTTGGTGTTACCAATGCGCCGGGTGTGTTTATGGAGTACATGAATCGTACTTTCCATAGTTACTTGGATCGGTTTGTAGTTGTGTTTATTGACGACATTCTGGTGTATTCTAAGACAGAAGAGGAGCACACAGAACATTTGAGGTTAGTGCTGGAAGTATTGAAAGAAAAGAAATTGTATGCAAAATTGTCTAAGTGTGAGTTCTGGCTGAATGAAGTAGGTTTCCTTGGTCATATTATCTCTGGTAATGGTATAGCTGTGGACCCAGCCAAGGTTGATGCTGTGTCCCAATGGGAGAGCCCGAAGTCAGTTACAGAGATTAGAAGCTTCTTGGGATTAGCTGGTTATTACAGGAGATTTATTGAAGGTTTCTCGAGGTTGGCACTTCCGTTGACTCAATTGACATGTAAAGGAAGAGCTTTTGTGTGGGATGCTCGCTGTGAGGAGAGCTTCAATGAGTTGAAAAAGAGGTTGACTACATCGCCCGTTTTGACCTTGCCTGTTCCGGATCAACCGTTTGTAGTGTATTGCGATGCTTCCAAGATGGGTTTGGGAGGTGTATTGATGCAAGAGGGTAAGGTAGTAGCTTATGCGTCCAGACAGTTGAGGACCCATGAGAAGAACTACCCTACTCATGATTTGGAGCTAGCTGCAATTGTGTTTGTGCTGAAAATTTGGAGACACTATCTGTATGGTACCAGATTTGAAGTGTTTAGCGACCATAAGAGTCTGAAATACTTGTTTGATCAGAAGGAGCTAAATATGAGACAGAGACGTTGGCTAGAATTGCTGAAGGATTATGATTTCGGCTTGAACTATCACCCCGGCAAAGCTAATGTCGTGGCTGATGCTTTAAGTCGGAAGAGTTTGCATATGTCGGCTATGATGGTGAAAGAGTTAGAGTTGATTGAGCAGTTCCGGGACATGAGTCTGGTTTGTGAAGTGACACCGCAGAGTGTCAGATTGGGGATGTTGAAGATCGGCAATGAATTTTTGGTTAGTGTTCGAGAAGCCCAAAAGTCAGATGTAAAGTTGGTAGACCTGTTAGTTGTGAATGATCAAGATGTGGATGGAGATTTCAGGTTAGATTCCCAAGGTGTATTGAGATTCAGAGATAGGATCTGCATTCCTGACGATGCTGAGATGAAGAGAATGATTCTTGAGGAGAGCCATAGGAGCAAGTTGAGTATTCATCCAGGGGCTACGAAAATGTACCAAGATTTGAAGAAAATGTTCTGGTGGCCTGGTATGAAGAAGGATGTGGCGCAGTTTGTGTATTCGTGTCTGACTTGTCAGAAGTCTAAGATTGAGCATCAGAAGCCTGCGGGGTTGATGCAACCATCGGAGATTCCGGAATGGAAATGGGATAGCATTTCCATGGATTTTGTGACTGGTTTGCCAAATACAGTGAGGGGGTTCGATGCTATATGGGTGGTTGTGGACAGGTTGTCTAAGTCTGCTCATTTCTTGCCAATTAATATGACTTATCCAGTTCCAAAGTTGGCAGAAATCTACATCAAGACTATTGTGAAGTTGCATGGCGTTCCGCTTAGTATTGTATCTGATAGAGATCCAAGATTCACATCTGAATTTTGGAAAAGTTTGCAAGAAGCTTTGGGTTCTAAGTTGAGGTTGAGCTCCGCTTATCATCCGCAGACAGATGGTCAGACGGAGAGGACTATTCAGTCGTTAGAGGACTTGTTGAGAGCATGTGTTCTTGAGCAGGGAGGTTCATGGGATTCTCATCTTTCGTTGATAGAATTCACCTATAACAACAGTTTTCATTCTAGTATTGGTATGGCACCGTTTGAGGCGTTGTATGGTCGGAGATGTAGGACTCCGTTGTGTTGGTATGAATCTGGGGAGAGTGCAGTGTTGGGGCCTGAGATTGTGCGAGAAACAACTGAGAAGGTAAAATTAATCCGTGAGAAGATGAAAGCGTCGCAGAGTCGACAAAAGAGCTATCATGATAAAAGAAGGAAGGATTTAGAGTTTCAGGCCGGTGATCATGTGTTCCTGAGAGTCACTCCAGTGACTGGTGTTGGGCGTGCCTTGAAATCTAAGAAGTTAACTCCCCGTTTCATTGGTCCGTATCAGATTACGGAGAGGGTGGGAAGTGTTGCCTATAGGGTGGCTCTGCCACCTAATCTTTCGAACTTGCATGACGTGTTTCACGTGTCACAACTTCGAAAGTATGTTCCGGACCCGTCCCATGTGATTCAGATGGATGAAGTAGAGGTGCGGGATAATCTCACCGTGGAGACTATGCCTGTGCGGATTGAAGACAGAGAAGTGAAGACTCTGAGAGGGAAAGAAATTCTTTTGGTGAAAGTGGTTTGGTTAGGGGCTGCTGGCGAGAGTATGACTAGGGAGCTGGAGAGCAAGATGCGGGAAGCATATCCGGAGTTGTTTGATTCAGGTAATTTCGAGGACGAAATATTCTAAGTGGGGGAGAGTTGTAACGCCCCAAAATAATTTAATTAATTATTTAATTAAGTTATTTAAGGCTTGCAATATTTATTTAATTTAATTAAATAATTCAAGTTTAATTATTTTATTTTATTTTATTAGGAGGTGTTGTCACTATTTAAATGGTGCGAGCAAGGGCCCGTGATCCACAATTAGGCCCGTGGCCCATTGCTTAGTCAAGTAATTCGACTCTCAAGGGGTCTTAGAAGCTAGTTTTCATTTTGACTCAAGTGGGAAAAAGAAAGAAAGTAACGTAAGAGAGAGTAAGAAGAGAAAGTTGCGAAGAGAAGAAGAGGAGAAGAGGAGAAGGCGAAGCACATAGAGAAGAGGAGGAGGCTCGTTGGTGGCTTGCAATTTTTCCTTGGAGCTTGGCTAGCAATTCGACTTCCATAAGGTTAGGGGGTCCTCTTTTTGTTCTTAATAGATATGCGAATTGGATGCTTAGGGTTAGGGTTCTAGGAATAATTCCCATGAATGAATTGTGATGTTGATAAGTAAATTATAATGAAGTAATGCGTGATTGTTGAATTATTATGTTGAAAATTGTATGATTGATGCTTGAGTTGTGGCTATTGCGAATTGGATACCCTATGTTTGATCATATGTCTCATTGGTGCTTGCTTGGTGAAATTGAGAATCATGGTGACACTTTAGTAATATATATGTAATTGGGCATTTTGATGAATTTAATTTGGTGAATGAAAGTGAGAAAAATTCTGTTTAGAAGCCCCTAGGCGCCTTGGGCGCCATAAGCATGTTGCTGAAATTTTCAGTGTTGCGCCTAGTCATGGGCGCCAGGCGCCCAGCAGTGTGCTGCGCCAGTTTCCAAAATTCTGTTGCCCTGTGTTGCCATTCTGTGTCACTGTGTGCTGTGCCTGTTGCCTGTGTTGCCATTCTGTGTTCCTGTGCTGCCAGTTTTGGCACATGTTGCTTGTGTCATGGGCGCCAAGAGCCCCAAAGTCCTGGTGATAGTTTTGTAAAAATTGTTTTCAGGTTTTTATACTCAGGTAAAATGGCTCATGAAAAATGATTTTTGGCAACAAAGGAGTTGAGTTGCGTATTTTCACTAGGTGCCTAGTGCATGGGCGCCAAAAATAATGTTCAGTTTTTGATAAAATTTTTATTGGGTTTTCATGTCCTGAGCATTTGGCTCGTGTAAAATTAATTTCGAAGAAAAATGAGTTTTGTTGCAAGTTGGTCTTAGGCGCCTAGTGCCTGGGCGCCGTGTTGCTGTGCTGGGCGCAATGCGCCTGTGTGCGTGTTGTTCCCCTGGGCGCCTAGCGCCTGTGCGCTGTTGCGCGTGTTGTTCCCTGGGCGCCTAGCGCCTGTGCGCTGTTGCGCGTGTTGTTCCTGGGCGCCAAGCGCCCATGCGCCTGTGCGTGTTGCCTCTCCTGGGCGCCAAGCGCCCATGCGCCAAGCGCTGTGTTGCCCCTGGGCGCCCAGCGCCCATGCGCCAGTTTTCCAGGATGTCTAAACATTTTTCCTAAATTGTTTTTAATGTAACTTTTGACTCGGTTATCCAAATCCAACGGTTCAAAATGCGTTTTGAAACTAATTTCAGTGCCTGTCCAATAGTCTCAATTTTATGCAAAAATAAATTATTTTACTGGTGTTTCTGGGCTGATGATGTTCAAGTGTCCAAATGACTGTTTTCCTCCATTTTTCCTATGTCGTGTCAATGTCCTAAGCTGGTCTATTTAAATTGATGTTGGTGTGAGTGGTGAGCTGAATTGGTGAGTGTGATAGGGTGAGATTGGTGAGCAGAGGCTACGGCCTAATTTTAATTTGGTTAGCCAATTAATATACAATGGTGAGATTATGAATTTTAAATGATAAATTAATTGGACTTGGTGTGTTGTGATGCATTCCCATAGCATCTCATGGACATATGCATTATTGGTGAGCAGAGGCTACGGCCTAATTTTAATTTGGTGAGCAGAGGCTACGGCCTATTTGTATTTGGTGACGGATCCGACATGCATGTACCCGTGGAGTTTGGGTTGCATTACATGCATAATCATATATTGTGTAGTGCTGTTTGGAATATAGAATGTTCATGTGATTGTTCCATTGTTGTGAGTTGGTGTGCCTGGTTTCCTTTTTCCTACGCATTGCTTAATTTCCATATGTTATTAATTATGAAAAGAGACTCACCCTACTGCCTTTATGTTGCTTCTTATGTCGGCAACGTGCAGGTAATGATGAGTGAAGGTTTCCTGTATGCCTTCGTCTGGTAGGAAGTGTCACGCTCTGATACGTAGCACCAGGGGGGGTGTCCTATGTTTATGCTTTATTTTCTTAAAACTGCTAGACTTTGTTGGTGATGTATTGGTTTTAATTTTAGAACTCTTTATTATTCCGCTGCTGGTGGTGATTGGTTTTAGTGATGCGAACTGAACTTTCCTTACGGTGTTATGTATCTTGATATTTATGGAGTAAATGTAGCACTCGCTTGAATTGTTTTCAAAAAGAAAAAAAAAGAGACTCTGATTTTATTTAAAAGCAAAGTTATTAGAAAAGGGGTGTTACAACCAACGTCATGAAAAACGGCCAAGCTTGATTCTATGTTGTTTGCTTGTATTGTACCGCTGTTCACCTCTCATATCTTCAAAAGAAGCCATCAGATAAAAGTCAAAGGCAAGACAGAATGGGCCCAATACATCGTCGGCCTCAAAGGAAATGACATCTCTTGGTATTCTCGAGATAAAAAGATAGAAGAAATTGTTTATCAGTGTGGAGATTTCCCAAATGTCCCCCTCATAGGGACTAAAGGTTGTATTAACTATAATCCCGCCATTGCTTTGAGGCAGCTTGGTTATCCTATGATGAATCCACCCCCGAAAGAATCTTTGTCCTCATTTGTGCTGGAGAGTAGAGGTTCCAAAGACCTTGATATGCTGAGGAAGATTAGTCGAGCCCGGGGAAAAAATATCCAGGAAAGGACGTGAACTAGGGCCTAGGGGTATTGATGCCAAGGAAAGTTACATTCAGTGGGTCAAACTCATAATCCAAGAGGTCGGGCTACCATTCCGTCTTGCAATTCCAGTCAGTCCCGAGGTTCCTCAGCCCATCCCTATACTCGATGAAGATCTGGAAAGACTCCAAATCGCCTTGTCCAAATCAGAACAAGAAAAGGCAGAGTTGCAAGCTAAGCTGGAGAAATTGCTTCATGAGAATGCTAATTTGCAGCGAGAAAGTGCCATAAAAAGAAAGCGTTCTGCGAAATACAATGAAAAGGAAAAGGCTAGGAATGAAAAAACACGTCGTATACAAGAAGGTCTCATTGGTGCAAATGAAGAACTCAAAGTACGCAACCAAGAGAGAGACAGGGCTATAAACAATGCTTATGTGTGGGAAAAGCAGTTGACCAAATCCGCGGTGATTGAGAAAACACTACCAAGTCAACTTGAAAGTATGAAGTCTCAATTAGAAGGAATGACTGATGAATGTGAGGGTCGGCTTGTAATCGAAAGAAAGGCCAGGGAGATGATACAGAAAAAGCTTGATGAATATCAAGAGGCTCTGCAAGAAGAGTGTAAAAAAACCATCGACTTGAAGGTTTTTGCTGAATATCAAGACAAAATTTATGATGAGCTTAATAAGGAAGACATATATCTGAAAGTACATTATGTGAAACTGAATGATGACTACTCATACTGGAGAAACAGGTTCTCACAACTAATTGGGCTAGCAAACGAAGCCATCGGAGAAATTCCAAAACTCCTAATAGCGGCCGACTTTGCCAGGGATGGGAACACACCAGCCGAGTTCATCTGATTCATTGATTTCTGTAAAGATCTTGTTCAAGTGTTTAAAATTAAAGGACGTTACCCTGGTGTTAAAGATAAGAATGTGGTCCGCCAGTTTGTTTGATTTTCAAATATTGTACTTTCTGTTTGATTAATGAAAAATTCGTTTGTTTTGGTTTAAATTTTGATCCTATCTTGTGTCAAACAAAAGCTTACAATTTACCCGGCGCAATACGAAAGCGTACATTTTCATTTCATGCTCATTCATTCATTCATTCATTCATTCATTCATTCATGCACTTACGTCAAAAATCTTGACAAAAACAGAATAAAAGGGCAAGCCGGTTCGTCAACATCGTTACCAGACTCGTTCTCAAGCAAGAAAAATGGTCGAAGAAGATAATTAGACCCTGGGGGATGACATTGCTAAAATAAAAGATCAAATGAGTGAGATGGTGTTGTTGAAAGATCAAATGGTTGGATTCATGAAGCTTCTCGAAAAAAGAAATGCAGATGAAAGCGCTTCGGCAGGGAATACTGAGAACCATACTACAGGTCTTCCTCGTCCTACCAGTTTTGGAACCCCCATCCCACTAGAGTAAATGTCCAGAGTTACCAATGGCCTCCTTACGGGATCTCGGCCGGTTATACACCTCTTACCATAGAAGTCATTTCAGAGGATGGACCTTCGGGAGTCGCTGTACCTTCAGTTCAGAATGCAAATGCAGAAATGCCACAAGTTCACTTCTCAAATCCTACCACTGCACCACAGGTCATTTCGCAGGGTTATGCTCTGTCACCAGTGGTAATTCCCCATGCTTCTGTGCCCAATTCGCATATCCCGAATGCGAACCCCGCTGTAATCCCGATGATCCTTCCTTACTACAACGTGGGAGGACCCTCTTATAATTTACCTAACGGGGGACCCTCAGCCTAAGGACAAATATCAGATGCTCGAAGAACGTTTGAAGGCAATCGAAGGATCTAATATAGGGGCAAGGGACACGTACGACCTATGTCTTGTCCCTAATGTGGTCATCCCTCCTAAGTTCAAAGTGTTAGACTTTGATAAGTATAGAGGAGCAACCTGTCCAGTGAGCCACTTAACTATGTACTGCAAGAAAATGGCCGCGTTCGCACACGATGACAAACTGCTCATCCAGTAATTCCAAGACAGTTTAGCCGGGGCAGCCTCAAGCTGGTATATGCAACTGGAACGTACCCATATCCGATGTTGGAAAGACCTAGCTGACGCTTTTATGAGGCACTATAAATACAGCATTGACATGGCTCCTGATAGATTACAATTGCAGAATATGGAAAAAAGAGATAATGAGTCTTTCAAAGAGTACACCCAACGCTGGAGAGGGTTGGCGACACAGGTAGTACCACCTCTGTTTGAAAAAGAAATGGTATCCATGTTCATGGACACTCTTCAATCACCCTTCTACGACAGATTGATCGAGAGTGTATCTTCGAGATTCTCGGACATGATCGTCATAGGGGAAAGGTTGGAGAATGGATTGAGGAATGGAAAGATTGCCCACAACTTCACTTGAACAAATAACCAGAAAAGCCCTTCACCACTTGATCGGCCATAACTTAATCACTCCTCGCCGAATGAGACAGATTCAACCCCCTTTTCCCAGAGGTTTTGACCCAAACGTCACCTGCGAATTCCATTTAGGGACAGCTGGCCATTCCATAGAAAACTGTAAGGCATTGAAGTATGTGGTCCAAGATTTGATAGCTTCCGGGTGGTTGAACTTTAAAGAAGATGGTCCGAACGTGGCTACTAACCCTCTACCAGGTCATGGGAGGCCCTCCGTCAATGCAGTTGAGGATTTTGAAGGGCAGTCCCTAACTAGAAAGGTGGAAGACATCCAGACACCTCTGGAAGTAATTCATGCTGAGCTGTGGCGCTTCAGGATCATCGAGGAAAAATGCACTGGAAAGGATTCATGCAATAACCTTCACTGTGTCAAGAAGTGTGAGGCATTCAAACGAGCCCTTCAAGACTTGTTAGACCGACATGTGATATAGGTAGATTCTCTAAAGAAATAATGGAACATATCACCTATCCAGTCAAACAGTAAGGATGCCAATGCGGTCCCTTGGAATTACAATGTGAAGGTTCAGAGCACTCCCGATGTCACTAACATCTCAGGAAATAGTGGGATGACTCGAAGCGGATGCATCTACACTCCTGAGATACTTGGTGGTGGAAAATCAAATGAAGAAGAAAGAGCAAGTAAAGGCAAAAGCAAAGAACAGGAGCCTACTGAAGGAAACGTGGGCAAAAGGAGACTATCCGAACAAGAAGCTGGTGAATTTTTGAAGCTTATGAGACAAAGTGAGTATAAGGTGGTTGATCAGCTGAATCAGACCCCTGCCAAGATATCTCTATTGTCATTGTTGCTCAGCTCCGAATCCCATTGTGTAGCATTGATGAAGGTATTGAATGAGGCCCATGTCACACACGATATCACAGTTGGCCAGTTTGATGGGATTGTTGGAAACTTGGTCGCAAGTAATTATCTCACTTTCACTAATGACGAGATTCCAACCGAAGGGAGAGGGCACAACAAAGCCTTGCACATTTCCTTGAAATGTGGAGAATACTCACTGGCTCGGGTGCTTATTGACAATGGATCATCCTTGAATGTGTTACCCAGAGCAACCATGGAAAAATTAGATGTGGATTGCTCTTACATGAGACCCAGCTCTACAATAGTTAGAGCATTTGATGGATCAAAGAGGGAAGTCATCAGAGAAATGGAGTTACCTCTACAGGTAGGTCCAGAAGTCTTCGTGGTGGTCATCCAGGTAATGGATATTACTCCATACTACAGTTGTCTTTTGGGAAGGCCATGGATCCATTCTGCAGGGGCTGTCCCCTCCTCCCTACACCAAAAGCTCAAATTCATAGTGAACAATAAGTTGGTAGTTGTTTTCGGAGAAGAAGAGATGCTAGTAAACAGGTCGTCTTCTGCTCGGTGCATCGAAGCTGCTGAGGAATCTTTTGAGACCGCCTTTCAAGCATTAGAGATCGCAAATACCACTTTTGTGGGGGAGGGAATCCCATTACCAAAGCCTAAACTATCCAGGGCTGCTATAATGGTTGTTAAAGTCATGGTGGGCAAAGGTTACCAAGCGGGAAGTGGCTTGGGAAAGAAGGAACAAGGGATCCTGACACCAATACAGCTGCATGAGAACAATGATAAAAATGGGATAGGGTATCGGCCTGATCGCACTGACAAAAGAAGAATCACTGAAGAAAAGAAGGAGCGGAGGTTGGCCAAACTTTAGGGCAGAGAGCCAAATGTGAAGAAGATTATCATCTGCGACATCAAGCAAAGATTTCAGAGGGCGGGAATGCAGAATCCCAACCAGATTGTAGCAGTTTAAGACAATCTAAATGTTGAAGATGGCGTCATCAGTCTTGTGCCCCTTGTTCGGCAAGTGAAAAGCTCAAGAATTAGGAGATTGTTGACTTTCCTGTAGTTTTTAGTCCAAAGTAATTTTTCTGTAATGCAATCCTATGGCTCTGCCCAAGGCCTTAGAACATTTTATTAGGGCACGCGTGTTTTCTTTCAGTATCAGTATCAATAAAATAACATTTTGAATTCTCTAATAAATTTCAGTTTCCCTTTTTCTTTTTTTCGTTCGCTTTTTCTTTTCTTTTATTCGTTTTTCATTCCATCAATTTTCGCTAATGCAGATCTAAAAAAATCATCTTTGAAAATAACAACGCTGGTAACTCATACATTAACATTGATCACCCTATTAATTAAACTGAGGAAGACGTTGAAGATAATTGGGAAACTCCTCCAGAGTTAATGAGAATGATCGAACAAGAAGATAAAGTGATCCGGCCCCACGAGGAATCTACTGAAATGATTAACTTGGGCACAGAAGAAGATAAAAAAGAGGTTAGAATTGGCACTACAATGAAAGACAGTGAGCGAGAGAAATTGGTTCGGCTCCTGTTTGAGTATGTCGACGTATTTGCATGGACATACCAAGACATGCCCGGACTAGACACTAACATAGTCGAACACAAATTGCCAGTAAAGCCCGAATGCCCGCCAGTGAAGCAGAAGCTAAGAAGGATGAAGCCAGACATGTCACTGAAAATTAGAGATGAGGTCAAGAAGCAATTCGATGCTGGATTCTTAGTGGTAGCAAAATACCCTCAATGGGTAGCCAATATTGTCCTAGTTCCAAAGAAAGATGGGAAGGTTCGGATGTGTGTCGATTATCAGGATTTGAACAGAGCCAGCCCTAAAGATGACTTCCCCTTGCCTCACATTGAAGTCCTGGTAGATAGCACAACACAACACTCTCTTCTCCTTCATGGATGGATATTCCGGATATAACCAAATCAAGATGGCCCCTGAAGACATGGAGAAAACCACCTTCATCACTCTCTGGGGTACCTTCTGTTACAAAGTAATGCCATTCGGACTGAAGAATGTTGGTGCAACATACCAAAGGGCAATGGTAGCGTTATTCCATGATATGATGCATAAGAAAATAGAGGTCTACGTGGATGACATGATTGCAAAGTCCAAAACTAAAGAAGAACATATTGTCAATCTGCAAAAACTCTTTGAACATCTAAGGAAGTTCAAACTCAGATTAAACCCTGCCAAATGCACTTTCGCTGTAAGATCAGGAAAGCTGTTGGGGTTCATAGTCAGCCAAAGGGGAATAGAAGTAGATCCAGACAAAGTACGAGCAATTCTAGAAATGCCAGCGCCTAAAACTGAAAAAGAAGTTTGTGGGTTCCTGGGAAGATTGAACTACATTTCCAGATTCATATCCCAATTAACATCTACCTGTGAGCCTATCGTCAAATTGGTGTACAAGAATCAAGAAACAGAGTGGAATAATAACTGCCAATAAGCCTTTGAGAGGATCAATAGGTACCTTCAAAATCCACCGATTCTGATGCCACCTGTACTGGGCAGACCTCTCATCTTGTACTTGATAGTGCTAGACAAATCGATGGGTTGTGTGCTGGGGCAACATGACGAATCCGGAAGGAAAGAACATGTTATCTACTACCTAAGCAAGAAGTTCACTGAGTGCGAGACGAGATACTCATTGTTGGAAAGAACGTGTTGTGCTTTGGCCTGGGCTGCTCATCGTCCGAGGCAGTATAAGCTAAGCCACACGGCTTGGTTGGTATCTAAAATGGATCCAATCAAGTACATCTTTGAAAAACCCGCACTCACAGGGAGAATTGCTCGTTGGCAAATGCTACTATCCGAATACGACATCTTGTATGTTACTCAGAAAGCAATCAAAGGTAGTGCATTGACTGAATACTTGGCACACCAACCCATTGAGGATTACCAATCAATGCAGTGTGATTTCCCAGATGAAGGTATAATGGCTCTGTTCGGAGAGGGAAAATCTCTAGACAATGAAAGGTGGAGAATGTCATTTGATGGCGCTTCCAATTTGTGGGGGCATGGGGTCGGAGCTGTATTGATTTCACTAGATAACCGCTTTGTGCCATTTACTGCTAGATTAAGCTTTTATTGCACCAACAACATCGCAGAATATGAAGCATGTATTCTAGGTATCAAAGCGGTGCTTGAATGGAAAGTTATGAGACTCGATGTATATGGGGACTCAGCCTTGGTCATCCATCAGATAAAGGGTGGCTGGGAGACAAGAGATTCCAAATTGATCCCCTATCGCGATCACGTCCGAAAGATGATTGAACAGTTTGACGAGATCACTTTCCACCATCTCCCCCGTGGAGAAAATCAGTTGGCTGACGCTTTAGCGACTCTGTCATCAATGTTCAATATCAATGACAATAGGAATCTGACATTTATCAGAATTCAAAATCGTGAGCTACCGGCACATCGTTGTATGGCAATTGAAGAAGAGTCTGATAGTAAACCTTGGTATTACGATATCAAGCGCTATATCACAAGCAGAGAATACCCTTCTAGTGCCGCAGAAAATGATAAGAGGACACTAAGGAGATTATCAATGGGTTTCTTCCTAAATATTGGAGAGGTGCTTTACAAAAGAAATCATGACATGGTCCTCCTCAGATGTGTGGCAAAAGAAGAAGCGGAAAGAATTATGAAAGATGTCCACGAGGGTTCATTCGGAACTCATTCTAATGGGCACACCATGGCAAGAAAAATTATGAGGGCTGGCTACTACTTGTTGTCAATGGAGGCCGACTGCTTTAGTTATGTGAGGAAATGCCACAAGTGTCAAGTCTATGCCGATAACATCCATGTGCCACTCGCTTCTTTGAATGTCTTAATAGCACCATGGCCATTCTCAATGTGGGGAATGGACGTCATTGGTCCCATCGAACCTAAGGCATAAAATGGGCATCGCTTCATTCTTGTCGCTATCGACTATTTCACCAAATGGGTTGAGGCCGCTTCATACGCCAATGTAACGAAATCGGTGGTTGTCAGGTTCATAAAAAGAGATTTGGTCTGCCGTTACGGCCTTCCAAATAAGATCATCACGGATAATGAGACCAACCTGAATAACAAAATGATGAAAGAGTTGTGTGACGACTTCAAAATTCAACACCATAACTCTTCCCCGTACCGTCCGAAGATGAATGGGGCAGTCAAGGCGGCGAACAAGAATATAAAAAAGATTGTGCAAAAGATGGTGGTGACCTTCAAAGATTGGCATGAAATGCTCCCTTTTGCCTTGCATGGGTATCGAACCTCAGTTTGCACTTCAACAGGGGCAACCCCGTTCCCACCACTAGTGCAAAAATGGGAAAAGAATTAGACATTTAAAGTCAGGCGCTCAGATGCCTGACTACATAAGTAGACACGGTGGCAAACTTGTAATTAAGAGGCAAAACTCGCGAGTTTTAAAGTCAAGCGAATACACGCCTGACTTCTAAAGTGAAAAAATCGGAAAAAAATTAGACTTTTAAAGTCATGCTATCAGACGCGTGACTACATAAGTAGACACGGTGGCAAACTTGTAATTAAGAGGTAAAGTTTTAAAGTCAAGCGTATACACACCTGACTTCTAAAGTACTAAAATAGAAAAAAAAAATTCACCCATTCGCAAAACAGGCGAACGCATTCTCACGCCTCAGTTCTCATCACTCTCTCAGTACACTCTCAGTTCCCACGCCTCTCTCAGTTAGGAACCCTAATTTCTTCCAGCGCCGTACCACCACACCCATGGAGAGAGAGAGGGGGTTCGCTCAACACCACTTCTCCGTCGTCACCACTAAACTGGCTTCTCACCTCAATCTCTCTCCTAGCATGGCCACCGTTATTCTCTTAGCCCTTGGTAACGGTTCTCCCGACGCCTTTTCTTCCCTCGCCGCTCTCCGTTTCGGCCAATACCGAACCGGCTTCAGTGCTATACTTTCCACAAAAACCAGCTATGACAACAAACAGCACCTAGCTTCTCTCTCTCTCTTTGGTGAACGCTCTGGTTCTTCTCTCGTCTTCTCCACTGAAACTAGTTCTGGATCTTGATTTCTGCTGGTTCTCTGATGGAAACACGCTTCCAGATTCACAACGAAGCTTCGCTTCGCCACGAAGCTAAGGTATAACGCTTTCTCCTTCTCTAAAATTTTCTCAGTTGCATACGGTTTGAAACCCTAGTTTCAACCACTGACTTTGCTTCTTTTTGGTTGTGTTTCTGGGTGAGATCTTGCTGGATCTTGATGCTACGCACAAGGAAAGCACAGCGAAGGTAGAACCACTGCCTTTTACTTCTGTTCAGTTTTAGTTTTAAATTTTTGTGACGAACAAAAACCTTAACTGCCTGATTCTTGTTTTCTGGGTGCAGATCTATGGAGATCTGCTTCAGAGGGTCTTCAAACAGGTAAACCACGCCTTGATGTTACTGTGGATATATTGAAATGGGGGAATGATTTCTTGAAAAAGAGGTTGCAACCTGGTTCTCAATCACAAGTTAGTCCACAAGCTATGGAGAGAATTCAAAGGTTCGGATTTGAAAACTTTATATAGACTTTACTCTGAATTAATTATCTTTTTCGTTTTAAAATATTGATGATATGTTTAAACTTTGGAGTTTTGCAGGGTTAAGAAGTTGACTAAGATGTCAGAGAATGTGGCCTTAGGTGTTCTTTCTGGGGTTGTTAAGGTGTCTGGATTCTTTACTAGTTCTTGGGTGAACTCTAAAGCGGGCAAGAAATTCTTTAGTCTTTTTCCAAGAGAAATTGTACTTGCTACTATGGATGGATTCAGTAAGTTCAACATATCTTTGAATTTATGTAACTTGATATATTTTTGTTCTTATTATTTGGCTGTTTGTATATGATGTGTTCTTATTATTTGGCTATTTGCAATTGATGTGCAGATAAGGTGTGTGATGCTGCAGAAATGGCTGGAAGGAATGTCATGTCAACTTAATCAGTTGTGACCACTGGACTAGTTTCACATAAGTAAGTTCATTCTTATAGTCTACATCTAATTGATTAATGCAAGAAGCATTCTTAGTGTTCATGATGTGATATATATGATTGACTTATCTTTTGTTTTGGTGATAATAGATATGGAGAGCAAGCAGCAAAGGTTAGAAATGAAGGTCTTGACGCTGCAGGGCATGCAATTGGGACAACTTGGGTAGTCTTCAAATTTAGAAAAGCACTTAACCCCAAGAGCGTCATCAAACCAACAACAATTGCTAAAGCTGCTGCCCAAGCAAGTTCATCTAAGAAATAAGTAGTGGCAGCAACACATAGTCTCACACATAAGTTGTATTGGTTTTCTATCTCCTATTTCATCTATAGATTCGTGAGTAACACCATCAGTAGTCACAGATTCTCATTTTACATATTCCACATGTATTCTAATGATTCATTCATAATTTTATCTCCTGATTTAAATCCTCTATGTGATTTGTGTTAGGGGAAGACATTACTCAGCAGGACCAGCTGAAGTTGTTTTTGGTGGAAGGAAGAGTGGGGTGGGAAGTCTTACTGCTATATTTGACACTGGAAGTTCCTACACTTACTTCAAATTGTATGTATGATCAGAAAGATATATAAAATCTTGCACTAAGTAAAGTTGTTTGAATTTGGTGATCTAGTTGAGGAAGCATCTTGCATGGTTTTAGGATAAAGTGTATTTCTTGTGTTTTTAATTCCTTGCCTATTCAGAAATTTGTAATAATAATCATGGGATCATTTTGGAGATTGGTTTCACTTTTTTTCTGTTACAGGTCCTGGTCTCACAATGGGAAAATCTCCAGGAAAATGGATCAAAACTGTACTGTTTAGAAAGAAGTCATCCAATCAAATATACCAAAAGGAAGAGAGGTAGTACTATGATAGCTAAGGCAACATCAAAACTTGTCCAATGTTAAACTAGATTCATTTACCATTAATACATTCACAAATATTATTTGAAATTACATAAACAGTGACATGCCACGAATATTCAACTCTTGTTTTTACCATTTACATTCTTACCTAAGTGACATCATCAGATCTGTTAGTCAAATGTTGACATGGATAGAAATTAAATGAGAGTATTTTGATATGATCTCTAACGAAACTTCTGACTTATTTTATTTTACTATGATACAATTTAGAAGCTTGTTAATCAAAAGGAAGGAGTTATTACTTCCAAGGTGTCAGAAACTGGTTTGGCCGCTTTAGAGCCAACCTCCAACAATATTGACAGACATGAGGAAGACCTGGAGCTGTTGAATAAAGAAGCAGAAGATATTTTACCTGGAAATCAAGAAATCGACATAGTGGTACCTTTTCAACAAGATGCACCACTTGATCCAGAGAAAATAAGGCAAGAGGAAGCAGCTATTTTCAGGGGTTATTTGGTACGTGACTTTTCCGTTGCTGATAAATTTGTTAATTTACAAATAGTCAATGAAGGACTTGGCAGATGGACATGGTTATAACTTATTGGAACTATGTTTTTGGAATTTTGATTGTATGAGTTCTTATAGGTTGTAATATTTGATACTATGGCTCAATTAACTGAAGTGTTCTTAATGAAGGCACACAGAGCATTTAAGGCCCTAAAAGGCATAAGAAGACAAGTTGCTGTTACTTTATGTTGTATGTATGGAATTGTCAAACTACGAGCACTTGTTTGTGGAAAAAGAATTAGAAAGTCTGATGTTGGATTTGCCATTCATGAGAAATGCAATCTATTGAAGATTCGGGTGATTTTTTCAGAAGCTGGTTTTTCTGTACGTTATCAACTTATCATTTATTTGTCATATTGGTTATATTATTCTTGAAGTTCTGATTGATGCTTCCTGGGGGAAGTATGCAAATGATAAATGTGCCTGGATCTTGATTCATGTTTTCATTTCCTTTATTCTTTATCACTCTTATTTTATTATCAGGAAGTGATGATACTTTGTTACAGACTACAGATGCTTATATTCCACCCCTTTTGTCAATTTATGTTTTTACTTGTTTTGGTATATAGCGATTGAAATATTTGACTAATTTTGCTGGTCATGTGTTGTTGGATGTTCTGAATATATGTTCTGAATATTTCTCGTAACTGAATGAGTATATGTAAAATGAAGTTGAAATTGATATTAAATCCTGAGATCTTTTGCTTTAAAGGTGTTGTGCATGTCAGCCTTGAATTTTAAAGCATAATAAGTGTTTTTTTTTTCTTTTTAGAAATTTAGACTAATTCTCACTTGAAATGTTGTTTTGTTGTGTTTATCTTTCCTTTTTCCACTAAAATTCTTCAGTTTTGTTGGTGTTTCTAGTTTATGCTAAATTTGCTCCATCTAATTCTTTCAGCAGAAGCACTAGGGAATCCACACCTTGCAATTTGATAAGGGACCCAGACACTGTCAGGACTCCTGGTTCAACTACCAGGCCTACTTCTTCAACTGAAGTTCACCGTAGGACGGAGCATGCAGCTAGTAGAAGGAAAATCCCAACTGCACGTGAAATGGATGAATTCTTTGCTAAAAATGAAGAGAATCAGCCAAAACAGTTCATTGAGAAGTATGCTTTAGTGGTTTGATTTTCTTAGTTCTGTCTTACCCAAGTGCTGTGGCTTTTGCATCCCCTAGAAACTAATTAATTTATTTCCCACACGGGTTCACTTCCAGGTACAACTTTGATCCTGTGGAGGAGAAGCCACTCCCTGGGCGCTACGAATGGGAAAAATTAAAATCCTAGAAGACAGGCTAGTGTTAAGTGTTCCACCAAGACATAGCAGGGTTAGAATAAGACATAGTAGGGTTAGAATTTGTTTGTACTGAATTTGTTTGTACTGAATTTGTTTGTACTGAGTTAGCTTAAACATACCCTGGGCGCTATGGATATTAAGTTTGTACTGAATTTGTTTGTACTAAATTTGTTTGTACTGAATTTGTTTGTTTGTACTGAATTTGTTTGTTTGTACTGAATTTAGTTTGCTTAATTTTTTTTAAAAAAAAATGGACTTTTAAAGTCGTGCGCAAATAAAGCTTGACTTTAAAACTGACTTACGAAGTCAGGCAATAATAAATGCTTGACTTTAAATCATACTTACGAAGTCAGGCAATAATAAATGCTTGACTTTAAAACAGACTTACGAAGTCAGGCGAAATAAATGCTTGACTTTAAAACTGACTTACGAAGTCAGGCGAAATAAATGCCTGACTTTAAATTAGACTTACGAAGTCAGGCTGTCGCTTGACTTTAAAACTCCTGACATACAAAGTCGACTTAATAAAAGTCAAACTGGCGCCTGACTTTAAATCCCCTTTTCGCCTGACTTTAAATCCCTTTTTTACACTAGTGCACTAGTATACGGAATGGAAGCAGTTCTTCCCATCGAAGTTGAAATACCCTCTCTACGGGTGCTGGTGGAAGCAAAATTGGAAGAGGCGGAACGGGTTCAAGCTCGCATGGATCAATTGAATCTCATCGAAGAAAATAGAGTAGTTGCTTTATGCCATGGGCAATTATATCAGCAAAGAATGAAGAGGGCTTATGAGAATAAAGTTCGTCCTCGACAGTTTCAAGAAGGAGATCTAGTGCTCAAGAAAATCTTGCCTATCCAAAAGGATTCCCGTGGGAAATAGACTCCAAATTACGAAGGACCTTATGTGGTAAAGAAATCATTCTCTGGAGGAGCCTTAATTCTCACAAAAATGGATAGCGAAGACCTCCCACTCCCGGTGAATTCAGAAGCAGTCAAGAAGTATTATGCATAAAAAAATATATATGAAAAAAGAGAAAGATGAGCCAAGCAAAAATAAGCTCGCTAGGTTGAAAACCCGAAAGGGCGGCCTAGGGAAAAGTTAGAGCGACCCGGTGGATTGAAAACTCCAAAGAGCGATCCAGGCAAAAATTAGGGTCAAAAAGTTGAACTTGGAACAAATACCAAGGCAATAAGCACATCCAAAAGTTGGATGATGAGTGGTCAAGATTATGCGTATCGGTGATTGACATCGTTACTTCAAGGATACCAACTATTAAGAGATCTGTTCATTCTTTTTCTTTCTTTTGTTTTTAGTCCCAATGTAATCTTCAGTCGGTGTGACCTTCGGCGCACCTGGCTTTCATTTGAATATCACACACTTTCTTTGTCTCTTGTTTCCCGTCTGTTTTAAAATGATGTTTTATGGTAGATGATACTGAATTGTGAAAAATGTGGCATGATTAAAAGCATTACAATCATTACGAAATTTCTAAAAAATCACAGAAAGGAGATGATCTCTCATAAATAAATTTTCAAAGAGGATAAATACATGCATGATCACTTCAACGACGAATCATGATAACCCGTGCTTCTTCGATCTAGCTACACCACTGCTCTGGATGACCCTCGTGTCTTACACCAGAAGTCTAGCGAGTTGGCGAGACCGGTAAACAAAAGAGAGAAAGGCCAAAAAAGAAAAGCAAAAAAAAGAGAAGCAAAAAAAAATATATCATCTGTTGCTCTCCAATCGACTTCAAGTGTCGATCTTTAAGTCAATGCGACAAGCGTTGAATCCTATATCACAAACCAGATCGCAATGTTAGCATAGAATCTAGCATAGATCCTTCAGACCAAATCGGTCCTTCAGTTAAGTTTGGATCAACGCGTCAAACGCCGACTCCGAGCTGCACCTTCAGATCAATACGTCGCCACTGAGCGCAATGGATCCTTCAGACTCCCGGTGGTTCTTCAGATTAGCTGTGTCTTCCAAGACATGGTGGACATCCTTCGTGGTCAACATATCAGTTCTAGAACTGATCTTGACCCTCACGACCGCACCGACGTAGGTCACCCTTGGACTGTTTTACTAGTTCCGTAACTAGTTGCAATCCATCAGACCATCTTTGGTCCATCAGGCCCTGGCAGCCCTTCTGACCAACCGGTCCTTCAGTCTAATTCAAATCAATGCGCCCAAACATCGACTGCGAGTTAGACCTTCAGATCATTATGCCAACACTTCTATGCAGCGATCCTTCAGACCAATCAGTCCTTCAGACCAATCGGTCCTTCAGATCCCCAGCGATCCTACTTTATTGCTTGTTAACCGCTATCTGTAAATCCACAAAACTCTTAACTTTCCAACTGATCGAACAAAATTAACGTCTTTTGTATCTTTATTTCTATTCCTACAATGAAATCTTGAAAACCTTTCATTCTTTCTACGGAATATAAATAAAGAGGGGCAGCTGTTATACCCAAATTTTGTCCGGTGGATTATTTGGGTATTTTGACGAGTATTTTTCTCATTTTTGAAAAGACCAAAAAAAATTATCTCGTTGTACGAGTGTGTTATTTCAAATCGTGTACGCGTTTTATTCTCGTTGCACGCGCATGTTTGCTTCTTGTCATGTACGCATGTCTATTTTGGTGCTCGTTAATTATTGTTATTTTTATTTACTAATAATTTATCTTCTTGGAAAAACAAATAAAATCAAAATAAAGGAATCTAATTGGATAGTCAAAGCTGTCCAGTTTTTTATATACATACATAATATGATCAAAAGCTAAAATTTGTTACAAAAAAATTAAAATAAATTCAAAGAAAAAAAAGGGACAGGAGCTGCTGCCCTTATGTTTGCCCTAGCTGAAAGGTATTTTGAAAATGGAGTCAATATGCTTTCTCCTTATCCTTTTGTTTTTCCCCTATTAGGCAAAAACACCACAGCACCAACGTTTCACTCCCTTGCTGCCCTATTTTTTTTCCTCAGTGGCTGTTATGCTTTTGTCCTCTATTGAGTTTTGATCTGCTGCATCAGCACCCCACCTACACCACAGTTTTTCACTATAAATACAAGGGAATAGTAACATGAAAGGGGGACAGAAATTGAGAGAAAATACACAAAAAAACTGAGACAAAAAATACACACGAAAATTCCGAGAAACTCAAAGCAACAAATTTAGGGTTTCACACTGAAACCCTAATCCCAAAAGCATAAAAAATTTCTGAAACAGAAAAGAAGCAGCTGCAAAGAACCAGTAGTCACAGCAAGTAGTAAGCAAAAGGAGTTTGTTTCAAAAGCTGAAGTAAAGGTTGATCCTAATTATTTTTCATTATTCTGTTTTTAAAATATGTGTATGTTTAAATTATATGAGTCTTTTTGAAATAAGGTTGATCAAAGTTTTTCATGTAATTATTGATAAAAAAGAAACGTGTGAACAAGAAGATTATGGTTAGTGTTCAATTTCTTCTAAAAGATTAGAAATTAGGAATTAAATCAAATAGGTTTAATTGTAAGAAACTAGGGTCTCAAACTTTTAGAAAATGAAATGAGGAATTTTTTTTCTTAAGTTAGAAAATTAGGAACTATCAGAAACATTTTTTCGTAGCTAGAAAAATTAAGAACCAATCTGAAATAGGTTTATTTTTTGGAAAAAATAGGGTCCTAGAAGACATGGCAAGACAGTGGCAACAAATATGAAAACAGGGTTCACAAACAACAAAAAACAGCAGCAAAATAGAAGAAGACCACCGTAAAAAACCAAAAATGCACTAAAACTCACCCCTTTAGATTCCAACCGTTGTAGACAGTGGTCGTTGGCCGTGAATCACCACTGTAAGCCGTCGTCAACCTTCGTTCTCCACTGTCGTCGTCTCCCTTTTGCTTTTCTTCTTTCTATTGTTCGTCTACGCCGTCGCCAGCAAAGACAGCCACCGTTGTCGTTCACCCCGTGGTGGTCGTCGCCGCCTCAACCACCGCATGACCCCCTTTCTGGCCGCTGTGCGTCATTTCGTCTCCACCGGGACCGTACTCCCCTCCCTTCATTTTCTTCTTCGTTTCTCTCTCTCCCTCTCATTGTTGAAGGCTGAGAAATTTCACTTTCTCTCTCAGTGAGAGTGTTTGAAGCGGCGCTGAGAAGATGGAGGGTGAAAAATTAGGGTTTGATAGTACTTGGTTGCCTTTAAATAGTCTAGGGTTTCATCTTATTTTAATTTTAATTTTTTAGTTCAGATAACTACTCGCACCCCACCAATTTCATTATACACCCTCCTACACAAGCCCATTCTTTTAATGCAGGCCTGTTTGGAAAAAATGAACTGGGCTCTGCTAAATGCACCCCCAGTTCTAATAATGCAACCCCCTTTCTGAATAAGCTGTATGGCTCAAGAGTCCTAAAATACCTATTAAAAATAAATAATGTCAAAAAGTACAAATATACAAATAATTTTTCTCTTTCTTCTCAAAAAAATCAAATCTTCAAAATAGGGGATTAAGTCGGCGTACGACCGAGTTAGTCATCGTTTTAGGATGAATGAACCGTACGACTCAAGAGTCCTAAAATACCTATTCAAATCAAATCACTCAGTACACAAATCACTTTCTTCTTGAAAAAAATCAAAACTCTTATTTTCAAAAACAGGGGATTAAGTCGGCCGTACAGCCGGGTTAGTCATCGTTTTAGGATAAATGAACCGTACGGATCAATAGTCCTAAAATCCCTAAATTAAAAGAACACAAACAAACCAAACTTTTTCTACCCAAGAACTACGTAGCTTTGATTTCTCCATCGCACCTTGAGATACGTAGGAGCGGGGGCCCACTCCCGTCAAGCACAAAAAATAATAATTTTATTAAGTCTTTCTTTTTTCTTTTAATTCATAATAAAAGGGTAAAATAAACATTTTCAAAATTAACATTATTGTTATACAACTAATTAGAAGGTAACCTTCCTTAGGAAGGATGTCGTGGGGTGCTAATACCTTCCTCACGCATAACCGACTCCCGAACCCAAATCTGGTCTCAAGGACCCTTATCCACCTTAAAGGGATTTTCCAATATTTGCCCTTAAACTAAAATTTGGTGGCGGCTTCATTTTTGAACCTTCGAAGAATCCTCACCCGGATTTTTCGGTCGCTACTGTCTGGCTGAGGGAAACGAAGGCAGGATTGTAACCATCCTTCTCAGCACAAAGGGAGCCTAGCCGATGCAGGGAAGCTAAGGCCCGATCCTGAGTGGCTTTGGCTCGGCCATACAGACTGGAGATGTCCCCAAGTTGCAGAGCTATCTCCTTAAGAGCATCTTTCTTGACAGAGGGGACATCATTGGAGTTAGAAACCCGAAACAAGGTAGCACGAAGGGCCGCCACCTGGTCAAGATCGGTGGGGATCTCCCCAGCCATGGCTGTCTCCACCTGAACGAGGTCAACCTCCGTTGAAGAGGGGGGCGATTCTGGAGCCTCAAGGCTCAGGAAATAGCGCTGCAATTCTTCATCGGTGATTACCGGCGAAGAAAGTTCCTCCGTTTGATGATCAACAGGGGGATCGCTCTCCGCAAAGGTAGGAGAATCGGCCACCGCAGTGTAACCAGCGGGTTCCTACAAAAGAAACAAGTAATAAGAAGGGAGGATTACGGTGGGAACATTGCTCAGCCTAAGGAAGAAAACTTACAGAGGTGGAAATCGGACTATCGTTAAGTGGAGTCTGAGGAGATTGCGGTGATTCGGTTGGAGTACGAAGCCTCTGTGGAGTTACCAAAAGAAAGATCAATAGGAAAAAAACAAAATAAAAGCGCCTTTGGTGCACTGATGAAAAGAACTGACCCTTAACCGTTTGAGAGGTGGGGGTGATGACTCGGTAACTGGAGTGGCAGAAGGAGATGAGTGGATTAGTTCTCGGGTTCGTTTTCTTTGAAGGATAGGGACATTATCATCTTCATCATCGTCATCATCTAAGAGAATTGGAGCAAGAGGTCGAGCTGCACAAAAAAAAACATAGGCCAATAAGCTCTTGCCAAAAACAGAAATAAATAGACAAAGCGTAGAAACTTACTGGTGGTCGAAGAAGGTCGCTTGGGGGACTTCAAGAGAAGAGAAGAGCGTGGAGGGGGGTCGGAAAGCAACTGTTTCTTCTTCTTCTTCACCTCTGTCGCCACACCCGTTGAATGAGCGGTCGTGTGAGGTGGTGGACTCACTCGAGCAGCCATCGAGGTAGGCTGAACAGGGAGCCCTTCAGCAGAGCCCAGATAGCTTTGAAGATATTCGACGTTGGAACGAGGAAAAACATGTGCCCGTACCTATGACCACCTGGAAATGTGGCTGTTGGTTTCGCCGATCCTGTTGCGATAAACGCCCCAAGAAAAGGAGAGGAACTGTGCTTCCTTATTTGCAATGAGTCTAATGAGATCAGAGGGGAAGATCTTCGCTCGGCGGCGCGCCACACCAATGGAATCGTAGGGGACAGGCACGTGTTGGCCAACGCCAAACTGCCATGCCACAAAGTTTGGATGATAGGGTTCAATGGTGAGAGGATTGGTGCTTGAAGAGAGCCTGGCTCCAGCAACCAAGTCACGAGCCACGAGCACACGACTCCACTGAATGATCATGTCATAATTATCTTGGGAAGAAGGGTCCAAACATTTTGGGGTGAAGATCCACCGAGGACCAATGCCTTTTTCAAGAACTGGACACCATCAGACATGTTCGAAAGGGTCCAGATCCAGCAATACTCGGAGCACTTCCGCACGCTCCACTGGAAGGACGGGGTGGCAGCGAGGGCGCTTCCACAGACCTCGGTGGCCTCTGTGGACAAGTCAGGGGCAAAGTTGGGAAAGTAGAGTTGAGCCCAAAGCTGTAGAAACCAGATGAGACCCTCGGCCTTCGAATAAAAGCCTTTGTCCTTGACCTGGGTAACGAAGCTATCCAGGCTCTTGTAAAGAAGGGCAAGGAAGAAAGGGCCTTAGGCGTACTCCTGGCCTGATTGTAGCAACTGGACAAACGCATAGAGCTCCTTAACAACACCGAAGGACTTGATGCTGAAGAAAAATTTATTGAATAAATACACCAAAAATGCATGGTGCTCCCCATCGGTGATAGGACCCGCAGAATTGGCGTTCTTAGATAAGAGGTTGGAGAAGGCGGAAGCGAAAGTAAAAGGAGGGTCTTCGCCCACAAAGTCTGGATTGGCGTGGACCTCGAGGCCACCAGCAGGGAGCCCTAGAATGGCAGCCACATCCAGTAGAGTGGGGGTCAGAATGCACCAAGGGAAGACAAGGGCGTTGATGGTGGTCGACCAGAAGGACATCAACGGAAATAAGCGGTTGGTAGCATGTGAAATCTCCTGAGTTGACACCATGATCATATCATAGATTCCCCATTGCTTCCAGGAAGCCCCCTTGTGGGTAACCAAGCGGTTCACCCAGGCGGTGTACTCAGCATTGCTCTTCGGCCACCTTCTGAGGTCGACGAACTTCGCCTCGGCGTTGTACTAGGAAAACTTGAGAGGGAGGTCGCAGGAGCCGAACCGCTATTGAAAGAGCGTGAATCCATGATCAACATTGGTAGTAGTAGGTCGCATATCAGAAAAGGGACCAATGGTGGCAAAGATAGAGGGAACAATGTTGCTAGAAGAAGAAGCCATTGCTGGTCGAAAGAGAGAATCGCAAGGAAGACGAAGGAGTTGTATTTGGTGATTAGAAAGGGGAAAGCGTGAAACCTTGTAAAGTGGGCATCATTGCTATTTATAGCTATAGGCCACAGCCGTCATGTCCTTGGGAACCATCGCCCAGGCCACTAGACAAAGATTTGAGAGGTATTCGCCAAAGAGAAGAACTCAAGAGAAGCCCGCAGGGCATACCACAAGACAACTCCCCGAGGAAGGGGTCAGCCCGAGGAGCAATAAGCAAGGCCGAGGGAGAGCAAAGCCTCAGCCTATAAAGTGCCACGGCCGAGGTGGGCTCGGGTGCCTGAGTTACTTCCCGAGGACGATGGCTAGCTGAGCAAGCCAAGTGGCTGAGGTAAGGCAGGCTTGCTTGGAAGGCAAGTAAGAGGGAGCACGAAGACAGAACGTGGGAGTAGTTGAAAGATCAAGCGAAGGAGCGAGGCCTTGAAAAACGGAGTGAGGGAGTTCACCCCACTAACCATGCTAGTAAGATCATGAGTGGTTACTCCGCCTCTTTAGGGCTTAGGAACGATGATAATCGTTGATCTTAGATTGATCCAACGGTAGGAAAATGTTGGCTATGGTAGTGGCCGTCGAGGGCCTATGTATATAAATAGAAGAGCAATTGTACAGAATAGAGACATCATTCAATCAAAAACTCTACGTTTATTTCATCTATCTGTTTTTATCGCACTTTATCTTTATTTTCATGCATTAGCCAGTAGTATAATCCAACCCTCGCGTCCCATTCACTCAACCTGACCCTTTCTAGAGGAGTCAGGATACCCACAGTCAAGGAGCAGAGTTCCTTCCTTGGCGCAATTGCTTGAAGAACAGATGCATCAAAAACCTTCCCAAACCTCTGGCCGAATCCACGGCTAGGACCTAAGAGTTTGACAAAGAACAACAACACGTTATCTTTTTTTACTTTTACCATTATAGATTTATTTAATAAAAAATGTCTTCGAGTCTAAATATAACCAAATGTCTTTCTTATTTCTAAGTGTATCAACCAAGGACAAAAATGAGCAAAAAAAATGTTTTTACTTGTTGAGAGATTATTTTATAAATTTATAATTTCAAAAAATGGGAAAAGAAAACGTGAATTTCATTATTCAAGGGCAATAATAATGTGACATTTTTTCTAAGAGTTTTTTAATGAAGCTTGAAAATTCTGGAATGTAACATATTTTTTTAAATTTTAATTTGTAATATGTCATATTAGCATAATTGGCTATAAAGAAGAAAGAGAAGTCTTTTATTTATTTCTAAAATTAATGTATAGAGAGAAAACATTAAATTATAATAAAATTTTCAAATATAAAAAAGTACTTAGAATATTAAATTACATGTATGCCTGTCACATTAAGTTGTTTCTAAGTGAAAAAAGAGTTGTGCTTTGCCACATGCTTTCTTTAATGATGACCATATATGTGATTGTACCAAATTATTATTATTATTATTATTATTATTATTATTATTATTATTATTATTATTATTTACGTGACATGTGTCTAAGAGACTAACATCTAAAAATTTGACCCTTAAGATACATTCTAAAATGTATTTTTAATAATTCATAAAACCTAATTTTATTAATTTTGAAATGTAAAATACAATAAAATAGATCGAATATACATGAAAGAGATTTAGTAAGTGATTCATTATAACTTTGTAAAAATAATGATTAATTATAATACTCATAAACTTCTCCTCACATAAAAATTAAATTAAATTAGTCATTTAACTTATATTCATAATGAAAATAATTTATATAATATAAGTTTTTAATTAGTTATTTTTTTTTAGAGAACATATTTAAATAACTCTTAATCAAAAAGTCTTTGAGTGTTGATAAATTAAATAATTTTTTCGAATACAATTTGAATACATTAGAAAAACAAGTTATTTACCAAATTATTGTAAAAATGACACATTAAAAATCAATAAATGAGATACATTCTCAAATGTTATAGATATAGATATAGATTATAGCGTCTATTATCACTTATTCTCACTAATGACAATTTCCCATGTCTACAGCGGAACCCAACCCGAAAAAACAGGGGGTGCGGTTAGCAACTTCCTCTCAAGTTTTGTATAAATAAATTGGCGAATCGATTTTGACACATTATTATCTCAATATCCATACATAGTCTTTCTTCTGATTCCGGAAGCACCCAAAATCGAAATCATTGAAGCACTCTCTGCCCTCTAGAGTTGCACACTGCAATTCCAAATCCATCGCCATTTTCTTCTGAAAGGTATTTCCTAATAATGTTCATTTTTTCCCTCCATGCCCATGAATACGAATACTCGTGTTTACAATTTCTAATCGTAACTTTGAATTTCTATACTTTTTCATAGTTCCTTATTTGGGTGTAGTTCTATATGTTCATCAACCTCATTTCCCGAGCAAAAATCCCTTTTTTATTTTGTATTTAGTTTTCTTTTCTATTTTTTAGTCAATTTTCAAGTGATACAATTTTATCAAATTTGATGATTTTCTGAGGTTACTTGTTAATCATGTTTTTGGGTTGGTAAAGTTCCAGTGCTTTAATTATAAGAGGGTTTAGTGTTTTTTGTTTTCATAAGGAAAATGATTGCAAATCATTAATGTGCAATTTTCCTTGCATTCCTAAAAACAAATTTGTGAATATTTTCAGCTTGTGTTTTTTGATTACAGTATTGGTGATATTGAGCTTTAGCTTTAATTTTTGGGAAGATGTCTGAGGTGAAAGACAAAGTGGATTTCATCCAATGGCTTGGACCTGACATGGCAATAAAGGTTCTCACCCATTTGGATGACCCTTGTGACCTTGTTCGCGTTTCGGCTGTTTCGAGTTCTTGGTACCGATTTGGTAAGCCATTTTAGTTCTATTATTACTTGCAATGCTAGTAGGATCTTATAGTGTTATGGACTTTATGTTCAAATGCTTATTCATTTGAAAAGTTTTTATGTATGCTATATCAAATTTGAGAATCGCGATGACTTGTTTCGAATAGTTTAACTTCTCTAATGCTGTACTGTCCTGTAAATTTTGTTTCACCTGGTTTTTTCTTCCAAGGTTGAAATATATGGCATTGAATAGCTCACTGTACTCTGGCTTTATTTTTCTGTTCAAATGGTACTGATATGGACTCTAACTATTTTTTGTAGTTATTGAAAATGGCCTCAGCAAGCAACTTTGCTTGAAATTGGTTCCTGAAATACCCGCTGTTGTTGATAACATTGAGGTGGACGACATGATTGAACCTGTAAGCAATGTGCTTGGCAGTTGTATAAATTGGGAGCCTCTCAAAAGAAATCATAAACTCTATGCGTTATTGGCTTTTGGTCTCACTCCTATAAGGAACGATTGCATCTCAAAAGTCATTAGAGCATCCAGCACTGACAACTACCCCGAGGAAAGCATTCAGAATACATTGGAGCCTAATGATAGAACTGAAAGTGGAGCATCATACTGGTCAAGTGAAGGGAAAAATAATCCTAATGCTCCTGAAACTTTGATGTATCAGCTACGTTCCAAATTATGTTTTGTCACAGAGATTCATGTCCAACCATTCCAAGGTTAGCTCGGTAGATTGATGAATCATGTATATCATGTTGAACCCAAAAGTAAATGATGTTGAGGAGCATTAACTTTTGTTTTAGCTGACAAAGTATTTATGTTTCTTGTCAGCATATTTTCAGTATGGCTTCCCAATATATTCAGCTAAGGCTGTCCGATTCAGAATGAGTCATCCAAGATACCCAATGAAATTAGAGAGTGATATAACTGAGAAGCCTGCTAATCACATGTTGGGGGATCATCTATTCATATGGACATATACTTCACCTGTATTTCCTATGTCACAGGTGAGTTGTAGTATGGAAATATTGGTTTTGCATCTTCTCTTTTATCCTTTCAAATTACTCAACAAAAAGAAAGTTTGAGATTCATCTAATTTCTTTTATATATGGATGTTGGAGAAATTTTAGCATGAGCTTGGAACATTTTTTCTGTGCATAACAAGTGTATAGGCGCATGAGAGAAAAGTTTATCAGTTTTTGAACCAGAATGAAAATTAAGGGAAGGGTAATTTAAAAGGTACTGCTTGTATCTTCTCAACTATGTGCCCAGCTATGTAAGGGTCGAGAATGCAGGAACACAAGAAAGGGCACATTTGTGATGCCATTGGGTCAGAAGCATGTGCATAAAAAACTATATGGAAAGGATGAGAACGAGGAATGATACCTTGTTGTGCATGGCTATCCTAGCTTAATAAGATAACATGATGTTATTTTAGAGGCCATGGTTATTTATGTATGTGCATAAGATAATTCATTGATATAGGAATTGTGTGTTTCCCAAACTAATGAATGTTTTACTACCTGGAGGAACAGCTTGGTTCATGATTGACTGATGGTCAATATTACTACTCCAGCTGTCGATGGATGCCTATCTTATAGCTAAACAAGACATCACCGAAATGTGGGAAAGATAGTAAAAGGAAATTAACCAACACGGGCTATCTAGAGTATGAGATAATTACGATTAATATATGTTCGTTTCCTATACATTACGATTAATATATGTTCGTTTCCTATACATGATACCTTATCCTTTATTGGCTTCACACACTAGAAATATATAGATGGGGTCATTTTTCAGTGTGTCCAACAACTTGATCCCTTGCATAGGTGCCTAAAATGTATCAGGGCAACGATTTTGGCAAAAGATGAAGAAGTTGGTGAGGAAGGGGAGATTATTAAGATGGATCCATAAGAGGAAGAAGTGGAATAAGAAGGATATGGCCTATCAGATCTCAGTTCCTCAATTTCAACCTTGCAGACAAGGTTCAACTTTAAGAGGATG
Source organism: Astragalus membranaceus (assembly GCA_039519185.1). Classification (NCBI taxonomy): domain Eukaryota; kingdom Viridiplantae; phylum Streptophyta; class Magnoliopsida; order Fabales; family Fabaceae; genus Astragalus; species Astragalus membranaceus. The sequence continues at coordinate 24,637,956 of CM076853.1, forward strand.
GTATTTCTAGGGTCCAAGAGTAGTTGGTTAGAAAAGCTAAGTGATTTGGTGGTTAAAACTGTTAAGGGTTTGGACTTAGCTTAATTACTCGCAGTAGGGTAGAAGAGGAGCATTCAGATCTGTTTTTGGAAAAAAGCAGCGGCTCTTTTGTAAATGATGAAGCACTTTGTTGAAAGGGAAACCATCTGAAGTAGAATTGTCTCCTCTGTTTTTTTGAGATGTGATTAACTTTGCGAATATATTCCCTTTCTCTCTTTAGATTTCGCAGTTCTTTCTCTCGTGGGTACACAACAGTATCTGAGTAGTTAGCTGACCTTCAGCTTGATTAATTGGTAAGATAGGACTGAAGAAGTGACATGGTCAATTTTTTATGACATGAATGCTTGATTATCACTCATTAATCTGTGTTTTCCTTGAGGTGGAGCAACCTCATGGTTATTGGCACCTGCTGAATATAGCAAGTATAGATTTGAAATTCATCCATTTTAAACTGCATTTTTCATATAGTATTATTCTGTGCATGTGTGTGAAACTTGAAATGTGTTCCTGACATTACTGTACAGGAAAATCAATTGCAACGTTTCAAGCTACCTGAGCCTGTTCTGTGCATTGGAGGTTTGCTGCTAGTGGAGCTGTTGGGTAGAGTTCAAAAGCAAGAAATGGATGGCTTATTTTACATATGGTTAGTTTATCAAATTTTCCTCTCTTCCTCTCTCACATGCACACATTAAATTAATGTTATTTGGCTCAAACATATGCTGAAGATCATTATTGTCAATTGAATTGAAATTGAGAAGTTGGCCACTTTTCCTTTCATCCGTATACAGACAATTCGATGCCTGCGCTTTCATGACAAATATTTCCAATTGTTCACGAGTCATGTTGAGGATTTTGATGGATGTTATTTGCCATTAGTCTTTGCAAAGATGGGAACTAATATAATAAAAGATACTACCTACCTCCATCCTTTTTATGAGAAACAAGTAACTAATTCATCAAGACCAATAAAAAACATTTTGATTTTAATTAATAATGTTATAAATTTAAATTTTATTCCAGAAATACCTGAAGTATTCAATGGTTGAAATAGTGTCTTTTGGTGTCCCTCATGCAGAAACTACTCCACTTGCATGGAGAATGACTCTCTTGTTAATATGCACAATTAAGTAAGGGTATAAAAGAAATTTAGCATTTAATACATCTGGAAATGGGTCAAAGATTCTTATAATTAGGACCAAAAGATATACCCAACATTTTCTTAGGTAGTAATAACCTGGTGATAATAATTCATCCAGTTTACCTCATAATGGGATTTGGAACCACTGCTTGTTTGTCCAGTGACTTGTCTAGGTCTCCTAATATCAAATGACATTTTCTGGAAAAAAAAAGTCATCTGTTTGCTACTTTGCTTACATGTTTTTGAACTATGATACAGCATCTCCCATGTTCAAGTTGTCGGACGACCCCTATCACCAGCCTTTGATGTTAAAATTCACAGTCCATCAGAAAAGTGCACCTTGAAATATTGCTCTCAAACAAATAGTTGCAAGTCTGCAGCATCATCATCACAGAGAGACTCGAGCAGTCCTTCACGCCTGCGGTCATTAACCTCGAGTATAGTGCAGAGGGGTGTGAGACGTTGGGAGCAAATTGTCTTGGGTGCATTGCTTGGTTCTGGTGCTGCTAAAGTTGATGATTGATAAAATGTATGGAATAATAAAGTACCTCAATTCGCAGTAGAAATTGGGAAACATGTACTGTATTTACTCATGATCTGGATATTGTTGGTAGCAATAACGATCAGTTTGTTTTGGTTAGTAGATAAGTCACCTCAAAGTTGTGCAGGGCCAAACATATTTGTAGTATCTGTTTTGTATAATTAGTAGGGGTTAGTTGCACATAGTATTCCATCTTGTGACATAAATGTCTTGACTTGTTGACAAGTTGTCCTTGAGATAAGATTGTTGGCATACTTTCCGGTGGCTTAAACTGATAATGAGTATTGTCCTAATGGTAAACATTGTCCATAATTATGCCATCCAACATGGTTGCATTGATAAATGATACAGACAATTATAAACAATCTGTTAACATCACTTAGAACACATGTACCTTAAACTTTAATATATGCTATTCTTCCCAAATCCTGAATCTGGCTGTAAATTGTATTTCTTCTGACAGTCATAGTAGTGGTGGTAATAACTATTGGAAAGACATTATTATTTTAATGTGGGGAATGAAGCTTTTTTTTTTTGTTTTTTAAAGTTTGAATTATTTGTAGTTTTCACTAATTTGGATTTTGGTTTAAACTTTTGTGAAGGAGATTATTGAGGACCTAATTAAATTGATTCTTCTTGTTTTTGTAAACGAAAAAAAGTTGTACTGTGCAAATAATTTTTTTTTTATAGGCAATGTATTGGGGTGGGGGAATTGTTAGTTTCTGGGGTTTGAGCCCGAGACCTCCTTCTTGCACATTTGGTGCACTCCTTTGGTATTTCTTAGCTCGCCAACTGAGCTACCTACTTGGGATCTCCTTCGATATCCCTTCGCTCGCAAACTGAGCTACCTACTTGGGATAATTTTTTGTTTAAATTGGGGAAGGGAAAATTTTTATTAATCAAAGTGAGACTGTTGGCCATTTTACAACTGTCCCCGAGAGGTCGAGAGGATTTGAACTCAGCACCTTGAGGATACAAGACTCTTACCACCGAGCTATGCAAATAAATTGAAATAAATGTCAAATAAAGCTATTTTTTTTGTCAAAGAAGCAATATTCCATTCATTCCTAAACATTACACAGTGTAAACATCAACCTACTAAGGGAATACTGGATAGGCTACTTGTAGTATCTGAAACTAAAAAACCTTAAGCACAAAATTGCACTTGACTACATTGTTAATAATTGATCTAACACAAGTGGCATACGTTTAGACGTGCCTTCAGAATGTTAGACTCGCGTTTAGCATCTTTTTTTTATACGCAATGTTAGTGAGGGTGGGGGAAATGTTAGTTTCTGGGCTTTGAACCTGGCTGCACTCATTTGGTGCACTCCTTTGGTAACCCTTAGCTCGCGGGATCTCGCGTTTAGCATCTGTTTCACCGTGAGTTAAGAGAAGCTACAAAACTAGTTTCTAGTTGGAGGCAGATATTTTGCCGTGGTGGTTTTTACATACACTAGGAAATGACATGAGTTCCAAACTGAGAAAGAGCTTCTCTCTTTACTTGGCTAACCAATCGGCACATGCCTTATAATCACAGTAGACATGCTAGAGAGAGATTATTGCCAAAAGAGTTGTTGTCTACATTGAGTTTGTAGGAATCTTGTGCTATGTGTTGGCGAAATCTAAAGAGATTTCAAGCAAAGATGTTGTGCACGATTATTCAGAAGAAATGTTTGATGTGCTAAGTAAATGGAAATTACTAAATCCAATTCCAGCACTCCCTAGATTACAATGAAAATACTTTTAATAATTAACGTGGCTATCACTACTATTAGAAGATATATAATTTACAACCATATTCAGGAAGAATGACACATATTCAAGTTGAGATGCATGGGTTAAATGTGGCGTGTCAATAATCTTTTCTCAATGATAAGTTGTCAACAAGTCAAGACTCAATGTTTCTGGAAGGAATACTAAGGGCCCGTTTGGATAGAGCTTATTTTGAGCTTATGAAAAACAACTTATGCAAATAAATAAGCTTTTATGTATTATTCATAAGCTTGACAAGGTAGTTTATGTAACAACAACTTAAGGAGATATATCTTTTGTTAGTGAGAATTAATGAATTAACATAAAAACTTATTTATCTCCGTAAGTTGTTCTTCATAAGCACAAAAATAAGCTAATCCAAACAGACCCTAAATGCAACTAGGCCCTACTACTTACTCTGCAAAACATATGCAATTGATTGCTAATGCTACCCAAATCCAGCTCACAGTTCATACAGGTTTCCCAAAGTCTACTGAGAACTGAGGCACTTGATTCCTTACATATTATTAATCTTATTAATCATCAACAATAACAAGGAACAAACACTCCAAGAGGCTGCAAAGAGGGCAGCAAACCACATAGAGGGCGGAAAGAATAAACGAAAACCACAAAGATGACGACCAGGGTTTTACGCGGAAGCAGGACCCTCAAAATCGGAAGCTCTAATACCATGTGGAAAATTATACTATTATCAATTGTGTATTATTACACTCACTAATCCTTATCATATAAACAAATAAGGTGAAATAAACCAATGGGCCTTAATAATTACAACAATTACAATATCCGATTACAAACTTCCTAGTGGTGCATCACTGCATCCAGGGGCGATTTTAGGGCCCAGCTAGCCCGGGCACGCGCCCGGGCTCAACTTCTACTTTGTTTGTAAAGCCCCCAACCCAATAGCTGATTTTTAGTCATAACCAGGGGCAAAAATAGTAAAACAGTGGGTGTGAAATAAAAAAAGAATGGTCCAGCCCAATGTAAAAAAAAGTAAAACCCAAAAACTAAATGAAACCCAAAAGCCCAATATATATAAAAAACTAAATAAAATAAACAAAGCAATTAAGCAAACACAACACATTCCTCTCTTTTCTCACGACAAACAGTGGGTGTGAAATAAAAAAAGAATGGTCCAGCCCAATGTAAAAAAAAGTAAAACCCAAAAACTAAATGAAACCCAAAAGCCCAATATATATAAAAAACTAAATAAAATAAACAAAGCAATTAAGCAAACACAACACATTCCTCTCTTTTCTCACGACAAACAGTGGGTGTGAAATAAAAAAAGAATGGTCCAGCCCAATGTAAAAAAAAGTAAAACCCAAAAACTAAATGAAACCCAAAAGCCCAATATATATAAAAAACTAAATAAAATAAACAAAGCAATTAAGCAAACACAACACATTCCTCTCTTTTCTCACGACAAACAGTGGGTGTGAAATAAAAAAAGAATGGTCCAGCCCAATGTAAAAAAAAGTAAAACCCAAAAACTAAATGAAACCCAAAAGCCCAATATATATAAAAAACTAAATAAAATAAACAAAGCAATTAAGCAAACACAACACATTCCACTGCTGCATCCCATAAACACCTAAAACACATACTTAAGTTACTAGTGATGCATCTCATTACAAACTTCCTAGTGATGCATCCCATAAACACCTAACACATACTTAATACAAAGAAACAGATTGAAAGTTAACGATACAAGAAGGAAAAAGTTTAATACTTTCCCCTTCAATCTCTCAGCATTTAGTTTCCTCTCTGTTTCCATAACTTCCATTGCAAATGCAGCTACACTAGATTCAATCTGATTACCAACTGCAGCTACACTATATTCAATCTGATTACCAACTTCATCGTTCTCGTCTTCATTTTCAGCCCATGTAAATGCAAACTACACGAGATTCAAAATTGCATGTACCATCCATCTACAAAATATAAATGCAATCATCTCAACTAAAAAAACAGATCAAACAGAAACATTTAAAAACAACTAAATTGAACTTTTGTACTTTTGTATCTAAATTGAACTTTTATTGTGGTGTTTTGGTTTTGAACTAATGAAATTTACTCTACTCTTAATTATTTGCCTATATGGAAGATAGTTGATACTAGGTGGGACAAGCAACTCCATAGGCCGTTGCATGCTGCAGGCTTTATCTTAACCCTCAATATCAATATGCTCTTGGATTTAAAACTGGGCGTTTGCTTTTCCCACACCCCCTCCTACTCGAAACACACCCCATAAGGGTGTGAAATGACCAAAAGGCCAGGCCAAACCTCTTTTTTTTCACGAAATTTCACCTGTTCGAACACGGGCCTTCGAACAGGTTCGCACGAGGCCATTCGCGTGTGTTAAATATGGGGACACACCCTCTTGGGTGTTTTTCACCTGTTCGAATGGGGTCATGCGAACAGGTTCGAATGTGGTCATGCGAATATGTGCGCATGAGGCTGTTCGAACCAGTGTTGCAGAGCGACAGATATTGGACGTCTCAGATTCCACCGACAGTTTTGATCAACGGCTTACAATCAGTCAAATGTGTGTCAGATAAAGGAGTGGATGTCAATCCCTTTGGAAAATGTGTCTGAACGGATAGAATTTAAACGGCTCAGATTTGTGATCTAAAAATGAAATCAACGGCTGACATTTCACCATGCCTATTATAAAAGGGGGTTCACATCCTCAGACCTTCTTCACCAAACCCTAATCTGCTTCCTCACCAAAACCTACTCTCCCTCTTGACAGCTACAACCAAGCTGAAATGGAATGGCAATTGTGCTCAACCCAGTACTCATCCACCAAATTCCTAACTGCCCTTCATCACCATGGGACTGTCACCACCGACGAACATGGTGTTGTGTTTCGTTGTCCTAACCATGTATTCTGCAGGATGAGTAAGGACATCACCTTCGCCCAACTGAAGGAAAAGGCTGAGAGGAAGATTCGTCCAGAGGGAGCGTGGCATAAAGACGTGGCGCGTATACGTTACCGAAAGTACAACCGGCTTGATTACGGGACTGGCTATTTTACAGTTATGGAGATCCGCAACGATGACGACGTTGGGACCATGATGGAATATCATGCTACACTTCCGATGGGGCGACAAGTCTTAGAGTTGTACGTGGACACAATACGCACTCCAGAAGAGATCATTTATCTTCTGGAACAGGGACGACCGAAACACTAGTTTCTTAGTTAGTTGTTTGCTTATGTTGGTTTTATGTCTTTCGTATTTCATGTCTTTCGTATTTCATGTATGGTTATGGTTTGTAATAAAAAGGCAATAAATTTGCGCCAAATTAAGTAGATGACATCACAAAAATACTTAATAATATCAAAAGTAGTTAAATTATACAAAAGTTCCAAACAGTTAAATTATACAAATATCCCCCCCTACTGGGTGTTGCGCCCCCTCCTCTGATACACATTGACGATCCTCCTCCTAATCCTACGGAAGGGGTTGAGCAACCTCTTGATGCGCTGAAAGACGCTCCTGGTTGGCTCTGGGACATTATCATTGATGGTCCCATCCATCTCATCCACCATATCCAGGAGCTCTGGCAGCATCTGTCAAACAAATAACATAACATTATTTAAATAAGTAGATTTAAATAAGTAGAAGAAACTTATTACTGTAATTAACATAAAAAACACGTACCACACTGACATCCGGCTCATCCACAAGCTCTCCATAATTTTCAGGGAAGGCAAAGGGATGTGAGACCCTAGAAAACCATGGAAAGTAGCCCGGCACCGTGTTTGAGGAGTACGGCACACAGGGAGGCCCCCGCGCCACCAAGTGGTCCTGGAACTGTGTCCACCTCTCATCACACTCCGTGAGAGTACAGACGGCCCGATTTGCAGGTCTGGGCTCCTCTGGGATGTGCTGTACCTGGCCAAACTGTCTGACCACTCTATCCGGCAAATGGCTCACCATACAGCCAGCACTCCGGATGAACCCTCTGAACCTGCCCAGCTCCTCAAAGGGTCTCTCCTGCCTATGGCCTGTGTAGGGGTCCCAGGTGACCTCCTCATGGTGTAGCCGGTCAAGGCACAGTCTGATGGTGTGTGACTTGATGGCCCCGGGGCCATCCCTACACAGCCATTTCTTCGCCCGTGGCATACTCTCAACATATTCTGGGTGCACCACCCAAGATGTAAAATTGGCACTCTGGAAGTGCTCAAAAATCCAACCCTGTAATGAACATATCATTGGTTGATTATAAATCTGAAAGTAAACCTAAAGCAAACTTATAAAAAAAAAAGTAAGTTTTATACCTGTAGTAGAGCCATATGACCAGCCATCTTCTTCGTCTTCTTTCTTGAAGCATCCTTCAGCTGATCATACATATGGGCAAGGGCCATTGCCCCCCAGCAGTAGTCTCCAACATTGTTCAAATCAAGAAGCATACCTAGGTAGCCAAGCTTAACCTTGCTTCCTGACTTGTCTGCGAACAATGTGCAGCCCAAAAGATAGAGCAAACAGGCCCTAGCAGCATGATGCCACCTCTGCTCAGCTATGGCTGGGTGGTAGACATGATCCCTCAGCCATACAAGACCAACTGACAACCCTCGCGCAGAAGTCTGTTCAGCGGCATCTTGGGGGGTGGCCCCCAAATAGTCAATCAGCATCTGCTCTCCCTGCCACGAAGTCCAGTCAGGCATGTCATAGAACTGGCCCGTGATGGGGATGTGTAGCAGCTGGGATACATCATCAAGGGTGATAGACATCTCACCCACAGGAAGGTGGAATGATGATGTATCCGGCTGCCAACGCTCTATGAATGCGTTCAGCAGCCCCTTGTGAGTGAGGGGAAAACCAAGTCCTATGAGAGGGAACAACCCCGATAGGATAAGAGTCTCCCTGATCCTAGCATGGACCACAAGGTTAACCGGTCCATGTGGAATCGTAGTTATGTCCGGCCGAACCTGCATTGACAAATGACACCGGCACAATAAGCCAATATGTTCAACAAAATAAGAAACAAAATTGACAACACGCTATTATATAACAATAACTTACCCGGCCAGCATAGAACTCAGTCAAAATATGAGACCCGTATGTGGGCAAGACAGAACCATCAACAGGTCCACCAGGGAATGGGAATGTAGCCCTAGGAGCAGCAGCAGGCTCCTGAGGCTCAACATCCTCCTCATGTTGAGCACCTCCCTCCTCATGTGCATGACCAGAAGGGCCGGCCAGCTCATATGCCGGAAATTGAGCATCACGCTCAACATCCCGGACAATATCATCAACCTCCGGTGGGGGAGGAGGGACGTCCCTACGCCTACCCCTCCGGGAAGGTTCAGCTCCATCTTGCCTCCGTTTGCGTTCGGAAGCCGTCGGGGGTGGCCTACGCTCCGGCTGTTGCGAACTACCGCCACGATGCCTCACCATATCTGAAACAACAACCATTAAACCAATTAAGCAACATAATCAGCAAAATAACAGAAACAATACTGTCACACCTGTTCGAACAGCATCATTCGCACCTGTTCGAACAGAAGCATTCGCACGTGTTCGAACAACCCCATTCGAACGGGTGTTCGCATGGCCTCATTCGAACGGTGTTCGCATGACCTCATTCGAACACCTTCGTTTTCACGTGTTCGCATGAGGTCATGCGAACACAGCAGATGCACAGAAAAAAAAAACTTAAATGGACAGAAGGGAGAGAGGGTTACCTGAATGAAAATGGAACGATTAGAGAGAGTGAGAGGACGCGAACAAAACCCAGGTGGTCTTGAGGGTGTTTGTGGAGAAGATTGAGTGGGAGATTGGGTGAGATTGAGTGAGTTGTGAGAAGTTGAGTGAGAGGGAGAGTTAGGGTTCGAATGAGGGGTGTGAGGGAGAGTGAAAGGGAAAATGAGAGGAGTGAGGGGTGTGAGGGTGTTGTGTTTTTTTTTTTTTTTTAAGTTGAGGGTATTTTAGGGTTTTTAGAAGTTAGGGGGTGTGAAAGAGTAGGAGGGGGTGTGGGGAAAGTAAAAGCCTAAAACTGATGTCGAGGTTAAGCGTGGCCTATATGAATGTCTTGGAAAGTTGGTGCATATTGCTGAAGTACAATCTATTATTTGATATTCAGTTTGGTGCCGCCTTAAAAAAAAACCTTTTTGGCTCAACATTGGCTAGACTTGCTATTGGTAAGAAGACTCCGGAAAATTGGTGGGAATCTTATGTAGGGGTGTGCAAAAGACACCGGTTTATTTGAACCATTCCACATACCATACTGGACCATTATTAAAAGCCCATACCATTTGTAAAAAAATCCATCCCAGTATTTTAAGTAAAAAAACCGGAAACAACAGTATCCCACTTCTAAAAACCGGTAAATACCATTTGACTGAGAATGAGAAAAGTCTCTTAACATCTCTCTTCTTAACATCTACCTCACGTCCCTCCTTCAGTCGCCGACACCACCGCCACACATGTCTTCTCCCGCCGGCACCACCTCTGGTACCACCGCCTTAACCTCTAAGTGAACATGTCCCTAACCACCTCCTCACGTCTCCTTCCTTCGCCGGCACCACCGCTTCGCGTCTCTCCTTCCGCCGCCGGCACCACCACCGCTGAGACCACCGCCTCACGTTTCTCCTCTCCCCGCCAGAACAGATGGTTGTTCGCGATCTGACGTTTCTCCTCTCCTAGATCTTTTTTGCCCTTCATCTATCTTTCCTTCCTTCCTATGTTTCAGATCTCTCTCTCTCTCTCTCTCTCTCTCTCTAAAAAGTTGTTTGGGGATGAAGTCCAGATTGAAGTTTACTGGAGAGGAAATCGTAGACCATACGGTGTCGTTTAATGAGGCTCTCACTTTCGAACTTGGGAAAAACGATTTTGAAATGTGACCTGCTTGCTGGTACGACACATCGTCTAGTTGCAAAACTGTGGCTTCAAGTATATCTATGAATGGGTGGATGGAGAGAACATGCATCTCAGGGAGAAGGATGATATGCAATTGTTGACTAGGATTACTTAGAACATTGGAAAACAGAGGTTTTCCATCATTGATGTTAAGCTTTTTGTCTACGGGAATGAAGAAGAGAAAGACAGAGTGCACTGGTTTTACTCATATAGCAACAGAAAGTAACACTCTGATTTTAGTTTTTATTTTCTTCTCATCAATTATCAATTATACACTATATGCTGAACCCCTAAGTCTATCTATTCAGGGTTTTTTTCTCTTGTTTGTTTTGTTTCATTTGTTGACTTTGGTTGAAATTTGATTGGCACTTGCTTAGAGGAAGGAGCAGAGGAGTTTCTATTGAAACCTGTCAAGTTCTCAAGAATATCTTTAGACCAAAACAATCCTCATTTAACTCAGAGTTGTTTATTTTCTTATGGATATTATTTTTGATGTTGCTTATTAATGCACTGTGTATAAGAAATATTTACATGTGTATTTGAACAAGCTTATTAAATTGATCACGTTCATGTTCTGATAGTTGGATACAAGCTTGATTGCATGGCTTAACAGGAATTGTGACTATTAAATTTAACAGGATGCTTATTTTCTTGGCACCAAGTAAAAACCATTTTTCTCAAATGGGAAACCGGTTTTTGTAACAAAAAACCGTTTTTTGTAACAAAAAACCGGTTTTCAGAACCAGTAAACCATTTCCCGAAGCTAAAAACCGGTTTTAAAACGGTAAACCGGTTTTCAGTGGCTGAACCAGTTCATAACCGGTTTCGAACCAGTTCATAACCGGTTTCGAACCGGTTTTAAAAATGTAAACCAGTTTTTAAAAAATGGTAAACCAGAACTGGATTTGAAAGAGGTATGGTGTGGTGTGGTATGAATTTTGTACCATGCACAACCCTAATCTTATGGAGATGATTGTCCAAAGATTAAAAGTTTTGCCATTTATATATTAAGCCTCACAAGTAGTTCCTACGGATGCGAACAAACTTGGAGTGCATTCGATACCGCAACTATTCAGAATTACATAATACTAAGTATGTAAATACCTATTAATTGCTTATCTTAAGTTGTATTTTCATTTGTTTAGGTGCACACAAAGAGGAGAAAATGTTTAAAGCAAAAAGCAATGAACGATGCTGTTTTCATCATCACTAATTAAAAATTAGCCAAAAAAGAAGAAAACAATAAAACTGGTTGAGTACATTATTGAAGATCTTCAAGACGATTCTAAATGGGTTCAGGATTGTGATGGTGTGCAAGAAGACGATGAAGGGGATGTTGATATGTTGGTTGAAGAGGATGTTGATGTTGCTCCTTTGGAAGAAGGGGATGTTGTTACTTTGGCTGAAGATGAGGTTGTTGTTGCTCCTTTGGATGCAGAGAATGTTGTTACTCCTTTGGTTGAAGAAGAGGTTGTTGTTCGTATTTCGGATGAAGAGGATGTTGTTGTTCCTTTAGATGAAGAGAATGCTTCTCCTACTTTGGATGATGAATATGATGGAGATGAAATTAGAGAGGATGAACAAGAAGACACCATGAGTGATTATGATTATGTCTTGCAAGATTTATTTTAGATTTATGTCTTTTGGCACTTTTATTTGTTTAAAACTTGTGTTTTAGTATCTACTATTTTGAGTTTGTTACTTGTTAAGTCGCGGTACTTCGAATTATGTATAACTTTCTTATTAGAATTTTGAATTGAAGCTTACGTATGGTGTTTTATAGAAGTTTGTAAAATATGTAGACTCTTATGAATCGTGTTACTTACGATTCTAAGATCCCTTCCAAGTTTAGATAGAATCTCGAATTTAATTAACTATCTCTTTGAGGGCGATATTTCAAGTTATACTTTCCTGATGGATGGCGACTCACATCAAATGCCGGTGAAATTGGTAGGCCCACTACACGAACATGGGAGATACTGCACCACAGTAATCAAATTAATCATAGTTAGAAAACACATCAGCAAACAGATGACAATATGATTTTTGAAAGTGTCATTAGATATTTGGAAACCTAAATAATTACTTGATAGAACCAATTTAGATAAACTTCTTTACAAACACTTTGGGGAAAAGAAAAGTTGAAAAGATCTTGAAATGATGAGTCTTGTACATATAATAGTTTCTCGCATAAGTTAAACTTAACTTCTTTTATTTATCTTAAAAAGACAGTAAAGAGCCAATCACTGAAAAGCTCCCATAATCCAAACTTGGCCAAAGACTCGAATAATTTGTTTAACTTGGAAAATTGACAACATTATTACACCAATAAGCTGTAGACCAGTAACAAAAAGAACAAACTGAAAGAAGTTACAGTTATTCATCCTACAACCAGAACAAAAAAACTATTATAAGCATTTAGTGTGGAAGTATGATAATATTATAGAACCAAAATTATAATTTTTTACTATATGAGAAGTGCTAGCAGCACTCTGTCCAACGCTCATTCCATGAGACGGCAGGTGTCAAATTGAAGAGTGGACAAAGATGAAAGGAAAAAAAACCAACTTCTCAATTTCATTTCCATGGACACTTATGGCCAAACAACATAATTCAGTGGGTGCATGGGAGAGAAGACGAGAGAAGATTTGAGAAACAAACCCCATGTAGTAGAATCCTCCTTGATGTTGAACTCTATCCTGCAGCTCCACTAGCAGCACACCTCCAATGCACAAAGCCGGTTCAGGTAGCTTGAATTGTTGCAATCGGTTTTCCTGCACAATTCATATCCAGCACATTTTAGGTTTCATACACATGCATAGATTATTGTGTGCTATAATGCAGTTTAAAATGGATAAATTTCAAATCCATGCTTGCTATATTCAGAAGGTACCATTAGGTAGCTCCCCTCAAAAGATCTCGAGGATAATCAAACACTCATACCATAAAATCTTAACAGGGTCGCTTCTCCAGTCTCATCTTGCCAATTAAACAAGCTACAAGTATGCTAATTATTGATGAGACACTTTTGTGTACCTAGAAGAGAAACAACCGAGAAATCTAAGGAACAAAAAGAATATATCTAGAGAGTTCATCAAAATTAACACAATTCTACTTCAAAGGATCACCCTCTCAACGAAATGTTTCCCCAACTACAACAGTGCCACTTCTCTTTTTCAAAAACCAACAAATCTGAATGCTCCTTTTCTACCGTTCTGCTAATAATTAAGCTAAGACCAACTCATTTAACCACCCAACTACATAAATATTCTAGTCAACCTCTCTATAGGCCCTATCAATACCGTTGGAAATGGAATTAATATTAGTATTGAGAGTTATAGCAATTGCATTAAGATTTGGGAACATAGTCATCTCATGTATCTCCGGTATATCATACGTGCACTTAAGAAATATCAATATATCTCCTAGTAAATGTAAATTATATCTATTGCTAAGAATGTAAAAATAGAAGAAGACCAGAGCACAAATCACTCAAGCATGACTAGTCGTAGTCCTCCCTTTTGATCATCCAGATGGTCATAATTATATTCTTGGTGGTTTAGGGTTAGGCCCATTATTAGTATAAGGGGTAGAATATTCTAGAATTAGTGAATGGTGAGTATAAGTAGGGGTTTAGCAGAATAGATGGTAGGAAATTTGTTGAAAAAGGTTGGGGTAAGCTTTATGCTTGAGGGAGGAGGAGTCCACCTCCTATTTTCTGGCTGCCTTTTTTGTTATTGTTTCTGCTCTTCTCTTTTTAAGAGTTCTGCCTTGTAATTGTAAGGAGCATAGCTCCATTATTTCTTATATTTTTCAATACCAAATTTTGGTTCGTTTCATTTAGATAAGTGGGTCTCTTCCTCAATCTTCAGGTTGCTAATATCATTATCTAGAAACTTTTTTGTTGGCACTTTTGTAAAGGAGCAATGGTTGGCCACACTGAAAGGAGCAAGGCACTTTTGTAAGGTGGCAATGTGCACTGTTGCTTACTTCTCTGTTGCACTCTTTTTCCCTTAAATGAGTCCAACAAGTGTTTCATTTCATCATTAGCCCCATCTGGTCCACCTTAAAAGACTTCTTCGCCCAATCAGTCTACTCCATCACGTTGCTGCCATCAGATTAAGTAATTCCACTTCGCTTGCCCACTTTAGGGAATCATTGAAGAAGTAATCAGAATCATCATTTGTTGTGTCCCATATTCTCTCTCACCATCATCTAAGAACTCAACATATTACGGAGGTTCTTCTACCCCCACAAACCTAATGCCTTATTTCTTCATCTACCTTTTTTGCAATTGCCGAATGACACTATCCATATTCCTTCAATCCTACATGCCACTACTCTGTTTCCAAAAATAACAAGCCTAAATTCACTTCAGCTACCTTACCTTCCACTATCTAAGCTAAGTCCCTACTCTTAACAACCTTAAACATCCAACAAATTAGCTCTTTTAACTAATACAGGCTCTACCAAAGACGGTTACTAACAGTATCCAAAAAAAAACTGCATGTCAACTCTCATGTTAGAGCTCCATTTAATTAGACAATGGCATTTAAAATGTATAGGAAAATTCAATTCAAACCAAAACAAGAATTACATGAATAAATGAATGATGCCAAGAAAAAAAAAGACACTAGATGAATCTCCATCTTTCTTTTTGTTGAGTAATTTTAAAGGATAAAATACGTTATGCAAAGCATGTATCTACATAATGCAACTAAACTGAGTATCTCCTACCATGTAATTACGCGCCATACCATCAGCTGTAGCACTCTCTAATCCAGTTGGGTATCTCTCGGATGGCCAATTCTGAATCGGACAGCCTCAGCAGAATATATAGGGGAGCCAGGATGAAAATAAGCTGACAAGTAAATATAGATTCTGTGTCAGCTAAAGCAAGAATATATAGGGATAATTTATACAGGACCCTTCCTTATCCTTATGTTTCGATTCAATTCCTGTTGAAGTCTCTTCACATGCTCAAACGGTGGAAGAAGGAGCAGTGTGACAAAATAAAGTGCTCAAAATGAGCTTTTGATTATTGCTGCTGAATCAGGTGTAGAATGAGCTTTTGAGCACCAAATGGTATGACAATTGTAAAATAGCTGACGCAAATTGTATTGATGAACAAAATCTATTACAAGTTGTGCATGAAATTAAAATTACAGAGAAGCAGTACATTGAGTTGTTACATTGACAATATTTACACAATTTGTTACATTATATTATACATTAGACATCAAATTCCTCAAAAGATTTATCTTCAGCACATCTGTTTGGCCAGTCTTCAATCAGGTGGTGTTCATAGTGTAGTGTGACTTGGAGAGCCTACTTTTATCGCTTGAATTTCCAGCAAATTGCAGCAGCAACTGCATATGTACTAGACACACTACAGCTACAGGTCCAATTGCAATTTCTCTTGAGCTCCCCGTCAGAACAATACTTGTATCTGAATGGAACAAAAGCAACAAATATTGAAAAACAAAAGCCTGCAGATTAGAATAAATGTTGATACAAAAATGAATATAAATGCCTATGTCAATTATTAGCATGACACACCAATAATAAAAGATACAAATTAAATGCCAATAATTTTGAACACGTTGGATGCAAAAATGACACAATCAATAAAGAATCTCCCACAAAAAAGGCAGAAGAAAAACACTGAACGCCGTGTACGCACCGTCGTGGTGGTGTAGTGTCGCGCTCTAGAAGCCGTGAACACGCCTTCCCGTCGCCGCCGGAGTTTCTGCTCCTTTAATAGCTTCAGTATGACACTGATTTGTTGTTGAAAAGGAAGAGGAAAGTGTTGGGTTTCAAAGAAGGGAAAGAACGAAGGAGAGGAAAGCTTTCTATTTGGGAATTTGGGAAGATCGATCCGAAACTGAGGGATGGAGAGAACGCACAGAGAGAGATTGCAGGAGATCTAAAACGACATAGTTTTAAAAGGGAGCGAGCAAAAAAATTGTATGATTAGATGGTCAAGATTAAAGCACTTTACTTTCTCCTTCTCGAGGCTGACAAGTCGTTTTGAAGATTTTAAGCTTTTGCGTTCCACTCTCACGAAACCCTATTGCGTTCTACCCAAAAATTTGAAGCTTTTGCATTCTACCACAACAAAACCCTATTGTTCTTTTTCACTCACACTCACACTCCTTCAGGTTGCTCGCTCAATGTCGCTTTCAAGAAGGTTCAGGTTCGTTTCTACTACTTTTCTCGTTCCTTTTCACTCACGCTCACCCTTAAGGCTATACTCTCACTCTCTCTCCCACTCCCACTCACCATCACCCAATGTTGATGATGTTGTGTCCACCTTCCATCGCTTGCTCCATATGCAGCCTACCCCATCCATTTTTCAATTCGGCAAGATTTTAGGTTCCCTTGTTAAGACTAATAACCAGTATCCCACCGTTATTTCTCTTTCTCACCAAATGGAATTCATGGGAATTAGGCCAAATGATGTTACTTTGGCTATTTTGATCAACTCTTACTGCCACTTGGGTAAAATGAGTTTTGCTTTTTCTG
Source organism: Astragalus membranaceus (assembly GCA_039519185.1). Taxonomy (NCBI): domain Eukaryota; kingdom Viridiplantae; phylum Streptophyta; class Magnoliopsida; order Fabales; family Fabaceae; genus Astragalus; species Astragalus membranaceus. Next base: position 24,654,844 of record CM076853.1, read on the forward strand.
TATTCGGCAAGACTATCAAGATGGGTTATCATCAAGATACAATAACCTTGACTACACTTATCAAAGGTCTTTTTCTCAATGGTGAGATTCAGAAGGCTCTACACTTTCATGAGAACTTGGTGGCACGTGGATTTCAATTGGACCAAGTTAGTTACGGGACATTGATTAGTGGGTTATGTAAAGCGGGAGAATCAAAAGTTGCACTGGAGTTGCTGAGATTGATTGATGGGAAATCGGTCGACGCCAATGTAGTAATGTACAGTACAATCATTGATAGCCTGTGTAAAGATAAATTTATAATGGATGCTCGTGATTTATATTCTGAAATGGTTCTAAAGAGAATTTCTCCTAATGTTGTCACTTATGGTTCTCTTATCTATGGCTTTTGTTTAGTTGGTCAATTGAACGGAGCAATTAGTTTGTTTGATGAAATGGTTTTGAACAATATCAAGCCAAACGTTTATGTCTTTAATATATTGCTTGATGCATTATGCAAAAAAGGAAATGTGAAAATAGCTAGGAATGTGTTCGCTATAATGATAAAAGAAGGTGTAGAGCCTGATTTTGTTACCTACAGTTCATTAATGAATGGTTGTTGCATAGCTAATGAAGTGAACAAGGCCAAAGATGTACTCAACACTATGGTTCGAATGGGAGTGACTCCTGATGTTCAGAGCTACAATATCTTAATTGATGGATTTTGTAAAAACAAAAGGGTCGATGAAGCCATGAATCTTTTTAAAGAAATGAATAGCAAACAAATTAATCCTGATACGGTGACTTATAATTCGCTTATTCATGGTTTCTGCCAATTAGGAAGAATCTCTTGTGCTTGGGAGCTTGTTGATGAGATGAATTATTGAGGTATACCGGCTGATGCATTCACATACAATTCATTATTACACACTCTATGTAAAAATCATCATCATATTGAAAAGGCGATTGCATTGGTCAAAAATATCAAAGACAAGGGTATTCGGCTGGATGTGTGCACATACAGTATGCTTATTGATGGTCTATGCAAAAGTGGGAGACTTGAGAATGCACAAGTGATTTTTCAAGATCTCTTGGTTAAAGGGTATCGTCCGGATGTCAAGACATATACTATTATGATCAATGGGCTTTGTAAAGAGGGATTCTTTGATGAAGCAATGACCTTGCTGTCCCAAATGAAAGTCAATGGTTGCATTCCTGATGCATATCTTATGAAGCATTTATTTCTGCTCTCTTAGGAAAAAAATGAGAATGAAAAGGCAGAGAAACTTTTGCGTCAAATAATTGGCAGAGGTCTAGTGTAAGCGTAAAATCGGGTTAGATGGTTTGTCATTTCACATTAGGTTATTTTGAAATTCGATGACAACTATCCAATCATTATTACTTTTTTATTAATTTATTTATTCGTAGGTTGTTATCTTTTTGTGTAGATGATGAAATACAAGACCTGTAGGTAGCACTAAAACGAAGTACTTGCTGCTATGGCACATGAATTTTTAATTCATATTATGACAAATATTGTTTATTTAGTCAAAATACTCGTTTTAGTAATTTGATATATTCAGTCTCTAGTCATGGCTATAAATGAACTGTCTTACACTTTAGAAATTGTTGATGATTGGAACATTATGACTTAGGGATTCGACAAATATAACTAACTTTCAATAGAAAACTGTAATTCAGTGACATAACCTGTGTAACTGAGCTTGTTGTAGAGATACTATGGTATGGTGTAGTGGGTTCTAGAACTATGGTAAGGGAATGATATAACCTGTGTAACTGAAGCTGAAAGCTAATACTCTATTCCACACTTGTATCGGAACATATTACAATCAGCATTGTGTGTCTGTTTGGTTGAAGAGAGTGCAGTGTGCATGCTGATATTCTGTATTGCTGCAATTTACCCTTCAAGGTACACTATATGGTTAGCAATCAGCATGAATGCATGAGCTAGTACAGTAAAAAAATAAGGAAGCAAAAAGGTAAGGAATCATATTTAATATAATTTGAATAATCAACATAGTTTCTGATCACATAAGGCAGGCAGATAAACTCCTTCGTGAAATGATTGCTAGAGGTAAAACTAGGTAAGATGGTTTGTAGTTATTCTAAATTTTGATGACAACTATCCAATCTTTATTATTTATTTATTTATTGATAGTAGATAAATATAAGCTTAATTCAGTTTCTGTTATACTGTTAAGCTATTAGTTGACAAACTGTAACAACTTGTGGTACACACTGTAAGGCCCTACTAATTCAGCATTATTGCAGTACATTCTATTTCCTCAATTCTCATTGTCCTCTCTACTAGTATCAGTGTGTGCGTGTGAGGGAGTTCTAAACTCCAACATTTGGTATCAAGAGTCTTCAGGTTCTGATCTAGAGTGAAAATACCCTAATTTCAAGATTTGACTACATTACTGTAGCCAGTACACAAGAGGCCAATAGTTGTCTAATGGGTTGGGATGGGCTTGATTATTAGATGTATTTGATCCGGTAGCAAGAGTTGAAACAGTGAGATTAGTGGTTCTTCTTGCAAACTCAAGGGGGTGGAACCTGTTTCAACACATAACTAACTGCCAACAGAAAACTGTAGTTCAGTTACAGACTATTGTAGAGAGGCTTAGGCAGTGGCGGATCTTGGCTAAAAAGTTAGGGTGGGCCGCTAATGAAAATGACATGGTAAGTCAGAAACGTGTGAATAGAGACCCAGAAGTGCAAATACATTTAAAATAAATAAATATTATTAACAAAATTAAATGATTGACCGACTACACGTGGCTAGCCAGATGCTCCGACATAGATAAGTCATTGACAAAGTTAGTGGATATTGCGCGTCAATAACAAGGTAACCAAAAAAACAAAGAGACTAAAATGTAATTTTTATTTCACATAGAAACTCAATTGAAATTGTTAGTAAAAATATAGTTTTAAATTTATTTGTGCCTAATATTAAAATTCTAAATATATATTTTTTCGAAAACTATCATCCATCTATTCATAGTATCTAATTCTAATATAATAGATGTGATAGTATTAAAAATATGAAAAAAATTTATACTCCAAATATATATATATATATATATATATATATATATATATATATATATTGTTACATATTAACTATACATTGAGTAAAAAAATTCCTAATCCATAAAGAAAAAACATACTTTTCTTATGTGTTGTATATATATCAATATTGTATAAGGAACCGCTTGATAAATGGCAAATATAATTTTTTTATATAATCAACTATAAGAACTATTGAAATATGTTTGTAATTCAATTGCTTAGATTGTAACTAGTTATATAAGTTTTCGACACATTTAGTTCGACTAGCTATATGAGCTTTCGACACATTCGGTTCGACTAGCTATATGAGCTTTCGACACCATCGACTCTAGCTATATATATAGGTGTCGAACCATTACTGAATAACAAGTTTTTTCATTTTTACAGTTTTCCAGTTTTCTGTTATTTTCGCTCTCTCTCTCTCTCTCTCTCTCTCTCTCTCTCTCTCTCTCTCTCTCTCTCTCTCTCTCTCTCTCTCTTTCTCTCCTCTTCTCTCAAGGAGAATATCCCCAACAAATTGGTATAACAGAGCTATAAAGATCCTTAAAGATTCTTCCAATGGCGACGCGAGACAACAGTGGGATTCCGGCAAACCTCCCTATCTTCAATGGAAAGGATTACGAACGGTGGTGTGCGCAGATGAAGGTCCTGTTTCGTTTTCAAGATGTACTTGAAATCGTTGATGAAGGTGTTCCACCACCGGCAGCAAACGCCACTGAAGCGCAGAGGAACAACCACCATGCATTACGGAAGAGAGATGGAAAAGGACTGTTCTTGATTCATCAAAGCGTTGATTCAAACATTCTGAACCTGATCATTGATTGTGATTCAGCAAAAGAAGCGTGGGATGTAACACCCCTCTTTTACCCGTTAAGTTGTTTGTAAAATCAGAGTTTCAAATTTTTAATTACGCCACAAGGGATGTCACACTTACTTCGTTAAACATCACACGCCAAATTACTCGCTTTTCGAAAACAGTCTTATAATATTTTCAAAACGTCATCGTCAATTAAAATACAACTTCACAGCGGAAAGTCCAACAATTATACACATTCTTGAATAAACTAAAAAACGTTCTATTTCCCCCAAGTGTTACATATCAGAGCAGACGACCCGACTCAGCTAGCGAAGGTTCCTAAGCCTTCACCTGAGCTCACCTGCACGTTACCGCATAGGGGTAACATTCAAACAGAAGGGGTGAGTTCATCTAACCATATAATAAAGCGTATGATAAGCACTAAGCTAGAGTTATGACACTATATCGACCACACCACGAAACATCAAGTCAATCACCAAGGATAAAACAGTCAATTCCATCAGCAAGGGTAAACAGTCAATCTCATCATCAAGTTACTCGGCACAACGAGTCGTCACAATGTCATGCAGGAGTATGAAATGCAACCCACTCGCGGGCATATGCATGAGGTACCTTTATCACTTCTCATTAGCCAATTGGGCACGTCGCGACCGCAGCCGAAAAATAACGTCAAGACCGCAGCCTAAAAATGCATCGTCAAGACCGCAGCCTAATGTATGCATGTGACTCCATGAACAATCAACAAACATAATTTTTCACAACCACAAGTCACACACATCATCATTATAAATCACAACGTCAAGACCGCAGCCTAAAATCATCACCAACATTTTTGGTCTGTAGACCCACTGTCACTTTACCACACCACTAGCAAAAATACAAGTGTCCAGAAACTTTCAGCCAAATTAATTATTTTTCACATCACAGTGGCATACACAGATAGAGGACTGAACGAGCTTCGAAACGCACTTTGAAGCACTTAAAACGGACACCCGAGTCAAAAGATATGTCAAAAACAAATTTGGGACAAAACTGAAACACGTGCTGAAAATGGCTCCCAGGCGCTGGGCGCCTAGCAGGGAACAACAGCACTCAAAAACTGGCGCAGGGCGCCTGACGGCCACAGAAAACTGGCGCAGGGCGCCTAGACACAGAATTGGCAACACAGCGCACATAAGCAACACCCACCGAGACAACTCCAAAATGACACGTGCAAAAATAAAACCACTCGAGCCAAAATGTTTAAAATTGAATTTGGGCAGGCAAATACAAAATATGGCACGGTAAAATATGTCCAGAATTTGAAATTGCACACAACACACCCCATATACGCACACAGGCAACACCCAGTGAGACAACTTCAGAATGACACGTGCAAAAATAAAACCACTCGAGCCAAAATGTTTAAAATTGAATTTGGGCAGGCAAATACAAAATATGGCACGGTAAAATATGTCCAGAATTTGAAATTGCACACAACATACCCCATATACGCACACAGCATCGGGAGACAAGACACAGAGGCAACATCCTTGCACACGGCGCCCAGCACCTAGGCGCCTAAAACAGAACACACACTAGACACAGCACATGGCGCCCATGGCGCCCTGCTACAGTAACCGTGGAGGAAACATTAAAGCACCTTATGTGCAACATCACCTATGGCGCCCATGGCGCCCATGAACAGTAATTTCAGTATTTTTCCAAATTTTTTACATGATCAAACACAACCCCAATTACAACAATCATGAACACATAAAGAATCATCAAAAATCATCCACCGAATCATTATCAATCACAATACCATCAATGAGTATCCAAGCACTTAGCACGCAAACCACGATTTCTCAACAACAAGTTATCATATGCCTAGGGTTCATCAATAATCACTAGAAATACAAAAAAAAAACGGCATACATAGAGCCTACCCCTACTTAGTCCCCATCATAAGACCCTATTATAGAGAAGATGAGACCCACCCTTACCTTAGCCTTTAGGATTCGAATTCTTGAACCCTAGCTTTCCTTCCTTCTCCTAGTTGCAAGCCCTAGGGTCCCCTCCTTGTGCGCATTCCTTCTTTCTTTCTTTCTTGGCCTACGCGCGCTTCCTATTCTCTTTTCTCTTCCCTATGGGCACCGCGCCCTTCCCTCTCACTCTCCTCTCTATTTCGCAAATTCTTTCTTTCTTGCACAAATGAGCTAAACCTAATTTTTTTAGCTTAAGTATGCGCCTATTGTAACACCCCTTTTCTACCCGTTAATTTAATTGGAAAAATCAGAGTTTTCAAAATTTATTTCGCATGAGGAATGTTACACATACTTCAATAAAACAACGCTTCTCAATAAAGCAGCTCAAACACAATAATCATGCATCACGTAGCACGTCACTAAGAGGAGAGCCTCAAAACCACAGTTATCATCGCAATAAGACTTAACGTCAATAAAACCAACTACGCAGCGGAATATCAGAATAAAACAGAAATCGTCAACAAATACATAACAACCGAAAGCATTCATAAACATCAAGTTCGTTCCCCCCCTGAGTGCTACGTATCAGAGCGTGACGACTCGACTCGAAGTAGTGAAGGTACCTAGTCCTTCACTCGTGATCACCTGCACGTTACCACATAGGGTAACATTCAAACAGAAGGGTGAGTCCAATTCAATCCATATAATAAATCACATGATAAGCAATAAGTCAAGTCACAGCTCTAAAATAATCACATCACAATCATCAATTACATCACTACAATAACTCATCACTATGTCATGTAAGCATATGAAATGCAACCCACTCGCGGACATATGCATGAGGTACCTTTTCACAAACGTCGCTTAGCCATTATGGCCTCATCGTCACTTAGCCTTTTGGGCCTCAAAACGTCACTGGGTTTATGCATATGGGAGGCATGAGACACTATGACATGCACCACGCACAAGCACACAATCACGGTCAACTATGTGACCCGTCACTTACCAATTTGCCAAATAAGAGGCACAACACCTGTCAATTCACAATTTACACACAACAACGTCACTTAGCCTTTTGGGCCTTATCATCACTTAGCCTTTTGGGCCTCAACGTCACTTATTTTCATCGTCACTTATTCATATACATCATCCACTCGAACAATAGTCACTGAGGGCAAAAACGTCATTTACTAGCCACCAAGGGCATCATCGTCATTTACACGTCATTATCAACAACATTGGCCACTAAGGGCAAAAAGGTCATTTAACTAGCCACTAAGGGCATCATCGTCATTTACACATCAATATCAACAACATTGGCCACTAAGGGCAAAAAGGTCATTTAACTAGCCACTAAGGGCATCATCGTCATTCACACATCAATATCAACAACATTGGCCACTAAGGGCAAAAAGGTCATTTAACTAGCCACTCAGGGCATCATCGTCAAAATCATCACTTTTGATACTAAGACCTTAAAAGCACTGGTTATACACAAAAGGGGATTTTTAAAGACACCAAAACGCTTTTTCAATGTTACAGTAACGACCACCGGGAACAGCCACTTGGGCGCCCAGCAACCTTCGGAAAATTATAAGTTTTTATTTTTTAAAAATGGGACACACAGATAGACAACTGAAAAAGCTTCCCAACACTTTTTGAAACGTTCAAAACGGATGCCCGAGTCAAAAGATATAGCGAAAACAGTTTTCATAAAATTTTGGGAACGTTCTGAAAAATGGCGCCCTGGGCGCCCAGCGCCTAGCACCTGGCGCCCAGCACCCAGCAACACGCAACACACACACACACGGGCGCCCAGCGCCTGGCGTCCAGCGCGACACACACACACACACGCACGGGCGCCCAGCGCCCAGCGCCTGGCGCCCAGCGCCTAGCGCTCTCCACACGCAACACGCACACACCCTGGCGCCCTTGGCGCCCATCGCCCAGCGCTCTCAACACGCAACACAAATCACACCCGCACGCACACACGGCACTGGCGCCCTTGGCGCCCAGCACAGGGCGCCTGGCGCCCAGAACACTTCCAGCAACAAAATTTCAGCGACACAATACTTGGCACAGGGCGCATGGGGCGCCTAATTCTGTACCTCAAACATCAAAATCCAGCAACAACAATAACATGGCCACGGCACCCAGCACAGGGGCGCCAAATCCTATGCCTAAACACATCAAAAATTCAGCAACATCACAAGCACACACATGGCGCCCTAGGCGCCCATAACACCAACAACGGATCTTTGAGCAACAAATTCATCAAACAACATACCAATCGAAATAACAACATGAAATTACACATAAATCATACTCACGGATTAGATCTAGGCCATCTCTACTTAAAAACCTATCATAGGACCTATTATATAAATTGATAGGACATCCCCTTACCTCGAATTCGAAGAGTAGAAGCCTTAGAGATAGTCACGAACAGAACCCAGCAACAAGATCACGTTCCTCTCCTCTCCTTGGTTGCGCAACTTCTCTTCTCCTCTTCTCCTCTCCAATGGCGCCTCTCCCCTCTCTATTCTCTCCAATTCGCAAAATGATGGAACCAAACCCTAACTCCACATGACCTAGTGTATTCGCATGTCTCAATGGATCATGGGCTTGGGCTTTTCACTTAAGCCCAAGTCTAGCTAATTGGCGCCTTCATTTTCTAATACCACCTACACATTTTAATATAATTTCTAATTAATTAAATTATACCCAATAAATTAAATAAATTCCTAAATACTTAATTAAATAAATTAATTAAATATTTAGGGTGTTACAACTCTCCCCCACTTAGAATATTTCGTCCTCGAAATTTACCTGATCAAACAACTCTGGGTAGGACTCTCGCATCTTGCTCTCTAGCTCCCAAGTCATACTCTCACCGGCAGCTCCTAGCCAAACCACTTTCACTAATGCAATCTCTTTGCCTCTAAGCACTTTCACTTCACGATCCTCAATCCGTACGGGCATCGTCTCCACAGTGAGATTATCCCGCACCTCTACATCATCCATGTGGATCACATGAGATGGATCCGAAACATACTTCCGAAGTTGCGACACATGAAACACGTCATGCAAATTCGAAAGATTTGGCGGTAAAGCCACTCTATAAGCCACATTTCCGATTCTTTCAGAAATCTGATAAGGACCAACAAAGCGAGGAGTGAGCTTCTTCGATTTCAACGCTCGACCAACACCGGTAATAGGAGAAACCCTCAAGAACACATGCTCACCCTCCTGAAACTCTAAATCTTTCCTCCGCTTGTCATGATAACTCTTCTGACGACTCTGCGAAGCCTTCATCTTTTCACGGATCATCTTGATTTTCTCTGTAGTCTCCCGGACAATCTCCGGTCCCAACACTACACTCTCTCCTGACTCATACCAACACAACGGCGTCCTACACTTTCGACCATACAATGCTTCAAACGGTGCCATCCCGATACTGGAATGGTAACTGTTGTTATAGGTAAACTCAATCAACGCAAGGTAGGAATCCCATGAACCCCTTTGTTCCAAGACACAAGCTCTCAACAGATCTTCTAACGACTGAATTGTCCTCTCTGACTGACCATCTGTCTGAGGATGATATGCTGAACTCATTTTCAACTTTGAACCCAATTCCTTCTGCAAACCCGTCCAAAACTCAGAAGTGAACCTCGGATCCCTATCTGACACAATACTCTTCGGAACACCGTGCAACTTCACAATTTCTTTGACATAAACCTCTGCCAACCTCGACACCGGATAAGTAATATTGATAGGGACAAAGTGAGCAGACTTCGTTAACCTATCAACGATCACCCAAATAGCGTCATGACCCCTAACTGCATTCGGCAATCCTGTCACAAAATCCATCGCAATGCTATCCCACTTCCACTCTGGAACTTCCAACGGTTGCATCAACCCTGCCGGCTTCTGATGCTCTACCTTTGACTTCTGACAAGTCAAACAGGCGTACACAAACTGTGCCACATCTCTCTTCATACCATACCACCAAAACATCTTTTTCAGATCTTGATACATTTTCGTCGCTCCAGGATGGATACTCAACTTGCTACGGTGACCCTCCTCTAAAATTTCCTTTCTCATCTCCGCATCATCCGGAACACAGATCCTACCCCGGAACCTCAACACACCACGGGAATCCAATTTGAAATCTTCATCTTCAGATTGGCCAACTCCATTAATTAAATCTACTAACTTGACATCTGACTTCTGAGCCTCTCTGACACAGGCCTCGTACCAGGTACAAGATCAATCGAAAACTCAACTTCCCTCTCCGGCGGCACACCCGGAATTTCGTCAGGAAAAACCTCAGGAAACTCGCGTACCACTTGCAGTTCTTCAATAACAGCCTGACTCTCAGCAGACAACGATGCCATCAACGAAAATAACTGAACTCCTTCCTTCCTCAACTTCTTCAACTGTTCAGCAGATACCAAGACAGAGTCTTCTTCCCCGAAACTAACCGACTTGCTACGACAGTTGATATGAACGTGGTTATTCTCTAACCAGTCCATGCCCAAGATTACATCTAGACCTCTCAACGGTAAGCAAACAAAATTCACAACAAAGTCCCTGCCGAAGATCGACACGGGACACTGAGAACACACCTGGGAAGTAATCACCGACCCCTTCGCAGGAGTATCGACAACCATATCCCCACACATAGCAGATAAAACAAGACCCATTCTTTTACAACAATCAACAGATATAAAGCAATGGGTAGCACCAGTATCAATAAGAGATTTCAGAGAAGTACCATTAATAAAACACGTACCTCTAATCAGACCATCCTTCTCATCAGGCTCCTCTCCTGCCAATGCAAACACTTTCCCACTGGACCTTTCCTTCTTCGGCTTTGTACACTTTGTACTGATATGCCCAGACTCACCACAGTTGAAGCACACCACATCCTTGACCTTACACTCGGCTGCCATATGACCCTTTTTACCACAACGGTAGCAAACCCTCTCATCAGACCTGCATGTAGTACTCTTGTGGCCAGGCTTGCCACTCTTAAAGCAGACAATGCTAGCAGGAGCATCTCCCCCACTAGAATTCTTACCCTCAGCAGACCTCTGATAACCCTTACCCGCAGGAACCTCATACGGCTTGCTTCGACTCTGAAACTTACCCTTTTTCTCAGACGTAGCTTTGTAATGAGCAGTACTGTCCTCCTCAAAAATTCTACAACTGTCAACAAGATCAGCGAACACACGGATCTTCTGGTAACCAATGGCCTTTTTGATATCAGGCCTCAACCCATTCTCGAACTTGATGCATTTTGAGAACTCAGCTGTAGCCTCACTGTAGTGTGGATAGAATTTTGCCAGTTCCACAAACTTCGCCGCATACGCAGTCACAGACATACCACCCTGCTTCAGTTCCAGGAACTCTATCTCTTTCTTTCCTCGAACGTCTTCAGGAAAATATTTTCTCAGAAATTCCCTGCTGAATACCTCCCAAGTAATCTCTTCCTGCACAGCCTCCAACCTCTGCCTAGTAGCCAACCACCAGTCGTCGGCCTCCTCGGCTAACATGTGAGTACCAAAACGGACCTTCTGCTCAACAGTGCAGTCCATCACCCTGAATATCCTCTCGATCTCCTTCAACAAAGCCATAGCACCATCTGGATCATATTTGCCCTTAAAGGTGGGCGGATTCTCTCTCTGGAAAGTGGCCAGACTCCGAAAACCAGCATTCTCTCCAGCATTATGCTGATTCTGCACCGCCTGAGCCATAGCCTGCAATGCAGCAGCAAGAGCAGCGTCGTTTCTCCCAGCCATTTCGAACTATCACTGCAGCACAAACCAAAAATTCAGAACTAATCTATTGTCATAAGACACTATGACAGGACAACATTGGCCGGACAGACCGAACTGCTCTGATACCACTAATGTAACACCCCTTTTCTACCCGTTAATTTAATTGGAAAAATCAGAGTTTTCAAAATTTATTTCGCATGAGGAATGTTACACATACTTCAATAAAACAACGCTTCTCAATAAAGCAGCTCAAACACAATAATCATGCATCACGTAGCACGTCACTAAGAGGAGAGCCTCAAAACCACAGTTATCATCGCAATAAGACTTAACGTCAATAAAACCAACTACGCAGCGGAATATCAGAATAAAACAGAAATCGTCAACAAAGACATAACAACCTAAAGCATTCATAAACATCAAGTTCGTTCCCCCCTGAGTGCTACGTATCAGAGCGTGACGACTCGACTCGAAGTAGTGAAGGTACCTAGTCCTTCACTCGTGATCACCTGCACGTTACCACATAGGGTAACATTCAAACAGAAGGGTGAGTCCAATTCAATCCATATAATAAATCACATGATAAGCAATAAGTCAAGTCACAGCTCTAAAATAATCACATCACAATCATCAATTACATCACTACAATAACTCATCACTATGTCAGGTAAGCATATGAAATGCAACCCACTCGCGGGCATATGCATGAGGTACCTTTTCACAAACGTCGCTTAGCCATTATGGCCTCATCGTCACTTAGCCTTTTGGGCCTCAAAACGTCACTGGGTTTATGCATATGGGAGGCATGAGACACTATGACATGCACCACGCACAAGCACACAATCACGGTCAACTATGTGACCCGTCACTTACCAATTTGCCAAATAAGAGGCACAGCACCTGTCAATTCACAATTTACACACAACAACGTCACTTAGCCTTTTGGGCCTTATCATCACTTAGCCTTTTGGGCCTCAACGTCACTTATTTTCATCGTCACTTATTCATATACATCATCCACTCGAACAATAGTCACTGAGGGCAAAAACGTCATTTACTAGCCACCAAGGGCATCATCGTCATTTACACGTCATTATCAACAACATTGGCCACTAAGGGCAAAAAGGTCATTTAACTAGCCACTAAGGGCATCATCGTCATTTACACATCAATATCAACAACATTTGCCACTAAGGGCAAAAAGGTCATTTAACTAGCCACTAAGGGCATCATCGTCATTCACACATCAATATCAACAACATTGGCCACTAAGGGCAAAAAGGTCATTTAACTAGCCACTCAGGGCATCATCGTCAAAATCATCACTTTTGACACTAAGACGTTAAAAACACTGGTTATACACAAAAGGGGATTTTTAAAGACACCAAAACGATTTTTCAATGTTACAGTAACGACCACCGGGAACAGCCACTTGGGGGCCCAGCAACCTTCAGAAAATTATAAGTTTTTATTTTTTAAAAATGGGACACACAGATAGACAACTGAAAAAGCTTCCCAACACTTTTTGAAACGTTCAAAACGGATGCCCGAGTTAAAAGGTATAGCGAAAACAGTTTTCATAAAATTTTGGGAACGTTCTGAAAAATGGCGCCCTGGGCGCCCAGCGCCTGGCACCTGGCGCCCAGCACCCAGCAACACGCAACACACACACACGGGCACCCAGCTCCCAGCGCCCAGCGCGACACACACACACACACGCACGGGCGCCCAGCGCCCAGCGCTCTCCACACGCAACACGCACACACCCTGACGCCCTTGGCGCCCAGCGCCCAGCGCTCTCAACACGCAACACAAATCACACCCGCACGCACACACGGCACTGGCGCCCTTGGCGCCCAGAACACTTCCAACAACAAAATTTCAGCGACACAATACTTGGCACAGGGCGCATGGGGCGCCTAATTCTGTACCTCAAACATCAAAATCCAGCAACAACAATAACATGGCCACGGCACCCAGCACAGGGGCGCCAAATGCTATGCCTAAACACATCAAAAATTCAGCAACATCACAAGCACACACATGGCGCCCTAGGCGCCCATAACACCAACAACGGATCTTTGAGCAACAAATTCATCAAACAACATACCAATCGAAATAACAACATGAAATTACACATAAATCATACTCACGGATTAGATCTAGGCCATCTCTACTTAAAAACCTATCATAGGACCTATTATATAAATTGATAGGACATCCCCTTACCTCGAATTCGAAGAGTAGAAGCCTTAGAGATAGTCACGAACAGAACCCAGCAACAAGATCACGTTCCTCTCCTCTCCTTGGTTGCGCGACTTCTCTTCTCCTCTTCTCCTCTCCAACGGCGCCTCTCCCCTCTCTATTCTCTCCAATTCGCAAAATGATGGAACCAAACCCTAACTCCACATGACCTAGTGTATTCGCATGTCTCAATGGATCATGGGCATGGGCTTTTCACTTAAGCCCAAGTCTAGCTAATTGGCGCCTTCATCTTCTAATACCACCTACACATTTTAATATAATTTCTAATTAATTAAATTATACCCAATAAATTAAATAAATTCCTAAATACTTAATTAAATAAATTAATTAAATATTTAGGGTGTTACACCTATCATATTGGGCCCTTGGATCACGGGCCTTCTTCCACCGCTTAAGCCCAAATGCTACACCCTACCCCTTAAATTAATTATTTCTAACCCAACCAAGGCCCACATATAATAACACCTATATAATTATTTTATTTTCCTCATGACTTAATTAAATCAATTAATAGAATAATTAAATCAATTATTTGGGCTGTTACATGGGATATCCTGAAGAATGCATATGGAGGAGCGGATAGACTGAAGAAGTACGCCTGCAATCTCTCAAGAAGCAATACGAGACATTGAAGATGAAAGATGGAGAATCGATTGGTGATTTCATCACAAGGTTAGTAGCTTTGACTAATCAAATGAAAGGCAATGGTAAAACTGTATCTGAAAAAAGTAAAGTAGAAAAGGTGCTTAGATCCTTAACTCTAGATTTCGACTATGTTGTAACTGCCATTGAAGAATCCAAGAACATAGATGAAATGAAGTTAGATGAACTTCAAGGTTCCTTAGAGGCTCATGAATTGAGAATTAGGCAGAGAAGTTCAGAAAAGGAGACTGAACAAGCCTTGTTGACACACTCCTCTAAGAAAAATTGGAAGGCAGGCAACAAGAAAGAAAAGGGAAACTGGAAGGGTAAAGAAAAGGAATCTGGCAGCAAGAAAGATGAACAAGGAAACTCTGATAAGAAGAAATACGATCTGAGCAAAGTGCGGTGCTATAACTGTCAGCAATTTGGGCATTATAGGAACAAATGCAAGAACAAGAAGGTTTCTAGGAATAAAGATGCTGAAGCCAAATTTGCAAGCGATAGAGGCACAGATTCTGACTCTGACTCAGAAGGCTTAAAGCTGATGGCAGTCATAGATGATGAGATTGAAGAAGACACTCATCTCAATGTAACAGTTGCTAAAAGTAATGAGTAGGACAGTGGGAACACTTGTGACAGTGGAAACACTTGTAATGCTCAAAATACTTGTGCAATGTGTGAGGGGCAGGGCAGTGGTGACACTGGTGATGCCCCCAACATGGCCAGCAACAATGATGAAGAATTATCCTTCATGACAGCTACTGACACAGAATTGCTGTTGCTGAAGGCAGATACAAATGAGATCGAAGGAAAATCTGATGAATGGTATCTCGACACAGGATGCTCAAACCACATGTGTTGCCATAGGGAGTGGTTTGTTGAACAGAAGCAAATAAGTAAAAGAATCAGATTTGCAGATAACAGCAGAGTCACTGCAGAAGGAAATGGCACCATAAAGTTTCTGTCGAAGAATGGAAAGTGGTGCTACATTCAGGAAGTATTCTATGTGCCAAAGATGAGGAGTAATCTGCTGAGTCTTGGGCCGATGATTGAGAAGAAATTCTCTGTTGAAATGGATGATAACAGTCTCAGCTTGTTTGATTTAAATAAGAGGCTGATGCTGAAGGTGTGAATGCAAAGTAACAGAACTTTTAAGATCAAATTGCAAGTAATTGAAGAGCAATGCCTCACAACCACTCTTGATGATGAAAACTGGAAGTGGCACAGAAGATTTGGTCACCTAAACTTCAAGAGCTTGAGACAACTACATGAGAAGAAGATGGTTCATGGGCTGCCAGCAGTGAAAATGCCTGGTGAAGTATGTGATAGCTGCTGCAAATCAAAGCAACCTAGAAACTCGTTCAAATCAGAGGTGCCAGGCAGAGCAAAGAAGAAGTTAGAAGTGATATTCTCTGATGTTTGTGGTCCCTTTGAGGTCAGTTCATTAGGAGGGAACAATTACTTTGTGACCTTCATTGATGAGTACACTAGAATGACATGGGTGTACTTGATCAATAAGAAGAGTGAAGTGTTGGACTATATAATAACCTTAGAGGGGGGTGAATAAGGTTATGTGCAAAACTTGAATTCTTTTCGGTTTTCAAAACTTTTACAATGCTTGTTTAAATCAGATGCGGAAACTAAGATTTAAACTATATGTATTAACTAAGCAGGCAGATAAGGCACAGTGCAATATTACTCTAATGCTTCTATTATCGATATTCACAATAATCAGATATTTATAAGCAGCGCAATGATATCAATAATAGACTAGTATAAGCGATAAAGAAAGTAACGAGAGAGGGATAGAGATACACTAGGATTTTTACGAGGTTCGGGATAAAAGCCCTACGTCCTCGGCCTCCGGCTTTGCAACCTTTGGACTTGCTGACAACCACTATATGCTGTAGAATGTTTTACAAACAAGCAACTTCAAATAGCAAATCCCAATTTCCCCAAATTGAGAACCCGAGCTCCCCGCTAAGGATTTTACAACTGCTTCAATCTCCCTGATTGAACGACCCAAGAATGCTTCCCAGGATTTCACAATAACCGCTCCAATCTCCCCGTTTGAACGACCCAAGATCACCTCCCAGGATTTCAAACCAACTCAATCTCCCAGATTGAGAGACCCAAGAACACTTCCCAGGATTTCAAACCAACTCAATCTCCTAGATTGAGAGACCCAAGAACACGTCCCAGGATTTTTAAGCCACCATGAATACAGATCAATACAATATAGAAACTATGAACCAATCACGACAGCAGAATAACAATATAGTAGAGAGAGAGATGATTGGTTTTGAAATGAAGAACTTTAACAAAAGATTTGACAATGAAATCTCTTTTTCTCTTTTCTAGTGATTTGAAAATGTATGAGATAGTGAAGAGTAGTGGTGTATTTTAGTTTTGAATCCAAGGTCCCTATTTATAGAAAATGTAAAAAATTGACCGTTGGACTAAAACACAAGAAACAAGAATCGATTATGTGCTCTGATAGTGTAAATGGCATAATCGATTCTTTGCTTAAAAAAGAATATATTGTAATCGATTCTTTGCTTAAAACAAGGAGTGTGAAATCGATTATGTTCTTTGAAGTTGTAGATGGCATAATCGATTCTTTGCCTTTAGAAAGGAATGCAAATCGATTTCATGCAGAGTTGAATGAAGCTCATAATCGATTCTTTGCTTAGGCTTAAGTATAGATTATGTGCTTCTCAATAGATTATGAAATAGATTATGTGCTTCTCAATAGATTATGAAATAGACTATGTGCTTCTCAATGGATTAGGAAATCGATTCTTTGCTTCAACAATAGATTAGGAAATCGATTGTTCTCTTTCATTTGGAGTTAGAAATCGATTTTAAACAACAATGAGACCATGTAGAAATCGATTCTTTACTTTTAAAAAGCTTTCCCATGTTGTGTCCCTTTCACATGCATGCATGCAATTGACTAAAATATTTTTCAAAGGCTTTTAACACAACAATTTTATTTTTAAAAACATTTTTAAAAACATCATCTCTCTTCTACTAAATGACATAAAGCTGAAGGGATAGGATCTTACATTTGAGTCCTATCAAAAGCAGATAAACAATTAGGTCTTCAACTTCATTGTTGCTTCTTCTTCAAGCCATTGCACTTTAGTCCCTGCTCTTTGATTTAATCCCTGTTCTTTGATTTTGTCCATTTGAGTCCTATCAAAAGCAGATAAACAATTAGGTCTTCAACTTCATTGTTGCTTCTTCTGCAAGCCATTGCACTTTAGTCCATGCTCTTTGATTTAATCCCTGTTCTTTGATTTTGTCCCTGTACTTTCATTCAACTGCAACCATTAGTAGACGAGATGTAATTTGTTATCATACAAAACAAAGAGCGTTTGTCCTTGGTTCAACAAACTCCCCTTTTTGATGATAACAAATTACATTATGCATAGGGGGTGGTAATAATAATATTCAACTAAACCAAACATATAATTAATCACAATATAAGCACAGATAGCAGCAGATATTTTCTCCCCCACATAATCACATTATAAGCAGATATTTTCTCCCCCTTGGTTTTCATCAAAAAGGATGGGGGTGAACACATAGATAAATAATCATATACTATAAACTTGCCAAATCACGCAACAATATCACATAGCATAAGATATATCAAAAACAGTTTAATGCTGTGCTCCCCCTTACTTGATGATCCCTCTGATTGATTGTAGAAAGCTTAGCTAGAAGAAGGTGGAACATCACAGTTTAAAAAAGATATTATAGAAACTAGGATACCCATGAGATATGTCATACTTGGTTCAACAATATAGGTACCATATTTATCTTCAAAAAAGGTTGCATCAAAGATCCAACAGAATAACAATATAGTAGAGAGAGAGATGATTGGTTTTGAAATGAAGAACTTTAACAAAAGATTTGACAATGAAAACTCTTTTTCTCTTTTCTAGTGATTTGAAAATGTATGATATAGTGAAGAGTAGTGGTGTATTTTAGTTTTGAATCCAAGGTCCCTATTTATAGAAAATGTAAAAAATTGACCGTTAGACTAAAACACAAGAAACAAGAATCGATTATGTGCTCTGATAGTGTAAATGGCATAATTGAATCTTTGCTTAAAAAGGAATATATTGTAATTGATTCTTTGCTTAAAACAAGGAGTGTGAAATCGATTATGTGCTTTGAAGTTGTAGATGGCATAATCGATTCTTTGCCTTTAGAAAGGAATGGAAATCGATTTCATGCTTAGTTGAATGAAGCTCATAATCGATTCTTTGCTTAGGCTTAAGTATAGCAAAGATCGATTATGTGCTTCTTCAATAGATTATGAAATAGATTATGTGCTTCTCAATAGATTATGAAATAGATTATGTGCTTCTCAATAGATTATGTGCTTCTCAATGGATTAGGAAATCGATTCTTTGCTTCAACAATAGATTAGGAAATCGATTGTTCTCTTTCATTTGGAGTTAGAAATAGATTTTAAACAACAATGAGACCATGTAGAAATCGATTCTTTACTTTTAAAAAGCTTTCCCATGTTGTGTGCCTTTCACATGCATGCATGCATTTGACTAAAATATTTTTCAAAGGCTTTTGACACAACAATTTTATTTTTAAAAACATTTTTAAAAATATCATCTCTCTTCTACTAAATGACATAAAGCTGAAGGGATAGGATCTTACATTTGAGTCCTATCAAAAGCAGATAAACAATTAGGTCTTCAACTTCATTGTTGCTTCTTCTGCAAGCCATTGCATTTTAGTCCCTGCTCTTTGATTTAATCCCTGTTCTTTGATTTTGTCTGTAACATCCCTAATTTTTAAAGACTTGTACTATGATACCTAAGACCGATTAATTATTTGTGGGAATGATTGGTCGTGTCTCGGGGATTAATAGTCGAGAAATTTGTCAAGAAATCCTATTCTCCATCGAATAGTGGCTTGTTCATATTTTTTAAATAAGGAATTGGGGATGAAGGGCAAATCTGTCTTTTCACGTCCCTAGTTATTTAAAATATAATTATGAAAATTCCAATCAATTACGAAGCGAAAGAATTGAGTAATTTCGGATCGGAACCGGATTAATCGAGAAAGTTTTGTACCGAAAGGAATTTTCAGCACCTAAACTATCATTTTATGGGCCAAGGGCAAAACGGTCTTTTCACCATCATTAAACCCCCAGCCCATATTCACCCACTAAACTCACCCTCACACTTAAACATTGCCTTCAGCTGAAAAGAAAAGAGGAAAAAGAAGCTGAACAAGAGAAGAAAGGAAGGAGGAGGGCGAGAAGGAGAGAGGAGGAAGAAGGAGGGGAACATCACCAAACTCAGCTGCATGTAAGTCTTCTAACCCTCCCTCTACTCCATTTTTGATTCTGAATCCAATGGTACCAAAGTCAGGAACTGATCCTCCCTCTAACTCTCAATCCCATTTTCATTCCTTGAAGCTCCAAGTGTGAGTGCATGTGAGTTTTGGAAGGAGTTTGTCTTGCATGTTGCTGTTTTGATGCTTAAGAGGAAGTGTTGGTGTTGATTTTCGAATTGGGGAAGTCAGTTACTAACTTGAAGGTTGCTGCTGTTGCAAGTGATTTGGTAGGAGAGGTTGCTGTTCCGCTCTAGTTGGTGCCTTCGGTTCTCGTTCGCGCGTTTTACGTTTCGGTCTTCCCGTGTCTCGGTGGGAGCTCCTAGCGAAATCGACATCACGGTGAGTTCTACTCACGGATAGGGATATTTTTCGTGTCTTGAAAATATATCGGTTTGAGTCATAAGGCATTTATCAGTTTTCGAAAGATTTTGGAACCAAAAACCGTTTTTGAGCAATATCGCGTTTTTTAAGGTTTTTTTATTGAATTGTTGAACAATTTACGAAATTGTGATTTAAACGCTTTCACTGGAATATGGTCTGGAATGTGGTTTATTAAATCTGTTTTTAGGTTGGATTACGATCGGAATTCGATTTGGGCGAGAAACGGAAAAGCGGAATGAGAATCGGATTGGAAAATAGAGAAAACAGAACAGACCGCACGAGTCGTGCGCCCCTGGGCACGGACCGTGCGTCTGCTTCGTAATTGATTGAATGAAGGAATAAAGCATCACGCACGGATCGTGCGCCCCTGGGCACGGATCGTGTGTGAGCTTCTGGTTGGCAGTATAAAATTTGGTGCATCACGCACGGGTCGTGCGCCCCTGGGCACGGACCGTGCGTGAGCTTCTGTTACCGGACTCCGATTTCTCATTTCGTCGCTCCTTTCGATCCCGAATCACTTCTAATCTTCTTCCCAACCAATTTTAAGGATATTGTCTTATTGAAAACCGTATTTTGAACTTATTCAACTCATGATTTTGAAATAAAGCTTCGAAAGCACATTTGATTGAAAAATCGAAACCCTAGGATACGTGTGGGTACACCGTCTGATGGACTGACTGAATATATATGTTTATATATGCCACTTGAATATGATTATAATGCCGGAGGACAAATATATGAATTCCTCAAAACGGATTATAGATCGATATGGATATTATTTATCCAACTATTATGTGATTGATCCTTTGGTGATCGAAAAAGATATAAATTATCTAACTCTCGAGAATTTGATGTGTATTGTCATATGTATCGTGTTGGGTGACGACCCGACAAGTAGCATACTAGGAAGGGAAGTCATGAGCCCTCACCCTAGGCCCTAAATGTGTTTTGGCGTGGTCAACTCATGGGTTACCGGGATTAGCAGGTGTTGTGCAGCCGGTTTGTGCTAAGTTAAACACACGATTCGCCGGGATTAGTGGTCGTTGCACAGTCGGCGTTTCGATTAATAAATTAAGAACACGAATTGCCGGGATTAGCAGTCGTTGTGCAGTCGGCAATTCGATTAATAAATAAGACATTGTTATGTCAGCTTTTGTTGTAACGGTTTAATAAATTGAACCGAGTGTCAGTGAGGGGGCACGGTAGGTCTCACTGAGATAATGTTATCTCACCCAATCCATATTTGTTGTTTTTCAGAGAAGCAGGGAAAAAGGAAGACTATTGTGCACGAGTAGTTGGTATACTCTCGGAGGTGCTGAAGACTTAGTCATATTATCCTTCGTTCTTTTTTCGTTCTTTTTGGTTGTATAACTTGTATTGGTTATGAGTTTTACGAACCTGTTTATGTTGCTGTTGGGTATTTGGACTTGGATATTGTATTCCGTTCGGTATGAAACCGATGAACTTCTATTTTATGAAGTAATGTTATTTCCGATTATGTTTTTATTTCGGAAAAAGTTTGTATGTCCAAAACTTAAACAGGAACTGTGTCCTCTGAACTTCCGCATCTGTGAATCTTCGGTCTCTCTACATGTTAGAAATACCGGGGTGTTACATTGTCCATTTGAGTCCTATCAAAAGCAGATAAACAATTAGGTCTTCAACTTCATTGTTGCTTCTTCTGCAAGCCATTGCACTTTAGTCCCTGCTCTTTGATTTAATCCCTGTTCTTTGATTTTGTCCCTGTACTTTCATTCAACTGCAACCATTAGTAGACGAGATGTAATTTGTTATCATACAAAAGAAAGAGCGTTTGTCCTTGGTTCAACAAACTCCCCCTTTTGGATGATAACAAATTACATTATGCATAGTGGGTGGTAATAATAATATTCAACTAAATCAAACTTATAATTAATCACAATATAAGCACAGATAGCAGCAGATATTTTCTCCCCCACATAATCACATTATAAGCAGATATTTTCTCCCCCATGCATATATTTTCTCCCCCTTTGTTTTCATCAAAAAGGATGGGGGTGAACACATAGATAAATAATCATACTATAAACTTGCCAAATCATGCAACAGTATCACATAGCATAAGATATATCAAAAACAGTTTAATGCTGTGCTCCCCCTTACTTGATGATCCCTCTGATTGATTGTAGAATGCAAAGCTTATCCAGAAGAAGGTGGACCATCACAGTTTAAAAAAGATATTATAGAAACTAGGATACCCATGAGATATGTCATACTTGGTTCAACAATATAGGTACCATATTTATCTTCAAAAAAGGTTGCATCAAAGATCCAGCAGAATAACAATATAGTAGAGAGAGAGATGATTGGTTTTGAAATGAAGAACTTTAACAAAAGATATGACAATGAAAACTCTTTTTCTCTTTTCTAGTGATTTGAAAATGTATGAGATAATGAAGAGTAGTGGTGTATTTTAGTTTTGAATCCAAGGTCCCTATTTATAGAAAATGTAAAAAATTGACCGTTGGACTAAAACACAAGAAACAAGAATCGATTATGTGCTCTAATAGTGTAAATGGCATAATCGATTCTTTGCTTAAAAAGGAATATATTGTAATCGATTCTTTGCTTAAAACAAGGAGTGTGAAATCGATTATGTGCTTTGAAGTTGTAGATGGCATAATCGATTATTTGCCTTTAGAAAGGAATGGAAATCGATTTCATGCTTAGTTGAATGAAGCTCATAATCGATTCTTTGCTTAGGCTTAAGTATAGCATAGATCGATTATGTGCTTCTCAATAGATTATGAAATAGATTATGTGCTTCTCAATAGATTATGAAATAGATTATGTGCTTCTCAATGGATTAGGAAATTGATTCTTTGCTTCAACAATAGATTAGGAAATCGATTGTTCTCTTTCATTTTGAGTTAGAAATCGATTTTAAACAACAATGAGACCATGTAGAAATCGATTCTTTACTTTTAAAAAGCTTTCCCATGTTGTGTGCCTTTCACATGCATGCATGCATTTGACTAAAATATTTTTCAAAGGCTTTTGACACAACAATTTTATTTTTAAAAACATTTTTAAAAACATCATCTCTCTTCTACTAAATGACATAAAGCTGAAGGGATAGGATTTTACATTTGAGTCCTATCAAAAGCAGATAAACAATTAGGTCTTCAACTTCATTGTTGCTTCTTCTGCAAGCCATTGCACTTTAGTCCCTGCTCTTTGATTTAATCCCTGTTCTTTGATTTTGTCCATTTGAGTCCTATCAAAAGCAGATAAACAATTAGGTCTTCAACTTCATTGTTGCTTCTTCTGCAAGCCATTGCACTTTAGTCCCTACTCTTTGATTTAATCCCTGTTCTTTGATTTTGTCCCTGTACTTTCATTCAACTCCAACCATTAGTAGACGAGATGTAATTTGTTATCATACAAAACAAAGAGCGTTTGTCCTTGGTTCAACATGAAGTACTTGAAACATTCAAGAACTTTAAGGTGATGATTGAGAAGCAAAGTGAATGTGAAATCAAAACCCTTAGAACAGATGGAGGTGGTGAGTACAAATCACATGAATTTGTAAAGCTTTGTGAAAAGGAAGGCATATTGCATGAAGTCACTTCACCTTACACACCTCAGCATAATGGAATTGCTGAGAGGAAAAACAGAACCATCCTCAACATGGTGAGAAGTATGATGAAGGAAAAGAAGCTACCTCACAGTTTATGGGGAGAATTAGTAGCCACAGCAATGTATATTCTGAACAAATGCCCCACAAAAAGACTGATTGGGAAGACAGCTGAAGAAGCTTGGCTAGGAAGAAAGTCAAGTGTCAAGCATCTCAGAATAATTGGCTCATTATGCTACAGACATGTCCCTGAGCAACTAAGAAAGAAGCTGGATGATAGAGCACAACAAATGATCCTTGTTTGGATATCATTCGAAAGGAGCATGCAAGCTGTATGATCTTGTGCAGAAGAAAATAGTGAAGAGCAGAGATGTCATAGTGGATGAGTCCAAAAATTGGAACTGGGAGACTCAGAATGAAGAAGGCTGTGAAAGAACTGTAATACTGGACTTTGATGAGATTCAGGATCCAGATGATCAGAATGAAGCTACTGAAACTGCAGAGCCTGAAGCACCTGTTACTGAAGCCCCTATCAGAAGGTCACAGAGAGAAAGGCAGAGATCAGTAAGGCTAGAAGGATTTGATACATTCCCAGAATCTGCTATTACAGCAGAGGGAGACCTGAATCACCTTGCACTGATGGCTGAGGCAGAACCAGTGAGTCTGGAGCAGGCACCTAATAACAAACAGTGGAAGGAAGCTATGCTGGATGAGCTGAAGTCAATAGAGAAAAATGGCACATGAAAGTTAGTCGAACTTCCAAAGCTTGAGAAGACCCTGTATGGACTTAAGCAAGCACCAAGGGCATAGAACAAGAGAATTGATGGATTCCTCTTGGCTCAAAAATTCACTAGATGCACAAATGAACATGGTGTGTATGTTAAAAGGACTGGAACTGAAACTTAGTTGCTGCTGTGCTTGTGTGTAGATGATCTACTAGTGACTGGCAGCAATGAGACTGAAGTTGACTCCTTCAAGAAGGTGATGATGTCTGAATTCGAAATGAGTGATTTGGGACACCTATCATACTTCTTAGGAATGGAATTTATGAAGACAAGTAAAGGTACATTTCTGCATCAGAATAAGTATGCAGCAGACATCCTGGACAGATTCAAGATGGCTGATTGCAAACCAGTTTCTACTCCAATCAACACAAGCAACAAGCTGTCGAAGGATGGGGAAGAGAGTGAAGTAGATGCCACCCTCTACAAACAGATTGTTGGATCCCTTAGGTTGATAGACAACAAAGCTGCAATAGATTTATCCAAAAATCCTGTTGCCCATGGAAGGTCGGAACATATAGAAACTAGGTATCACTTCTTACGTGATCAAGTCAACAAGGAGAAGCTGAACCTGCAATACTGCTGCTCAGAACTTCAAGTAGCTGATGCAATGACCAAGCCATTGCAAAAGGGAAGATTTGAAGAGTTAAGGACAATGCTTGGAATGATGTCACTTAGCAATGTGAATTAAGAGGGAATATTGAAATATGTTTGTAATTCAATTGCTTAGATTGTAATTAGTTATATAAGTTTTCGACACATTCAATTCGACTAGCTATATGAGCTTTCGACACATTCAATTCGACTAGCTATATGAGCTTTTGACACCATCGACTAGCTATATATATATATATATATATATATATATATATATATATATATATATATATATATATATATATATATATATATATATATATATATATATATATATAGGTGTCGAACCATTACTGAATAACAAGTTTTTTCATTTTTACAGTTTTCCAGTTTTCTGTTATTTTCGCTCTCTCTCTCCTCTCCTCTCAAGGAGAATATCCCCAACAAGAACAACTAGTGGTGAAACAGTTAAGTGTGTCATGTGGGAATGGCTTAACTTGGGTTCGGTTCATGTTTTTGACAATTTGCAGCTTAAAAAATTAGCGCTTAATAATAAATAGTGTTAAAAATAGCAAAAAGAAGTGTAGTGGGTGTCGAAAGGCAGGGGTATTGTATTTGAATATTTAACCACTATACCACTCTATAAAATTGAAAAACTTTCCGCAAACAATATATTAATATAGTATTTGATATATAGCAGGGGTATTATAGTAATTTTACATATTTTTTAGGGCAGGCCGTGGCCCTCGCCGGTCCTAGGGAAGATCCGCCCGTGGGCTTAGGTATAGTTGGTTCTAGAACTAAGATAAGGGTATGATATAGCCTGTGTAGCTGTAGCTGAAAGCTAATACTCTATATACACACTTTATCAGAGAAAGTGTTAGTAATTGAATAATTTCAATCTAGAAGATAACCACAATGCAAACAAGCAAATATAATTACAATACTATTTCCAACTGATAAATTCAAAGATTTAGAGTCATGTCCTTGGATGGTAGTTATTAGTAACTGTTAATTAATATATCTTAGATCACTCCTTTTTTATTAATCAGAGTTCTTCCAAGGAGATTCATATCTTAGATCACTCCTTTTTTATATTCTTTCATAGGATAGAAACTCATGTTCTGGAAAATAAAATGAAGTGAGGTACAATGACACAATGTCTTGCAATGAATCATATACATCATAGACCATTTAACTCATATAGCTTTTTCACTAGTTTGTACTATATTATCCCTTATTCTTTATGTGAACATAATACAATTGATCATTTTGACTGCTTATGAAATGACACTGCAGGTTCTTCTTGATCGAAAGGAGATAAGTGGCAGGGTAGTTTTTTGTTCGTCAAATGGAGGCAACAACTCTTATGGCTCTCCTTTGTCAAGCTCCTCCAACGTTTGAGGAATTTTTTTTGGAGATCCGGTACTTGAATTTTATATGAAGAGATTCTTATATTTTGATGTATCTATCCCTCCTCTGTGGCGGCTTATTGATATTGACATAATGATTTTGATCGAAGTATGCCATTCAAGATTTTTTAGTGTAAAACGGTTACCAATATAAGGTAAGAATTTTAGTGTCTAGGTAACATGAGAAATTGGATCACTTCAAAGTATACTAGCAGTATACCCGTGCCTACGTACGGGTGCTGTCGTTTTATTTTTATGTATGAACTCAGTAAAAATTTAATCAGTCCAAACATTGCCACGTAAAAATTTTGACAAATTTAAAATAGACAAATTTAATTAGTCCAAACATTACCCAAAATTTTATCAAAATTTTGATAATTTTTAAAATAGTAAAAAGGAAAAATAAAGGAGGCATGTAGATGAAATTAAAGTAGATATATCGTGAAAAATAGACAAATGAGAGAGTTAGCGGAAGATAGAGGAGAAGAAAGTAAAAAAAAGTTTGAAAAAGTGTGAGATGAAAAAGTTTGAAAAAGTGAAAAAATGAAATTACCTAAATAAACTCCGCAAAGTTGGAAAAATGATAGGATTGGTACTTTGGTAGTGGGTAATGTATGAACTCAGACAAAATTTAATTAGTGAGAACATTATCCCGTGAAAATCAAGACAATTTTAAAGTTGAAAGATTTAATTAGCCTAAATATTACCCTGTAAATAAACGGATATTAAAATTTTGTCAGAATTTGAATTTTTTTAAAATAGTAAAGAGGAAAAATGAATGTTACATATAGATGAAATTAAAGTAGGTATATTGTGAAAATAGAGAAAGGGAGAATTAGAGGAACAAAGAGGAGAAGAGGGTGAAAAAATGTGAGAGAGTGAAAAAGTGAAGAAGTATGAAAAAATGAAAATACCTAAATATACTCATTTATTTAGTAGGGAAAAACATAAGATTGATATTTTGGTAGTAGGTAAATGGCAAGTTTGAAAAAGTGTGAGAGAAAAAGTTTGAAAAAGTGAAAAAATGAAACCTAAATATACTCCAATTGTTTAGTTGGAAAAATGATAACATTGATATTTTGCTAGTGGGTAATGTATGAACTCAGACAATATTTAATTAGTTTGAACTTTATCCCGTGAAAATCAAGACAATTTTAAAGTTGACAGATTTAATTAGCCTAAAACAACTATTAAAATTTTGTCAAAATTTGAAAATTTTAAAATAGTAAAGAGGAAAAATGAATGTGACATGTAGATTAAATTAAAGTAGGTATATTGTGAAAAATAGAGAAATGAGAGAATTAGAGGAAGAAAGAGGAGGAGAGTGAAAAAGTGTGTGAGAGACAGTGAAAAAATATGTAAAATAGAGAAATGAGAGAATTGGAAGAAGAAATAGGAGAAGAGGGTAAAAAGTGTGCGGGAGAGTGAAAAAGTGAAAAAGTTTGAAAAAGTGTGTGAGAGAGTGAAAAAGTGTGTGTGAGAGTGAAAAAATGAAAAGTTTGAAAAGGTAAAAAAGTGAAAAGGTAAAAAAGTGTAAACATCATAAGGCCTGTTTGAAAAAAAATGTTTGCAACTCCAGTTTAGTCAAACATTTAAACCTTCAAAATGAAAATGACCAGTTAAAATACTTTTGGATTGAACGGACGTTTAGCGTCTTCAAATGGTCATGCAAACAAGGACTTCATTAAGCGCTTATGTTTTCATATCGTTTATAAGCTATTTTGGAAAGCTCATCAATATAAAATTGAAACAGCTGCTTACGCTTCAAGGTACACTGTATGGTTAGTGATCTGCCTGAATGCATGAGTTGGGCAGTATTGTCAAATAGCGGATATAGAGGCGCTATAACGCTATAGCATTATAGAACTTGAAGAAACCAGTGTCGTCAAATAGCGGCTATAGCATTATGGAACTAGAAGAAACCACTAGTGTCTGCAATCCATGATATGCCCATCATTACTGTCAAATAGCAGCTATGATAGCGCTATAGTGCTATAGCATAGCAGTATTTAAGCAAGCCATTATTTTCCGCAATTCGCGAATGACAACACTGGGATATTACAAAATAAGTACAAAATAAGGAAGTAAGTAAAAATGTTAGGAATCATATTTGATATAATTTGAATAATCAACATATATAGTTTCTGAACTCATAAGACAAATAAATGAATTGGGTTACCCAATTTTCAACATAAACGAAACTTAATGGAATTTAAACTTCAACTGTTTTCTGATTAAGAGCAGTATATCTCCACCTTTCCTTCTCAACAAAATCAGCATCAAGAAACCTAGCAATAAAAGCCCAAAGCTTGTAAATATCTTCAAAATTAGCCAAATAACCTAATGCAGCAGTAACCACTGTTATTCCAACTTTATCTTTCTTTCCATCTCCTTTAGTCTCTAAAACTCTTCCTTTATCTTCATCATACTTGTCAGCAAACCATATATGATGCAAGAATTCATAGCTAATAGAAATATTGTTTCTATCAGCAAGTTTTTGTACAAGAAAAGGCTCAACTTTTTCACCTTTCCAATCAAATACATTGAATGCTAAAGCAGGTCCTCTATCAAATTTCACTTTAGGACCATAAATCTTAACCAAAGAAACTTGTGTGTTAGGATGCTTAAGCTTCAACATTGAGCTCACATACCAGTTTATCAGATACCTTGCTCTATCAGTAATCAAAATCAATCCTAAAGAATCCACTTGATCTAAACACCTACATTCAATATCAAAACAACTCTCATTTTTTTCACTTTCTTCAACATTCTTTTTCATAAGGATCCTAACTGTCTTTTCCTTTTCCACTTCCTCAATTTCTAAACTTTTTGGTGCTTCTATGATCTTAATCTCAGATGATTCTCCTTCTTCAAAATTTCTATCTTGTATTAGATTAGAGAAAGGTTCTTCTTCTTCATGTAAATGTAAGCTTTGTTGTGGCTTATTTTCTGGTATAAGGCTAACTATTCCTGCAGAAGAGTTGGTTTCCAAGATCGAAATAGCAGATTTCTTGATGAAAAGACATCCAAATCCAGAAGGGTTTTCACCAAAGACTTTATAACAAGAACAAATCAAAAAATCTGGTTGAAATAAAGAGAGACCAAAACAATCCATATCTTTTGGTCCGTATGCACAAGCATCAACCAAAACATGCCAACCATTTTCTTGAGCTATATTAACCCAAATATAAGGATATCTAGAACCTGTTACTCTTGAATGTAGTGGCAAAACAAAAAGTCCTCTTTTTTTCTTCTTGTTTATCTTACTCACAATCATTTTCCTCAATTTCTTTGTGTGAATCCTTAGCCTTGGCCATGAAAACTCAGCTGATGAAACCTTTGCTCCTCTTTTCTCTGATGAACTAACCATTGCTTCTATAGCCTCACTTTCATGATCATAAACTGTCAAAAGTTTCTTACTAGTTTGGAAATTGTATGTATCTGCTACAAGTTTGAAAGCCGAGGTTCTATTCGCTGTAAAAACCATGTAGTAATCATTTTCAGTTATGTTGAGAAAACACATGATTCTTTTCTTCATTGTAGACTCAAATTCTGATTCTTCTCCACCATGGAGCAATAAAGTCTTCAAATTCCCAGTTTTGCAAGATAAACTAAAGAATGGAATATCTGAATCTGCATAATAAGGTGATGAAAGTTGAGTTTTTGATGTTTCATGATGTTTTTGTTCTTGTTGTTGTTGTCTTCGTTGTTGCTGTTGCTGTTGCTGCTGTTGAGAGTGTGAGAAAAGGCCAATACCAATATAATCAAGACAAGTGTGATTAGAATCTGAGAGATGAGAATATTCTTTTTCTCTAACATAGTCAATTTGTTGAGTCTCAGAATAATGAGGGAAAACTTTGTTGAATTCAATGAATGATTCATGAAGAGATGGAAGAGATTCATGATTAGTGAAGTGAGTGTTTGGAAATATTGAGGATGTTGTTGTGGCTGCAAATGTGTGTCTACACTCAGATGAACTGTTTCTGTGTTTTGCCTTTGTGTTTTGTGATGATTGTGAGTTGAAAAATGAAACTTTGCAACAACATTCTGAGCATGTTTGTTGTGAGGATTCATTTTCATTAAGAGTCTGCATTTTTTTTTTTGGTTTCTCTTTTCTTCACTCAACTCTAAGTCTTTTTATATATACAAGTTGAACAATTTTGTTTTGGTTTAAATATGTTTTGTCCCCTTAATATTAATGTTTATTTGTTATAGTCTTTGTAATTATTTTGTTTTAGTTTTTGTAATATCTATTTTTCATTTAGTCATTGTTATTTTGTTTTTAATCATTGTGATATTTTTTTTCGTTTTACATGTTGTAGTTTACTATTTTTGTTCAGTTTCTATCATATAGAAACTAAATAAATACAACTGGCATTCAAGAAAAAAAGCACATATAGAAAGCTACACAATCTCTCTCTCTCTCAAATTATTGTTTATAATAATTTTGTTTGTTTTGAATGTAGGTGGCTAAATACGGAGTGTAAGATCCATCGAAAGGGTTCTTTTCAATTGTATCAAAAGATCCATCGAAAGGGTCAGAATATATAACATAATATAGACTTTGTCTTACAGAATTTGCAAGGTCGACTTGTTCAAATATTCCTGCAGAAGACTTGTTCAAATATTCCACACTGGCCAATCAATCATGAACTGTCCAACTTTGGTTTTTTTGGTTACCGTCCAACTTTGGTTTATTTTGGGTAAACTCGGGTATCCTCCACGGTGATTATGGAGACTAATCCTGTAACACCCCGGTATTTCTATTGACCAAAAATACCCAGGTGCACATTAGTAACACATCAGAGATATATTTCCTGCTTAGACACTGAATATCACTATAAATTTTTCGCTGAATATAACCCAAACAGTCTTATTTACAACAAGACAATATGGTTCTCAGACCATATACCATCAGCATCTATAGTATTCAGTATCATACAAGAAAGCGGAAGAAAAATATACATTAAATACATAATGTTTTAGTATACAGACAACAAAAGGGAAATAAGCTTAAACATAAAGCTACGCTATCAGCAACCAGTCCGAGCTCAACCTACTCGTGCCTCTTGGATTTCCGCTGTCCCTGTGTCTCTGTAAAACAACAACATTTAAACAGTGAGATACAATCTCAGTGAGTTCTACCGAGACCCCTACTCGCTCTCTCGGTACTTGTTTAAAAACATTTTTAACTCAACACGGCACCGACTGCGTGACCGCTACATCCCGGTGAACCGCATTATTTTACACATAGCATTCCACCGGCTGCGTGACCGCTACATCCCGGGGAATCTGCTATAACTCAGTACGACACCGGCTGTGTGACCGCTACATCCCGGTGGACCGCACAACAATTAATTTAACATAACACCGACTGCGTAACCGCTGAATCCCGGTGAACCCCCCTACCAATAGTACATTCTCCCATTGGCATGGAGCCTAGGGAAGGGGATCATGACTGCCCCGCCTAGTATGTTACACATGGGTCGTCACCCAACTCGATATACTATATACGTATATCTACAATACTGTGAACCCACGGTCCATCAAATCAGATAATCAATGAAACACTTTAATCCACGTTTTATAAAATTCAAGTTCACACTCGCACTCTAGTTGACCACTTTTCGACACAATTTTCAATATCAAAAACAGTTCATTTCGCCTTAAAAATAGAATATTCAGTTAGGCCTCTGAATAAGCTTTCCAACGCATCTTAGAACACCTCAATCGGGTTCCCGGATCAAAAGTTATCGCGAAAACAAAATCAGTGAAAAACTGTTGAAAATCTGCAAACCGTCGCGACGCGAACTGCTACCGTTGCGACGCGAAAAACGACAGAAACATTTTGCGTGACAAAACTGGGCCAGGTCGGGACGCGACCCTCTGCAGAAAAGTGCAGGTTTTCCGTTTTCTTGCGAAATTCGCTATTCCGCTCAATTCCGATTCTTGTTCCGATTAAAAACAGATTTAACAACCATAAAAACAGTTTCAATCAAAGTCACGCAATCATTCAAGTCAATCAAAAACTCATTCAAAACGGATTTTATCAAAACGCGACATATTTCCCAATTAACGGTTTTTAAGTCAAAATCTTTCGAATCAAATCACCGAAAATTCCATTTCAACGCGACACAACTCGAGACTCGCTCCGATCGATTCCTAATCCGAAACAGACAATATCCAGAAATATTCCAGTCCAGCGAAAGCGGTAAAACAGTTAATTAATAATTCGAAACATAAAATCCTAAACGTGAGTAGAACTCACCCTCGAAGCGTGTGCCGACACCGAGAATTCAAAATCACCGAGACTTTCCGCGACACCGCTTTTCTGACAAAACCACACGAACGTTCCCCGCATAAACTTTCCGTTCCGACGTCGCTCCAATCCGCTTCCAAAACTTTCCGCTCGATCACGAAACCTCTTTTTGACCGAAATGCCGAATTCCTTGAAATCTTTCCCGAACACTATTCATCTTCTTCCTCAAGCTCAAAATCACTATTCATCCAAAAACCCCAAATTTGGATTCTCAAACCCTAACTCACCCAACCTTCCAATCGAACATCAATCCGCTTTCCACCTTCATCGGGTTGCCTTCTAATCATCCGTAAACCATCACATCATCATCAAAAACCGAAATCCTTCCCCAAAACCTTCAATGTTCGAAAATGGCAAAGTGAGAGAAAGTGAGTTGATGATGAAAATCTTGGTACCAAATCGAAGAGGAAGTAACGCTGAGCATTTTCTGTGTTGGACGGAAGTCGTTTTGATGAGCGGAATTGCCCCCTTTTTCCTCTTCTTCTTCCTCGCCCTTTCTTTCTCTCTTCTTTTCTCTCCTTTCCTCTGTAACTCTCTCTCGCTGTTTCCTTTCTTTTCCTTCTTTCTTTCATTTGTTAATTAATTCTCTTCTCCTTTCACACGCACACACTCATACATAAATATATATTTATTTAATATTTAAGTTGCAACGCGGTCAAATTACCATATCGATCGAAATCTCCTATTTCGATTCCAAAACTTCCTTGGTCCGTATTATCCGGTTAACGATCCGATGACAACCAATAAATAATTTTAGCACTCGGTAAATTTACCAGTCAAGTACTAAATTAATTCAATAGGGTTAACATCCAAATAATTTGGTTAATTATTTTGCGGATGTTACAAATCCCTTGAGGTATTTGAGTTCATTTAAGGGCTGACCTGGGCGGGTTTGAACTCGGGACCTCTTTCTTGCACTCATTAAGTATACTCCTTCGATATCCCTTAGCTCACCAACTGAACTACCTACTTGGTATTGTGGCACGTAATTGAAAGATTTTACAAGTTCTACTTTTACTTTTGGTGAAAGCTTAAGAGTGATTTTTTCCTTATAATTTATTTTAAGTGATCATCACTAATTATAGAAAAGCGCTACCGGGTTCGATTCCCACAGTAGACAAACTCGGTGTTGGTCAGTGCGAAATTTGATCATCCGAATCATCCGAACCAAAGAAATATTAATATACTAGACAAAGATTAGAGATTTTTGTGTGGCTAGTTAAGTAAGATAAGTGATAGTCATACACATATACTAATAGATAAAAAAAATTAAGTTAAATAGCAATCTCAACATCGGTCTAAAATCGTGGTCGCAATTTTGATGTGGTTTTTGTTATTGCAGAGAGTCGCGTTTAAATACAACTAATGTGGTCTTATTTTCATACATTAGTGGTTACATAGACATAAAAACTTTATGACCTATCAAGCATTATAAGCCGGGCTAGTGTTTCGGCCAGAATTTGCGCCAAATTCTTCCTCACTCTCTCTCGCTGTTGCGTGTGAAATCTATGTGGGGTTCAACCTGACTTGCTCCTTCTGTCTCCCAAATGCATTTCAAACACGTTTCACTTGTTAGCTATACATCTGTTTGCAATCTCTTACTGCATGTTAGACAAGTTCCACTAATTTCTTGATTCCTGTCGGTGTCATTTTATTTAGCTAAGAGAGAATAGGGAAATCGTACAAAGAGACAGCAAAGAAGAAAGAGTGATCTGAGAGGAGAGAAAGAGAGGTAAAGAGGAAGAAAGAGAAGCGATGAGGAGAGAGAAGAGAGATTTGCGTTCGGGAGAGAGAGTGGAGGGAATTTCTGTGTGGTGGCGCGCCGGGGGGTTCGGCTAGGAGTGAGAGGCACGCGGCGATGCCACTGCTCATGGGTCCGACGATGGCATGAACCTCGTGGTGCTTGCGAAGCCGTGTTGTTGCCAACTCGGTGTTTTGCTGGCCGTGAATGAGTGCCGCTGCTGGCTGGGAAGGAGATGAAGACATGACGTACTAGGAGCTCTCTTGGGGGATGAACGAAATAGCTTCCCACCCATTTTGTTTAAGCTTTCTCTGTTTTCCTCCTCTCATTTTGCGAAACAGAGAGCGAAACAGGAGATAGAAGAGGAGATCTACGATCGGAGAGAAGGAGACAAACAGGAGACGACAATAACCGGAGGAAGCTCACTGAAATTGCATATCACAGCAGAGGCGAAAGGGTATGATTTTTTATTTTTTTTCACTCCCAATCCCTCTATTTTTTATGCTCTCTTCTTTTTATGTTTGCATCTTCTGCCATGGTAGTAGTGAAGAGGCGTTGTAATGGCCTTAGGGATTCTAACTCTAATGGTTTATTTCTAATTCTACTACTTAATTTTCATGCTATTTGAACCGGACTCTTTGCTGAGCGATCGGTCCCTTTGATGCAGTGAGTATGTCTGTGCTGATGCAGATCTGGAGACTTGGGCGGAATGTTGAAGTCGATCCTGTTTGAAGGTTGGTCGCGTCCAGAGCTCCCGCGGGGTGTACCTGCGATGGCACTTCAACGCCCAAGTCAGTGGGGTGATATTCGAGTATAGTAACCGCGTGTGTAAAAAACGTACCTGTCAGGTGATGTCATGGGTTCTTTATATAGCGCCAGGGGTGCCGCAGGCGACCGTCGGATCCTGCGAGGATTCCTCCCTGTCGTTGATCTTCCAATTGTGGGCATTAAATGGCGCCGGGTCGCTACTGGGCCGCTCGCATCGGCTCACCATTCTTTACGGGTTGCGACCCGATCCATATCGACGTGTGACGCTGGCTGATTATTGGGCCGCTTGACCCGGCCCCGTATTCTTCAAATCATGGGCTGCGGCCCAGTCCAGAACAGTTGCCCCCCAGGCCGAAGTCGTTCGTTGGGACGGGTTCAGGCCTAAGATTTTACTTTTCTTCTTTGGTCGCCTGCGCTGAGGCGACTTGAGCGCATCCCTTTCAGTGGGACATGCTCGTGCCTTCCAGTGGCGTGGCATTCTGACAGACGTGTTACTCTGAAGGGACAGACGTGACGTTTCGATGGGACTGACATAATGTTTCACGTTTCCCAAGGGGCGCGTAATGATGTTGGTTCAATTTTCGAGGGATGTCATTAATTCTGAAGGGGAAGAGTCGTGCCCCTTCGAGACCTGGCCCTCCCCTCCTATAAATATGGGGCACCCCATTCAATTCCTTCGTTTGCTTTCCGACATTCTTGCTCTGAGGGCGAGTTACTTTCCCCGACAAGCGACCAACTTTTCGGCTATTCTGGCAAGGTGTTTTCCAATTGATGGCTTCAAACTCTAGCGCGACCTAACTTTCGATCGCCTTATTCTGGTGATAGCTAGTGCGACTAAATCGTTTCCCGCTCCAGGTACCTAGGTTTCTTCTTTGGCTCTTAATTTAAATTGCACTTCTTTGCTTTTTAACACGGGCGAGGATGGGGTGTCAGACCCGGGGTCGATCATGTCGCCCCTTTCCGTAGGTCATCTTCGATGGTCTGACTTTCATGCTCCCTTCTTGCAGGTTATCTTTCGTCATGGCGCGGACAAAGCTAACCGCCCACGTAAACGGTAGCCCGCCACCTTCTTCCACGGACCCATCCTCCAGCTCTCACACGTCTACGGATAGGACAGTTTCGGAGAGTGGATTTACCTCTACACCCCCGAGGGAGAGGTCCGATTTTGCGGCGACCACTCGACCTGCATCCTTCCAGGAAGAGGGGAACCCGACTGGAGAGGCGTATTAGGGGAAGATCGTTCCTGGATTTCATCGGCCGGGTACCTTTGCTCTTTAAACCTGGGGATGAGGTGTTACCGTTTTTTGCCGGATTGGTTGGCGACCCGGGTCAGGCATAGGCGGTTGAAGGTCCTTCTTCAACTGAACACGTGGCTATGATCCCGCCCACTCTAAAATTTACCATGTATGCGACCGTTCTTCGCGACGTCAGGATTCGCCCGCTGTTTACTTCCTTTCAACGCAATATTCTCCGCTATCTTGGGGTTGCGCCCTCGCAGCTGCACCCGAACTCATGGGCCTTTGTCAAGGTGTTCGAGCAGTTGTTGAGGGTGATGGGGAGAGAGTGCAATTGGCAGACGTTCTTCAAGATTTTTGAAACGAGCAGGCGACCAGAGCCGGGCAGCAATCGAAATCGGTGGGAGCATCTGAGTCTTAAGGCCCAGTCGGACTACAAGATATTCAAGCCTTTTTCTGACTCGCTCAAACCCTGGAAGTCTTCTTTTCTATGGGTGGTCCCTGTTTGCGAAGAGTCCCAGCAGATGGTTGGGGCGATTGACGCCCGGGACGAGTAACCAGCATGAAATATCCCATAGCGTGGACGTACGCCCACTTTCGCCGCACGCCCGCCACCTATAGGACCCGTTGTCAGCTTGGTGAGGAAAATATTGAGACTTTGAGACTGCTTGAGAACTTGGCCTCGTGGATGGAGTAAGGCTTGATCAAGTGTCACCAGTTCGTGAAAACGACCAACGATACTGGTTTCAAAGTCGCTATTGGTATGGGTAGTCGTACCCTCTAATTTTTTTTATTGACCGTATTCTTACCTTCTTCGCAGGTGAAATGGCTAGTCTAGGTTTTGCTGAGTTGATGAAGCAAGCCAAGAAAGGAACAAAGCCCCAGCCCGGCCCGTCCTCCCCTGCTGTTATTCTTTCCCCGGTTCCTGAGGGCACCGTGGCTGCTGAAGGAGGGGAGATCAGCACGCCCGTTGCTGGGACGAAGAGGGGTCGTACCCTTCCCACCGTCGATCTGACCAAGGATGACCCTGCCCTTAAGAAGTCCAGGGCCCACAAAGGACCTCAAAAGAGTCCCGCCTCGGGGTTCGATCTGGACGAGGTGACTGACGCGGGCATCATAAGCGGTTTTCGTGAAGACCCCCTTCTGTTTGTGGCCGAGGTGGCCAAGCCTGGGTCTCACCTGATTGCAAAGTTGAAGCAGGGAGAAGTGGAGCGGACCAAAGGTAATATTCTCCTCGCCCAAAACTTATGGTTGGAGAGTGATAACTTAGACAAAACCGACAAGCTAAGTCGTGCTTATGTTTATATCTCAGAGGTGCGGGAGGAGCTGGAGTCAACTAAGAAGAAACTACAAGAGTCAGAGGCCGCTCTCCAACCCACTGCCAATGCTCTTGCTGAAACGAAGAAGACGCTCTCCACCGTTACCCAAGAGCGGGATGAGGCCCTGGCCGCCTTAATTGAAGCCAAGAAGAGGGTACAGATTGATGCAGATAAGGTGAAGGAGCTGTCCGGTGAGATTAGCGGGTTGCACGGTGAGGAAGCTGAGATGAGGAAGACCATTGAGGCATTACGGAAAGAGCGGGAAGAGGTCGCTGCTCAATATGATCGGCTCGTCCAATCAACTGTTACAATTTGTCAGGGGCGGTTCGATGAGGCTCTAGCTCAGGTGCGGTGTGTCTACCCGGACCTGGAGCTCGACCCGAACATTATCAACTTCTCCCACTCCCATGTAGACAGTCGTATTATCCAACCCGCTAAGGAGGACGAGCAGGGAAACGTCGTGGTGGAAGAGGTGGTTGTGTTTGATCGTCCCCTTTGAAAATTCTGTAATATGTTCCAAGTCTTTGACATTCGTGTTTGGGCGGCCTTCGAGTCGCCCCAATATTGTAATATGTACTATGCCAATGCTTTGGCTTTTAAAATTGTTATTCGCTAGTTCTGTTTAGTTCGTTTGTTAGCCTTCAGGTAGTTTACTAGACCTCGTACCTAGATTTAACTCGCCCTTGGGGGTGCGGCTCTCTATTGTGGTCGCTTCGTTGTGTTTAATTCGTGTTTTAGCCTTCGGGCAGTTTACTAGGCTTCGTGCCCAGATTTAACTCGCCCTTGGGGGTGCGACTCTCGATTATGGTCGCTTCGTGTGTGACTTAGATCGACTAAGCACCTTCGAACCCGCTCAGTGGTTTATCAAACTCGGTTTGATTTTAACCCGCCTGGCGGTTAATGAATCTGTTATGGAAAACATAAAAGGATGAGACAACATATAAAAATATTCCATCTAAGCCGATAGCCGAGCGGGACTCAATAAAAACCCATTGGGAAAAGAGTGTCCCGCCCGGTGTACTTACTTTACTCAAGCTTCAAAAAAGTGCCAACGATAGAGTACTTGTCAGTGTTACCATTGAATTTAGGCACAAAATTTAAATGAAGTATCGCCTGAGGTTGGCCGCATTCCATGTCCTCGGCACTGCTCCGCCTCCCATGGTTTGAAGCTGGTAGGCGCCCTTCCCCGTCCTCGAGACGACTCGGTAGGGCCCTTCCCAGTTCTGGGCGAGTTTACCTTGAGCTGCGAAATTTTGTCCTATCGTCGCTCTTCTGAGGACGAGCTGGCCGATGGTGAATTCTCTGGGGACGACCTTCGAGTTGTATTTTGTCGCCATCCCTTGTTTCACAAGTGCTTCTTTCAATGATGCTTTGGTGCGGAGCTCTTCAACCAAGTCGAGCTCTTCCCTGAGTCCTTGATCGTTCTCATCAGGGGTTTTGGGATTTGCGGTTCTCCAACTGAGCTCTCCAATTTCTACCGGGATGAGTGCTTCCACCCTGTATACCATCTTGAATGGGGTTTCGCCCGTGGTGGAGTGTGGGGTAGTCCGATAAGCCCATAACACGAAAGGGAGTTCTTCTGCCCACTTGCCTTTGGATTCATCCAGCCTTGTTTTGAGCCCGCGCAGGATCACTCGGTTGGCGGCCTCTGCTTGTCCGTTGGTCTGTGGGTGCTCGACCGATGTAAAGCACTGCTTGATTCCCAGCTCTGACATGTACTCTTGGAATTTTTTCTCCGTGAACTAGGTGCCGTTGTCCGAGACCACGACTTCAGGGACTCCGAATCGAACTAGTATATTCTTCTTGAAGAACTTCAAGCAGTTTCTGGAGGTGATGGTCGCTAAGGGCTCGGCTTCCACCCACTTGGAGAAGTAGTCCACTGCCACGATTAAGTACTTCAGCTGTCCTGGGGCTACTGAGAACGGGCCCAAAAGGTCGATTCCCCACCATGAGAACGGCCATGGAGCGGTCATTGAGTTAAGTTCGACCGGAGGGGCGATGTGCACATCTGGGTGCCTCTGGCACTTATCACATCTTTTAACTAGCTCGCTTACATCGCCCTCCATCGTGGGCCAATGGTATCCAGCTCTAAGCGCTTTCTTAGCTAGTGCTCGTGCCCCAGGTGATTTCCACATATTCCTTCGTGGATCTCTCTCAACACGTAATCGGCCTCATGTGGCGTCAGACCCTTTAGTAATGGTGTCGAGAATCCTCTGCGAAACAATTTGCCTTCAATTACCGAGTAGGACGATGCCCTCCTACGCGTGAGAGCCGACTTCTTTGGGTCGTCTTGCTCCTCCCCCAGCACGATGTACTTTAGGATGGGATCGATCCAAGTCTCGCCCTGATCGATCGTGCAGACATTTGTGATTGGGATTGTTTCTAATCGGACGCTGGGTTGAGGGAGTATTTTCTGGATTACGCTCCTGTGGTTCCCTGGGGTCTTTGTGCTCGCCAGTTTCGAGAGCACGTCCGCCCTTGCATTTTCTGATCTAGGGACGTGTCGGACCTCTGCGCTTTCGAACTGTTCGAGCAGTTCTCGTACCTTAGCGAGGTGCCTCTGCAAAACTTCATCTTTGGCATCATATGCTTCTCCAATCTGGGATACTACTAGCAGAGAGTCAGAGCGAAGCTCGACCCGTTGTGCTTTGAATTCTCTAGCGAGCATAAGTCCTGCGATGCACGCTTCGTACTCTGCCTGGTTATTTGAAGTGGAAAAGGAAAATGTTAACGAGATCTCTACCGTCGTCCCTTTTGGGCTCTCTAGAATCAAACCAGCCCCGCTCCCTTTACTGTTTGAGGAGCCGTCCACATACAGCGTCCAGGTCGGCTCAGGCCCTTCTTCCTGGACCGGGGTCATCTCTGTTATGAAGTCTGCCAGGATTTGTGCTTTTGTGGCCGTTCTTGTTTCATATCTGACGCCGAACTCTGAGAGTTCCACTGCCCACTTAATCATTCTTCCTGCTAGGTCAGGTCGATGCAAGATCTGTCGAATGGGCTGGTCCATTCTGAGGACGATTTGGTGAGCCACGAAATACGATCTCAGCCTTCGGGCTGCCAAGATCAGTGCCAGGGCTAGCTTCTCGATCCTTTGGTACCTGAGTTCTGGTCCCTGGAGTGCTTTGCTCACAAAATATACGGGATTCTGTTTTCCCCTGTCCTCCCATACCAGTACGGCTGCTAGGGCTTCATCACTGATGGAGAGATACAGATATAACGTCTCCCCGGGTTCTGGAGTAGTCAAGATGGGCGGTTGCAACAGAACCTTTTTCAACTGATCTAGAGCTTGGTCACACTCGGGCGACCACTCGAACTTTGCCTCATTCTTAAGCAGTTTGAAGAGCGGGAGAGACTTGCTGGCCGCCTTTGAAATGAATCGTGAGAGCGCGGCCATCACTCCGTTCAGCTTCTTGATCTCTTTTTTACTAGTGGGTGACTTCATTTCAGTCACTGCCCTGCATTTATCTGGATTCGCCTCAATCCCCCACTCTGTTAACTAGAACCCCAAAAACTTGCCCGCCCTGACTCCGAACGTGCACTTCTCAGGATTTAGCTTCAGCGAGTTCTTGTGGGCTTCCATAAATACCTCTTTAAGATCGGCCACATGATCAATGTCTTGTTTTCTTTTAATGATCATGTCGTCTAAGTATACTTCAACCGTTCTGACGATCTGTGCTCGAAAAACCCTACTCATCATTCTCTAGTATGTAGCCCCT
The DNA here is from genome assembly GCA_039519185.1 of Astragalus membranaceus. Taxonomy (NCBI): domain Eukaryota; kingdom Viridiplantae; phylum Streptophyta; class Magnoliopsida; order Fabales; family Fabaceae; genus Astragalus; species Astragalus membranaceus. The sequence continues at coordinate 24,696,649 of CM076853.1, forward strand.
GCATTTTTCAATCCGAAGGGCATGACTAGGTAACAATAGTTCCCTCTTGCTGTCATGAAGGTCGTCTTTTCCTGATCGGGTGGGTGCATTGTGATCTGGTTGTAACCCGAGTAAGCATCTAAAAATGAGAGTAATCAAAACCCACTCGCGCTGTCTACTAACCAGTCCACACTAGGCATTGGAAATGCGTCTTTAGGGCATGCCCGGTTAAGATCAGTGTAGTCGACGCACATGCGCCATTTCCCATTGGCCTTCTTGACCAAAACGACGTTGGATAGCCATGTCGTATACTTGATTTCTTTGATGAACCCGGCTTCCAGCAAATCATCGACCGCTTTACTGGCCGCTTGACCTTTCTCCTCACTCTGCACCCTTCTTCTTTGGGCGACCCATTTCGCAGTGGGATTAATGGCCAGGTGGTGGCAAGAATTATTGGTTTTTCCGGCCAGGAGTTTCCGGCGGATATGGATCCGCCGCAAAGTTATCGGCGGAATCTACGCATTTCCGGCGGATTTTATCCACCTCAAAGTTACCGGCGGAATAATTGACCGTTGCGGCGGATTAAAATTCGTCTTGGCTTTTGCGGCGGATTTAACGGTTCTTGCGGCGGATTTGGGTTCACAAATTTTCTTTTTACGAGATTTTAATTAACCGCCGCAAATGCACCTCCGTTCGCCGCAAATCCCTTAAGTCCGCTGCAAATCCCTTAAATCCGCCGGTAACTGCCGTTTCCGGCGGATCTTGCCTTTTGACCGTTTGACTTCGTTTCTCCTATATAAACCCCTTCTCCCCTTCTTCTTTTTTCACACCTCTATACTCTCATTCTCTTGATACGGCACTCGATCTCTTAATACAGCACTCTCTTGAGCATTGTCGGCAGCGGGGTTCCAATAGAGTGGCGTACGTCTCAATTTTTTTGTAAAAAAATTTTCACATTGTCATGAAGACCCCTTCATCTTTTTCGTTAAAAGTAACCCCTTTATCAGCATAAAGTTCATCCTCATTATTTTCACCACAAGAGACATATACGCTCATCAAACGCTCGGTATCATCCTCCAACTTAACAACCCGTCCTTGCAGTTCCTCAAACTTTCTATTTAGAGATTCAATCATCTTTTCAAAAGATGGTTTCTTGTGAAACTTTCTATTTTGAAAATATGGTTGAATCTCTAAATAGAAAGTTTGAGGAACTGCAAGGACGGGCTGTTAAGTTGAAGGATGATACCGAGCGTTTGATTAACGTATATGTCACTTGTGGTGAAATAATGAGGAGGAGCTTTTTGCTGATAAATGGGTTACTTTTAACGAAAAAGATGAAGGGGTGTTCACGACAATGTGGAAATTTCTTTACAAAGAAATGGAGACATACGCCACTGTTATGGAGCTGCTGCCGACAATGCTCAAGAGAGTGTCATATCAAGATAATGGCGTAGGTCTCCGTTTAGGGGTAGCAGTCATTAAATATATATTTTACTGTTTTTCCCAATTTTTATTGCTTTAGATTATTTTATTTTTTTGTATGGATATTTTATTAATTGTATGGATATTTTTTTGATGATAATATTTTACTGCTTTTCCCAATTTTTATTTTTTTAAATTAAAAATTAATTAGTTATTGGATTTTATTTTTTATCAATAATTAAAAAAATTAATAAAATAATATATATTTTTAATTAAAACGATTTTTTTAAAAAAATAAAATTTATTTTTTAAAAATAATAATAATTTTTTTAAAAAAATAATAATTTTTTTTTTTAAAAAAAGGTACTTTGCGGCGGATTTGTATTATTTGCGGCGGATGTTGAGTATTTGCGGCGGATCTTTGCGGCGGATTGTAGCTTTTGCGGCGGATTGTTTGGTGTTTTTAAAAAAAAAGGCGCGGTATTTTAATTTAAATATCCGCCGCAAAGTACCACGAATCCGCCGCAAAGCTCCGTAAATAAAAAACCCGCGGATTTTAAATTTCAAAATCCGCCGCAAACCTCCATAATCCGCCGCAAAGCTCCGAAAAAAAAACCCGCGGATATTGAATTTCAAAATCCGCCGCAAACCTCCAGAATCCGCTGCAAATCCCTTTTGACCGTTGGGCTGCGTTTTTCTATATATATCCATTCCCCACTTCTCATTCTTCACACTTCTAACAATCCTCCCATTCTCTTCTTAAAATTTCTCTTTTACTCTCTCCCAAATTCTCTCTTTCTCTACTAAATCTGTTTTTGAAGTGTAGCGCTTCCTCCCTACGAATTGTCTTCTGCTCTTATTGGGAAATTTCTTCAAGGTATGTTTTTGATATGAGTTAATAGTTTTATTTTTTAATTTTTTTTTAATATTCGTTTTTAAATTATTTTATAATAATATGAATTTGTTACTAATTGTGTTGTTTTTTGTTTAGGTATTGTTTGGGTTCCTCCTTTTTCCTCTCTGCTTGAGTTCAGGATAAGCTTCAAGCCAGAGCCTTCTCTTCACTACGGTTAGTTGTTAAAGTAATTAATAAAATATTACTTACTTCACTATTTTTAGTAAAATTTTGTTACAAATTTTGTTTGCAATAATAATACAAATTAATTTATATTGAAAAAACTTATTTATTAAGTTCACTTATAAATTTTATTAACATATATTGTCTTATAAAAATTGAAATTTAAAATTAAATTTGGAATTATTATTTATAATGTTTAAATTATTAGTATATAACATTATTAAAAAATTAATTCTGTTGCTTGTAATTAATTGGTAGTTTATTGAAATATCAAAATAAAATGAGTAATATATAAATATATATATCAAAATATGAAGTAATTGATAGTTTATTTTATTTATATTGTAGTGTAGTATACGTATAGTTCTTGAAAATGGATCGTAGTTGGATGTATGATCGATTGTATCCTGGAAGAACTAGTGTAAAACGACATTTTGTAGAAGGAGTAGAAGAGTTTATTTTTTGTGCTAAGTACATTGATCATGAAGAATTTGGGCGACAAGGCGGTATTAGATGTCCGTGCTTGAAATGTTCATTTCGAGCTATAAAAAATGAACATGAAGTTAGACTTCATTTGTACAATAATGGGTTTAGGCCAAATTATTGGACATGGAGTCGTCACGGGGAAGGAGCGCCAGGGGTAGCTGCAGTTCCTGCGGTTAATGTTCCGGTTGAAGTAGTAGATCACACATCAAGTAGTTATCCAGTGACTACGACATCTGAAGGATGGGGAATACAACCGTTAGATGTTTATCAGGGAATGATATCTGACGCTGTTGGAGTAAATTTGGATTTTGAAGAACCAGATGCTGACGAAGTTCCAAATGAGGAAGCTCAAAGGTTTTACATGTATTTGAGTGAGACAAATAAACCCATATTTGAAGGATCTACAGACTCAAAATTATCAATGTGTGTTCGGTTGTTGGGTCTTAAGTCTCAATTTAATGTTGCTGAGTTGTGCATGGAATATATGACCAAAATGATGTTGGATGCAACCCCCATTAGAGGGAGTTTACCGCAAAGTTATTATGAAGCTAAAAGAGTGGTATCGAAGCTTGGCTTAAAATCTAAAAGGATTGATTGTTGTGTGTCTGGTTGCATGCTCTATTATAATGAGTTTGGCATAAATGATGGAGAGTTGTCGGAATGCAAGTTGTGTGGACAACCACGCTATCGTGTCAGTAGATCAGGGATGAGCAGAGGCAAACCGGTTCCACGAAAATCAATGTTCTATCTGCCTCTTATTCCAAGGCTACAGAGGATGTTTACTTCAATGGAGACCGCAGGTAAAATGACATGGCACCATCAAAATAGAAATAATTCTGGTGAATTACGTCACCCATCCGATGGTGAAGCTTGGAAGCATTTTGATCGTGTTCATCCAGATTTTGCCAGTGATCCACGCAATGTTCGGCTTGGTTTGTGCTCTGATGGTTTCACACCATATATTCAAGCCTCGGCAACACCGTATTCATGTTGGCCAGTTATTGTTACCCCATACAACATTCTTCCAGAAATGTGTATGTCCAAACCATACATGTTTTTAAATTCTATTATTCCAGGGCCAAGTAATCCAACAGCTGGTATTGACATCTATTTGCAACCTTTGATTGATGACCTAAAAAGGTTGTGGAATGGTGTTTTAACTTATGATGTGGCACGCAAACAAAATTTTGTGATGAGGGCGGCTTTGATGTGGACCATAAATGACTTCCCTGCCTATGGAATGTTGTCTGGATGGGGGACACATGGTAAGATGCGTGTCCGATTTGCATGGTTGACACAAAGGCTTTTAGTCTTAAATACGGAGGAAAAGTTTCATGGTTTGACTCGCACCGTAGGTTCTTACCTATGGATCACCCATTTAGAAAGCAGAAATATACGTTCATCAAGGGAAATGTTGAAACAGCTGGACCTCCTCGTCAGTTGACACCAGAGGAAGTTTGGAATAATGTTAGGGATATCCCTCCTGTGGAAGTCGTAGCCGGTGTTGTTTCTCGTCCAGATGGCTATGGACAACGGCACAATTGGACAAAAAAAAGTATTTTTTGGGAACTTCCCTATTGGAAAGATAATCTATTGAGACACAATCTCGATGTCATGCATATAGAGAAGAATTTTTTTGACAACATATTTAACACTGTCATGAACGTGAAAGGCAAAACGAAAGACAATGAGAAAGCTAGGAAGGATATAGATCATTTCTGTAGACGAAAGGATTTGTTGTTGGTTGAGCAAGGTACTAGGATTTTGAAACCCAAAGCCAATTATACTTTATCTACCGAACAAGCGAAAGCAGTTTATCAGTGGATAAAAGAGTTGAAAATACCAGACGGTTATTCTTCTAATTTATCTAGATGTGCGGATGTGGATAATGGGAGGTTGCATGGGATGAAGAGTCATGATTGTCACGTATTCATGGAGTGCTTACTTCCTATCGCTTTTAGTTCGTTGCCAACACACGTTTTGAATCCGCTCATTGAAATAAGTCAATACTTTAAGAATTTGTGTTCTGCAACACTAAAAGCTGATGATCTTTCAAAAATGGAACAAGACATCCCACTTATCTTATGCAAGTTGGAGAGAGTATTTCCACCTGGTTTCTTTGATTCTATGGAGCATCTACCGGTGCATCTCGCATATGAAGCTAAACTTGGCGGACCTGTCCAATACAGATGGATGTATTCGTTTGAAATGTCAGCTAATTTTTAATTATAATATAAGAAACAAGTTTAAATTGAAATATATGACTATTATATTAATATCATATTCTCTAGGTTCATGGGTGATTCAAAAAGATCGGTGAAAAACAAAGCTAGAGTTGAAGGATCGATATGTTCTTCTTACCTACACCGTGAAACAACACATTTTTGTTCTCATTATTTCAAGAATCAGTTTGCTCCTGGAAGCAGTCGAAATGAAGTGGATACTGAATGGAGACATCCTTTGGCTTTGTCTGTCTTTTGTCTACCCGGTCGTCCATCTGGGAAGGAGTCAACTCACTGGCTAACAGATGAAGAGTTAAGTTCAGCACATGTTCATGTGTTGATAAACTGTACTGAGGTGCAACCATTTATTGAGTATGTTCCTCAACATTAACAATCGATCTTAATTAGTTAATATAGTAGACAAGTGTAACAATTAAATTATTTCTTTTTAGGGAGTTCTTGTCATCAGAGGCAGTACGTGAAGACCAATCTTCTGCTCATATTCATGCGCATTTTCCAATGTGGTTTAGTCAATATGTGTATTCCCTCCCGCCAAATCCTACCAACCAACACTTGAGGAACATATCAGACGGTCCTCGAAGATGTGTTAAATAATGGCACACATACTTTGTCAATGGATACAAATTTCACACCAATGAATGGACACAGGGCAGAGAGACAGTCAATAGTGGAGTGTGCATGAAGGGGGTCACAGGAGGAGGTGAAGATGATTTTTATGGTGTGGTTCAACACATATATGAACTTCAGTACCCCCATCTAGATTTTAGTCCAAAGGTAGTGGTTTTTTATTGTAATTGGTTTGATCCGTCTGCTCGAGGAACAAAGGTGAATCCAAAGTCAAATACAGTGGACATTAAAATGAATGGTAGATATCGACCGTATGATCCGTTCGTCATTGCACAAAATGTGAGACAAGTCTATTATGTCCCTTATCCATCAATGCGGACTGATAGGCGTGGTTGGTGTGTCGCAATTAAAACAAAACCAAGAGGTCGCATTGATCAGACAAATGATGACACGGTGGAAGATATGCCATATCAAATGGAAGAGATGTCTAATGTAAATGAAGTGATTCAAGTTGAACCCATTGTTCGTTTATGTGATGAGCCAAACACCGGCGATGAAGTTGTTGATGACGAAGATGCTGATGGTGATGATGCAACAGACCACATTGGTGTATCAAGAATTCACTCCTCCTCCGATGATGATTTTGAGAATGAATGGGATTCAAATTAGAATGAATGTAATTTATGTTTCAACAATTCTATTTTTAATGAAGATGTTATTTTTAATGAAGGATGTTATTTGTTTGAGAATGAATGGGATTCAAATTATTTATTTTAATGCATGAGTTTTGTATATGTTTATGTTAACCTTGTTTAGTATATGTTTGTTTTGTTTAAATATATATGTTTAGCTAGATCTATACAGATATGGCATCTCATGATGACTCGGGATCCGATCATGACGGCGCATATGTTCCTCCTCCACCTCCCGATGCCGCCAGCATTAGCAGGCGGAAGACATCTACTCGCCTAGGGCGCCGTGTTCAGCCTACGCGTGCTGTTGTTACTACTGGCGGATATTTGCCACCACCTGTGTCTGAGGATGGTGCTAGTACTAGTACTGCAGGGGGCCCATCGATTCCTGTTGGTACTGAGGGCTTATCCCCGACACATGTTGATGCGGATGGGGTACGCACATTCATTGATGGGACTGATGTGATTAGGGTTACACCTGATGGGCGTATCATATTGCAGATTGTTGGCGATTTGTAAGTCTATATATATATCTATATTATTATTTATTAATTTATATTTGTTGCCATTTATATATAACTTATATTTGGTGTAACAAAATTCATCTTTTTTTAATGCAGTTTTATTCCTTCGAAGGCTTCAGCTACCGCCATCACAAAAACAATCAAGGAGAATTTTACCAAGAGCTGGAAGAACTGGACGCGAAGTTAGAAAAGATAAGGATGCAAATAAGAAGATGTTAAGATCATTTTTGGTAAGTTATTCGATTCTACGAAATAATTAATTTGGTGTATTATCTTTTATATTGACTTGATTAATTAATTAATTATTGCCTTATAATTAACAACATTATTGTAAATTTCTTAAATAGGAAAAATGTACATGGTATCCAGGGGAGCAAGCCGCAGTTGAGAGAGTGTTCCATAAGAGATGTTCTCATCGCTATTCTAAATTGATGCGGAGTGCGTGCAATACGGGTACGAAGCCATCTTATATGGGAGACTCAACTTGGGCTGAGTTTAATGAGTATTGGCAGAAAGATGAAGGATTTAAGAATTATTGTGAGAAAGCCAAGAAGAACCGTGCTTCTGAAAAAGGTGGCTGCACACACACGGGGGGAGTGTTAATACTGCAACGCATTACATACGTTTGGTAAATTTATTACTTAATTTATTACTTGATTAATTAATTAATTATTTATAATAATTAACTAGTCATTTTCAATATGTGTATTTAATTAATAATATATACATATATATATATATATATATATATATATATATATATATATATATATATATATATATATATATATATATAGGTGGAGAGGGAACAAAGGCCAATCACTTTGCCTGAGTTGCATTGCCACATGCATATGGTGGAGGAGACTGGTGAGTACGTTACAGATCGGGCGAGGCGTATTCAGGTAAAACTACTTTTACAATTATATATATTAATTAATGTTTATTATTTATATTAATAATTAGTTATTTATTTGTTGGGTTATTTTTTTCAGGAGAGCTTCGAGGGTGGGATGGCTGAGTACCATCAGTCACAACAGAGCAGTGGGGCAGCTGTCGATCCAGTGGAGGAGGCTAGAGTAGCTCGTGATGTTTGGGAGAGAGCAGTTGGTCCCCAAAAGACTAATCGTCTGGTAGGATCAGGTGGTATTGGACCGGCTGCTTTTCGAACAAGCATTATTCCGAGTCTATCAGATTCACATTCTGGATCCTCGACTGGTCGCAATTATGTTCCCAATGCTGGTGAGTTGAATGAGGTTAGGCAATTGACGCAGCAACTGAGCGAGGCTCAGCGTCAGATTGTCGAGCGGCAGCAGCAAAGCGATCAGGAAATTCAGGCTATTCGGGATCGAAGTGATCGGGAAATTCAGGCGATTCGGGAGCAGGCTAGGGTAGCTGAGGAGCGCATGGAGGAGCGCTTTAAGTTCTTGCAGGATCAGATGGTGTCTCAGCACTCGAGGCCATCCTCATCAGCATCCTACCCGCCGCCGCCACAGCAGCATTACTACCAGCAGCAGTATGCACCCCAGTATCCCCCGCCGTATGCATCCCAATATCCCCCGCAGTATACACCGCCATTCCAGCCATACCAGCAGCAACATCAGTCACCCCGCCAGCCATACCAGCAGCCCCAACATCAGTCACCCCTGATCCAGCCAAACCAGCAGTACCCCCAGCAGCGGTCACCCCCGCTGGACATTGATCTTAATGTCCAAATGTCATCGCTCAGTGCTTTACTTCAAGATGATACACATTATAATAATGTTGATGACATTGACCGGCAGGCACCCCAGTAGCTTTAGATTATTTTATTTTTTTGTCTGGATATTTTATTAATTGTCTGGATATTTTATTAATTATATGGATATTTTTACTGCTTTTCCCAATTTTTTTTTTAAATTAAAAATTAATTAGTTATTGGATTTTATTTTTTTATCAATAATTAAAAAAATTAATAAAATAATATATATTTTTAATTAAAACAATTTTTTTAAAAAAATAAAATTTATTTTTTAAAAATAATAATTTTTTTTTTAAAAAAATGGTACTTTGCGGCGGATTTGTGTTGTTTGCGGCGGAATTTTAAATAAAACGTTTTTTTAAAAAAATTATATTCATTTTTTAAAAGTAAAACGGGTGTTTTGCGGCGGATAACGGGTACTTTGCGGCGGATAATTTGCGGCGGATATTGGGTACTTTCCGGCGGATATATTGCGTCAAAAATTTGTCCCCTTTTCCGGCGGATTATCCGCCGCAAATTTGCGGTGGATTTTGCGGCGCCACTAAATCCGCCGCAACGCGTTTGCTTCTAGCTGGCTACCGGCGAAAAAATTCCGCCGCAAAGCCCAAATATCCGCCGCAAATTTGGCTTTTGCGGCGGATTTTGCCCGCCGCAAAGTCCAGCTTTTCTTGTAGTGTCCATTCTGAGAACGATTTGGTGAGCCACGAAATACGATCTCAGCCTTCGGGCTGCCAAGATCAGTGCCAGGGCTAGCTTCTCGATCCTTTGGTACCTGAGTTCTGGTCCCTTGAGTGCTTTGCTCACAAAATATACGGGATTCTGTTTTTCCCTGTCCTCCCATACCAGTATGGCTGCTAGGGCTTCATCACTGATGGAGAGATACAGATATAACCCCGGGTTCTGGAGTAGTCAAGATGGGCGGTTGCAACAGAACCTTTTTCAACTGATCTAGAGCTTGGTCACACTCGGGCGACCACTCGAACTTTGCCTCCTTCTTAAGCAGTTTGAAGAGCGGGAGAGATTTGCTGGCCGCCTTTGAAATGAATCGTGAGAGCGCGGCTATCATTCCGTTCAGCTTCTGGATCTCTTTTTTACTAGTGGGTGACTTCATTTCAGTCACTGCCCTGCATTTATCTGGATTCGCCTCAATCCCCCGCTCTGTTAACTAGAACCCCAAAAACTTGCCCGCCCTGACTCCGAACGTGCACTTCTCAGGATTTAGCTTCAGCGAGTTCTTGTGGGCTTCCATAAATACCTCTTTAAGATCGGCCACATGATCAATGTCTTGTTTTCTTTTAATGATCATGTCGTTTAAGTATACTTCAACCGTTCTGCCGATCTGTGCTCGAAAAACCCTACTCATCATTCTCTAGTATGTAGCCCCTGCATTTTTCAATCCGAAGGGCATGACTAGGTAACAATAGTTCCCTCTTGCTGTCATGAAGGTCGTCTTTTCCTGATCGGGTGGGTGCATTGTGATCTGGTTGTAACCCGAGTAAGCATCTAAAAATGAGAGTAATCAAAACCCACTTGCGCTGTCTACTAACCAGTCCACACTAGGCATTGGAAATGCGTCTTTAGGGCATGCCCGGTTAAGATCAGTGTAGTCGACGCACATGCGCCATTTCCCATTGGCCTTCTTGACCAGGACGACGTTGGATAGCCATGTCGTATACTTGATTTCTTTGATGAACCCGGCTTCCAGCAAATCATCGACCGCTTTACTGGCCGCTTGACCTTTCTCCTCACTCTGCACCCTTCTTCTTTGGGCGACCCATTTCGCAGTGGGATTAATGGCCAGGTGGTGGCAAGCCACCTCTGGTGGAACGCCTGGCATGTCAGCAGCACTCCTAGCGAATACATCAGCGTGTTCTCTCAAGCACTGGACCAACTGATCTCGTACCTCTGGGGAAAGGTTGCTTCCCACTGCTACTGTCTTCTCTGGGTCGTTCCCTAGTTGTATTTGGACGAGTTCGTCGTCCGGCTCTGGTCTTTTAATTCTTTTCTTGAGTTCTCGGGTTAGATCATCATCTCCTTCTTCTGCGTCACTACCCGGGTCGTAGCGGGCATCTAGATCGGCTACATTGACTAGACTCCCGCCCTTACTCACGCCGATCGTCTTTCTCGCTTCATGCTCTCCCTGTTCCTTCATGCTCATGAAATGGCATCGTCGAGCGGCTTGTAGATCCGCCGGAACGGTTACCACATCATTGCTGTCCGAATAAAATTTCATTTTCAAATGGACGGTCGAGGTTGCGGCCTCTAACTTTCCCAAAGTGGGACGACCGACGATGCATTGGTATAACGACTTACATGGTAACACCAAGAAGTTTACTTTCACGGTTCTGCATTTGGGTTTCTCCCCGCTGTCGTCCCCAAAGGTTACCATAAATTCCACCATCCCAAGGGGTGTGGTGGATGATCCGTTGAAACCTATCAGGTCGGATCCCCGATAGGCCGTCAGCTCGCTCCTGGGTATTCTCAAAACGTCGAGGAGGTCTTTGAAGATGATATCGGCCGAGCTCCCCTGGTCGACCAGGAATCTTCTGACCTCGACATTAGCCATTACTGCGGTGACGATCAACCGGACGTAATTGTTTGGTTTCCCATCGAGCAAGTAGTTGTCGCCAAATGCCAAAGCGACTTATTGGAGGGGAGTCTGGGCGCGGAGGTCGAGGTGACGTTCATTATTTCTTTCCATCGCCTTTTCAATGACTTATTCGTTTCTCCCCCTTCCGTGGGGCACCCTCCAGTAATTACCATTGCAACAGCGCGTCCCCTTGACCTCCTTTGGTCATTTCTTTCCTCGCTATCCTCATCCTCGTCCTCGTTCGTGCCTTTCCCGACTTCATTTACGATGGACTTGCCCTTTCGAGGGGATCGATCTCTGTCATTCTCTTCTCGTTTATCTGTTTGCCCTTTCTTGACATACTGGGTCAGCTTTCCCTTTCTAATCAGCTCTTCGATGTCGTCTTTTAGGGCCATGCAATTGTTGGTGTCATGCCCGTTACTTCTATGATAATAGCAGTACCTGCGAGATGGGGGCTGTCCTTCTTTAAGGACGAGTGGATCGGGCCTCTTTATATCTTTAAACTCCGCGTTTGCGCACTCGGCCAGGATCTGGGAGTACGAGGTGTTGAGTTTGGTCCGATCGAAGAATTTTTTCTGCCTGAATTCCCTGCACGGTCCTTCCCTATCTCCCCTATCCCTCTTGGGGTCTTGGACTCGGTTCGCGTGGAGTTCCTTCGTATGCCCCGCGACGGCTTGGGTGGCCATCGCTCTTTCCTCGTAGTTCATGAACCTCTGCGATCGTCGCAGAAAAGTTTCGAGATCCGGAGGCTCGTTCACGCCAACTTCTATTTCAAACAAGCTACCAGTTCGGAGACCGTCCCGAAGGAACCACAAGCGCATATCGCCCTCCGGCCCTCGTACGTTGGCGGCCTCTTTGTTAAAGCGCTCAACATACTCACGGAGGGACTCGTCCGGGCCTTGCCTAATCGCCTTTAGGATAGCATGCGATTTAGGCTTCACCCTTGATGCGGTGAAGCGGGCGCTAAAAACTCGAGCCAATTGTTCCCAGGACGAGATGTTGTTGGGCCTTAACTCGGTGAACCACTCCAGAGCAGGTCCTGCTAGGGTCAACGGGAAGATCTTGCATTTGACTGGTCCGTCTGCCCGCCTATACTTCATTACCAAATCAAATTACCGTAGGTGGGCGTCAGGGTCCTTTACCCCGTTGTACATCCGGAGATCAGAGGGAGGCTTCTCTAGCGCTCGTGGGATGGGGTACTCATCGATTCCACGAGTGAAGGGTCCCAGACCATCATCGCCCGCCCTCCTACGAGATGGTCGGTCCTCGGGGTGGTGGCCCTGATGACCACGTCGTTGAGGAGGTGAATCATATCGACGAGGCCGTGATGGAGGGGGCACATCGTAATATGGCCGAGGGAACCTGTCCGATGATCGACTTCTGGACCGAGTTAGCGACCCAGATGAGTCCTAGGAAGATTCTTGGTACGACTCTTCCTCGGGCCACTAGGTGGGGCCGGTCGAGGAAAGTGGAGTCCGTGGTCGTGACTGGGCCACTCCTCGCCTTCTTGGCGGCGATTGGTGTAACAGCCCAGGTCCAACGCATTGGCCACCCCGGCACTATTACCTCACGGTCTTCTCTACCCCTCTTGTAGAATTTTTGCCTTCCGTGGGAATCGAACCTTGCACCTGAGGCATAAGTGCAAGTTAAACACACCTCCCACTACCAATTGAGCGCGCGCTCAATTGGTAGTGGGAGGTGTGTTTAACTTGCACTTATGCCTCAGGTGCAAGGTTCGATTCCCACGGTAGGCAAAAATTCTACAAGGGGGGTAGAGAAGACCGTGATGTAATAGTGCTGGGGTGGCCAATGCGTTGGACCTGGGCTGTTACAATCGGTGTACTAGTAACCTCCTCGGGGGAGATCGATGTCTTCTGGATGGGTTGCCTCTAGTTCTAGACGATTCGTCATCGCGGTGACGTTGTTCTGGCGCGGTGTACGCTCTCCCAGAAGCGGCCTGATCGGCGATGTTCCTGTCTCTTGTTCTCAACAGCTCGCACAATTCCTGTAGGATCTCGTTCGGCAGCATGACACTAGTGTGGTCGGGAGGAGCCCCTTGTGCACTGGATGCAGTATCGCCTACGCCGGCGGCGTCGCCCTCCGGCGTCTGCTGTCGCTGAGGGATTGCAGCCATGTTTCGCGGGTGCGGGGCGCCGCGTGGTCTGCCTCGCGGAGGCATGTCAGTCAGGGTGGGGATGTTCTCTCTCCCACTGTGGTCGCCATTGAATCGGACTCTTCGCTGAGTGATCGGTCCCTTTGATGCAGTGAGTATGTCTGTGCTAATGCAGATCTGGAGACTCGGGCGGGATGTTGAAGTCGATCCTGTTTGAAGGTTGGTCGCGTCCAGAGCTCCCGTGGGGTGTACCTGCGATGGCACTCTAACGCCCAAGTCAGTGGGGTGATATTCGAGTATAGTAACGGCGTGTGTAAAAAACGTACCTGTAAGGTGATGTCATGGGCTCTTTATATAGCGCCAGGGGTGCCACAGGCGACCGTCGGATCCTGCGAGGATTCCTCCCTGTCGTTGATCTTCCCATTGTGGGCATTAAATGGCGCCGAGTCGCTATTGGGCCGCTCGCACCGGCTCACCATTCTTTACGGGTTGCGACCCGATCCATATCGACGTGTGACGCTGGCTGATTATTGGGCCGCTCGACCCGGCCCCGTATTCTTCAAATCATGGGCTGCGGCCCAGTCCAGAACACTATTGTTGCACTGCCCTTATCCCTAAAATAGAACAGATACTGTTGCAAAGTAGAACTGCAGGAAAAGTTGGTGTTCACAGGGAAAAAGGAAGTGAGGAAGAGGGAAAAGCAGAAGGAAAAGGAGCCATGCATTATATAGAGGATAGGTGTCGTAACTCTTAATTTTTAATCAGTTTATGTAGCCTGTAGTTCATATTTGATGTTCTTCTATTCATGTTTTGATGATCCCACAATTGAAAGTCTTGGATTTGTCACTATAGGAATAACAATATTCATTTACTGATTAGTGTGAGTTTCATGTTATGTATAATTCCATCTATTTGATTTTTTTATGTTTGGCTCCTCATTTTTATGTTAATTGTTTTCCTTGGTATTCCAGATTTCAGTTTGTTCTGAAATTAATGTCTGTCAACTCTTATCTGCTTTTGCTCTCAAATTAGAGAAGCTCTCAAATTCCCAGGTACTTCTAATATCCACTTATCATCTTTCTATTCTAATCTTATACAACCCCTAAACTTATATTAGTTGGTTTGTTATGTCTCTGGGTTTGTTTGATAAATTTCTACTTTTTTAGTACAAACAAATGCATACTTCAATTTCCATGTGATCAATAAAGAATAAGAATAAGAATAAGAATAAGAATCCATTCCTATAAAAAAAATATGAAAGAATAGAAATTTTTTCTGCTGCTTTCTCCTTAGTCTCTCTTTTGGCTTCCATACGTGAAATATTAATGTATTTTTTTCTCCTCTTTATTTTTTCCTGTTTGCATCCTTTCATGACAGGAAGAAGCTAAAACTAAGCATTAAGGACAAATTCCCAAGAACTTAAGATTCTGACATTGACTTGCTTGCTTCCTCCTAAGGTGCTATCAATCTCCTCTTTCCCATTGATTCTATTATACTAAATAAATAGCACCGATGAATTGACTATTATTATAATTATTATTATTTTTCCAAATTTCTAGATCCTGATGCTTAAAATACAATCAATCTTATCTTAAGTTTTCATGTTTTGTACTAATCAACTCAACTTAGATGAATTGTGTTGCAGTTAATAATAAGTACTGATGCATGAGTCATTTCACTCATTATATATCAATTTTCAATTTCTTCATTAACCTCAGGATAGATTTTTATTTGCATGCACAAGTTGAAATTGGGTTTTGTTTCTCTTCCTTTTCCAGACACATTTTTAACTGATGAGTTTATGCTATGAACTAAGTAAAATTAAATGTGTCTACAATTGATCAATTAAGATAAATCAACTTCTTGATGATTTAATGATTTGCTTTTGAGCATGTTCTGTTTTAAAAGGGTAATCTTATTATTTTCATTATTATTTTCTGTTTGGAACTGAGGACTGGATTGAGCATGATTGGTGTCAAATGTTACTGATATTTAAATGTGGCAACTTATGAAAATTGTAAGTTATTACTAAGTTACAAGATTCAATGTGTGAAACAAGATAAATGTGTGAAATATCATTGTGAATCCTTAATAATTTTTTTTAATGTTTTGTAATTTCTCTACTGATTGAAGTTGTTGCTTCTGCAGTTTTTTGTCAAAGCTGGAACTAAGTCCATGATCAAGGATAGCATGATTTTAACTTGGTACTTGGTGTAGGTTCACCTTAACTTGCTGTTGTTTAATACTACAAGAGCGGCACATGAGGCCACAACCCTATCTTCTCTTTGTTTAATAAGAGCTACATTATTTCCCTCCTACAATTTTTTTTCTCATCAGTGGTGCCAATTAAATGGGTTATAATGTGCTTATCTTATCTATGTATTTTTGTGTAATATGAACTCTAATTTTTTCCCAATTGTGTTCATATGTTTAGTGTTCTTAGGTGGACTTTGCAAACGGTTTCCTGAATATTGGAAGGGTGGTGTGACTATTGTTATGGCTTCTACCCTTGCTCAGGTATTTGCCTTATGCTTTTAATTCTATATATTGTGTTTTGCCAATAGTCACACAATTCCTTCCCTGCAATTAGTCTCTTCCTCCTTTGTTCTACAATTGTTTTTTTCCCTATGGTCTGTTGCTGAGACTAAGTACCCCTTGACTGAAGGTTGGATAGTGATTAAGTCTGCATCAATCTCTGTAATTCCACTTATGGATCATAGATTTGAAATCAAAGGCTTTGGTGTCTTCTTTTTTGAACGTGAATTATTCTTGATGATTATGTATAGTTTATTCTGTTGCCCGGATAGTATATGGGTATGGCAAATGAATGAGTATTTATTATTGGTATTCAATTGTTTGGATAATTGATATGTTTGCATGTTATATATTCTAGGAATATTGAGTAGTAATTGATTTCTAGGATGTGTGCATAAAAATAAATTAGTGAGGACATAACATTTATAGTTTCACATGTCAAGTTGACATGATTGTGGTTAATATGAAACGGTGTTATAGTTTCATTTTGAAGTAGTGGAAGATGGTGTGCCTTGTTTCATGTTTGTTTTATAATGTAATGAGTAACTTATCAATATCAATAGCGTGCTTTATTTTGTAATCCTCCAACATTCTAAAATCAGGGTGAACCCATTCTAATTACAGCACCTTTGTTGGCTAGTGATAGCCCCGCAAGTGCACGGGTCGTATCGCGTAATAAAAGAGTATCGGTCCACAGGGAGAGCCTAAGTGAATACCAATTTAATTTTTCAAAGTTGATTAACTGAAAAGAAAGTGTTTTTAGAAAGAAGGAATGTTTTAGTAAAGTCTACTCACTCATGATCATTGTAGACAAAAGAGGAGAAAAGAAAATAAAAGAATAAAACATAAAGTTAAATAGCGAGAAATAAAAGAAAGCGGTAAATTGCAAAAATTATAAATAGCAGAATTGTAAATGACAAGAAAATAAAAGTGCAAGAAAGTAAATAGCAAGGAAAGTAAATGACTTGGAAAATAAAAGGGCAAGAAAGTAAATAGCAAGGAAAATAAAAGAGCGAGAAAGTAAAAAGCGAGAAAGTAAATAGCAAGGAAAATAAATGACTTGGAAAATAAAAGGGCAAGAATGTAAATAGCAAGGAAAATAAAAGAGCGAGAAAGTAAAAAGCAAGAAAGTAAATAGCAAGGAAATTAAATGACTTGGAAAATAAAAGGGCAAGAAAGTAAATAGCAAGGAAAATAAAAGAGCGAGAAAGTAAAGAGCGAGAAAGTAAAGAGCGAGAAATTAAAGGGCGAGAAAGTAAAGAGCGAGAAATTAAAGGGGCAATAAAGTAAAGGAGAAAGAATTAAAAGGGCAAGAAAGTAAATAAACAAGAATCATAAAAACATGAAGAGTAAATTGAAGTCATGAATCTTTAGAGAGCCTTTGTCATTGATTTTCTAACAAAATTCCAGCTTGGTTACAAGTGAGGATCAAGCCTCTATTTATAGGAAAATATGAGGGGCAAAATGGTCCAAAAGAGGAAAAAGTGGCAAATCAAGTTGGCCAAGGTAGTCATCAAAAAGCCATCCTCAAGTGGGCAAAAATATCCATCAACAAGTGGGCAAAATATCCATCAACAAGTGGGCAAAAATATCCATCAACAAGTGGGCAAAAATATCCACAAGTGGGCGCATCCAATTTTGACTGCATTTTGGCGCCCTTGGCGCCCATGGTGCCCTGTCCTGCGCCAGTTTGTGTTGCTGTCGAATTCTGAAAGATAGATGCTGTCGAATTCTGGGAGACAGATGCTGTCGAATTCTAACAGATGCAGTCGAATTCTGGGAGACAGATGCAGTCGAGTTCTGACAGATGCAGTTGAATTCTGGGAGACAGATGCTGTCGAATTCTAACCTGTTGAGACAGATGCTGTCGAATTCTAACCTGCTGAGACAGAAGCAGTCGAAATCTGGAAGAAAGATGCAGTCGAATTTTGACAGATGCAGTCGAATTCTGGAAGACAGATGCAGTCGAATTCTGACAGATGCAGTCGAATTCTGGGAGACAGATGCTGTCGAATTCTAACAGATGCAGTCGAATTCTAACCTGATGAGGCATAAGCAGTCGAAATTGCTTCAAAATAAAACCTGAAGATAAAAAGTAAACATTTGCAGTAAAATAGATCAAAAATATAATTAAAATACTAAAAAGACTTAATAAAATAACTATTAAAAAGACTCTAAAAATAGACTTATCAGCTAGAAGGATTTAAACTAGCCTATTATGTGGCATAATTATATATTATTTCATTTTGGCCTATAAATAAAAGCCCCCATTACTGTAACCTTAATGCTGGATCAAGATGTTTTGCAAATAAAAAAAAGATAATTTTAGGAATGTGTTTGTTTATACCCAATGTTATACCCTAATTTTGCCCGGTCTTTTATCATAATCGCTTTAACCACGTGTCACAAGCCCATGGCATTTCATGCGCTGTTTTGTTTAAAGTCGGACCAAATTGTCCAATTGGACCTATGTACAACCTTTTGGGCCTGATTTTGTTAGCTTGCCTAATTGGGCTTACGCTTAGTGTTTTGAACCAGTTTTTTTTATTATAAATGGGCTTATGTCTAATGTTTTAGTCATTTGTCTAAATGGGCCTATGATTTGTATTTTGGGCCTAATTTAGTCCTTGGATCAAAAAGTCATAACAAACAAATATTAAATAAAATGAAAATTAATAAAAATTAATTTACAATAATCCAAAAATCCAAAAAATTTTAAATTAAAAAACACAAAAATAATGCAATCCGAAAATAATAAAAATAATACAAAAAATGGAAAAAACGAAAATACATAAAAATAACAGCAAGAACAGCAGCTTCCTTGGGCCTGTTCTTGCTGAGCAAGTTTTCTCAACAAGTTCAAATACCTGAAAAAGGAAAGAAATGGGGAAGGATCAGCAAAAACCCTAATTTTTTTACCTATATAAACAAGCTGAATCCAGAGAGAAAGGGACAGCAATTCACAGAGACAGAAATTACATAGAATTCAGAACCAAAAGATTAGGGTTTTCGGATCGAAACCCTAATCACAGAACATTAAAAAATCAGAAACAGAAGTAGCAGGAGCAGAAACAACCAGGATAACAGCAGTAGTGGTTAGTTAACAGCAGCAATCAAATAAAAGTTCAGAAGGTGGAAGACAGGTTGGTGCTTCTCTTATTCAAAAATACCAAAATCATGTAGGCATAGGTGCAATCTGTGATGCTTTAACTTTTTGGATGTTCACATGTTAAGTAAATCGTACATATAGCAACTGCAAGTACATTTTGATCATTCTTTTACTGATACACATACTCTGTATACATTTTGTATGAATAAATAGGCCTTTTAAAAAATTAGGAGCTAATCAGGTTTATAAAAAATTTAGATTAAAAAAAATCAATTTGTAGTAAGGTATTGGTTACGAACAACTTCTGTTTGTTTTTTAGAAAAATTAGGGTTCTGTTAATTTGTCTTGAACGGCAAATGAAATCAGCAATTTAGCCAGAAATTTGCTTTAAAGAAAGTAGGCAAAGGTTTTAGCTGAAATTAGGGTTTAGTTTTTTTTAAGGGATCAGGAACCAAACAGGCAAAAACATAAATCAAAAAAGCGGATAATAGACATAAAAAAGCAAATTAGAACCGAAACTCACCCCGCTCAGTTCCGACCACCGTAGACGGTGGTCGTATTCGCCAATCACGTTGTCGCCGTCAGTGAACACCGCCGTAAAGGCTCGTCGTTGTTTTCTCGCCGTTGGCCGCGAACCACCCAAAAATCAGCAACAAAAAACAAACATAAAGGGGAATCAGCGTTGGATAACGAAGAGAAAAGAGAAAATAAAAGAAAAAATAAGAGGAGCCGAAGCCTCACCTACTAGTTCCGGCCACCGTAGACGGTGGCCGTCCGCTCCAAAACACCGCCATCAGCCCTCCCCAATCGAGTCGTCGCCGTTCCTCTTCCCTCGCGGTCTTTCAAACCGGACAGCAACGTGGCTACCGCCCCATCTTCATCAACGCATCTGACCCTCCGTAGCGTCGTCAACCATCCCTCCACCGTCAGCAGGCGATGGGACGCCGCCGTCGCCACCGTCTCTTCTACCCCTCCTATTTACCTTCTCCCTCTTCATGTCTTCCCCGTCTCTCTTTCTTACTCCGGACTCACTTCTCTCTCACTCCGAACTTCCATTCTTCTCTTCAAAATCTCCCTCTCCCACGACGTATGTGTGTGTGGCGCTGGAATAGAGAGGAAGAAAGGATTAGACTGCGGTGGGGCGAAGAAATAATTTATTTAATTCCCAAAAAATATAAATAGGGGACTAAGTCGACTGTACAGTCGGGTTAGTCTGCTTTTTAGGTCACTAATGAAACCTTTTTCAGTCTTTTCCAAAATAAACATTTTCCTAAATAAAATATCAATTTTCTTCTTTATTTTCAATTCACAATAAAAGGGTAAAATAAACATTTTCAAAATTAATATTCTTTCCTACAACTAGTTAGCAGGTAACCTTCCTTAGGAGGGATGGCGTGGGGTGCTAATACCTTCCCCACGCATAACCGACTCCCGAACCCTTATCTGGTCTCAAGGACCCTTATCCAATCCAAGAGGGATTTTCCAATGTTTTCCCTTATAATTAAACTTTGGTGGCGGCTTCATTTTTGAACCTTCGAGGAATCCTCGCCCGGATTTTTCGGTCGCTACACCCAAAATTTGTTTTGAAATTTATTGGCACTAGCTTATTGATCGTACCTGATCAATACGATGAGTTGCTGCTGTCTGATGATGTTGCTCGGTCGTTGGGATGAAGGACCGAGTTCTGGGCCGCACGCGGGTGGTACCTGCAAAGGCACTCCAACGCTCAAGTCAGAGGTGCTTCAACGGGCAGGGTCACAAGGTGAGTAAAATATACCTGAAGCCACATGCTAGTGTGGTATATATACTGTTGACTGCGCAGGCGTTTTGGCCGTCGCGCTTATCTCAGAGCTGGCCGCGTCTT
Organism: Astragalus membranaceus; assembly: GCA_039519185.1. Taxonomy (NCBI): domain Eukaryota; kingdom Viridiplantae; phylum Streptophyta; class Magnoliopsida; order Fabales; family Fabaceae; genus Astragalus; species Astragalus membranaceus. The sequence goes on from CM076853.1 coordinate 24,717,589, forward strand.
GCGGAGCAAGCCATGTATTGGGCCGCGCTGGGCCTGTTAGGTGAAATTGGGCTTCGAGCCCACTCCGGAACAGTTGCCCCCCAAGCCTAGGTCGCCTGGGGGCGGGCTAAGGCTTGATTCCTTGCCCCCCCAGCGTGGCCACAAACGACCGTTCTGGAACGATAACTGGTCGAACGTTAACTGGTCGATTGTTAATCTGGTCGATCGCTAATTGGTCGACTGCGTGGTCGCTGCCATGCGGCCTGGTCACACGGGGCCAGGTGCCGTCTCGGGTTTGATGCCTGACAATCAATTGTCATAAATGCTGAGGCGACAGTTACTTTAATGAGGTGACTTTTGGTTGTTTCGAGGTGACGTTTAAAGACTCGAAGCGTTTGAGTAACGATGGTACGCGAAGAGTCGCGCCTCTTCGCTTCCGGCCCATGATGATGGTTGGCCCATTATATATAGGGTTCAAGGGAGTTTCTCATTTGCACGTTTCTCTGATTTCCTCCGCTCTCGTTGATCGCTCGTTGCAGAGGTATTGGATCGGTCGATCCTACCAAAGCTCGCTCGCAATCAACTCGCTCCAATTCCAGGTAACTACGACCGCCCTTTCTTTATTTCAGTTTTTATGTTCCACCTGGTGGAGGGGGTGTCAGGTCTGGGGACGACCACGTCGCCCCCTCTCCACGCGCGAGCAAGACCTTGACCGTTATTCCCCTTCACAGGTTTATTCTGGCGCGGACCAAACAGACCCGCCGTATCTCTGGAAGTCCGGCCGTTTCTCTTGCACATAGTATGACCCGACCAATGGAGCAAAGTTCTGTACAAGCCCGGTCGTCCTCTTTTGACGATGAGTCTTCCTCTGGGTCTTCAACCCTGAATTGGACTTCCTCTGGTGAATCCGGAACTCGGCCGGACAAAAATGGGGTGCCGTTAACTGAGGCTGTAGTCGATGACGCCGTAGAAAGCAACGCACGGGTTGCCACTGATGAAGGTATTGACCAGGCCGCGGTCGAAGGCACTGCGACGGCCGACAGAGGCCAACAAGGAGACCAGCGAGCAGATCCTGAGGTCGCAGCTGAAAAGGACATGTCTTGGGTTTCACTTAGCCTGAGAGGTCAACGTAGCAAAATTCAAAAGGGGAGCCAGGACATAGCGTATCTTGCGACCGGACTAAATGAAGGATGGAGAATAGAAGGCATGGGCAAAGGGGCAGACATCGCGGCCTGGACAAACGTGCTAATAAATACCAAGATGAGGAAGCAGATCGCATGGAAGGTAGGCGCCTTGCCAATAAATATTCATTGCTTGAAGACGATCTAGTTGATAAAAATTTTAAACTGAACTCTGCCTTGTCGTTGCTCGCAGAAGTGAGGGGTGAGCGAAATGATTTGCTCAAGAAGATGAAGGAACTTGAACCGAAAATCAAGGCGATCGCTGACAACGAGGAGAAGCTCGACGATGCAGAACGCCAACTTGTGGCCGCTGTTGCTGCTCAAACTGCGGCCGAGTCTGCCCTGGACAAGGCGATCGTCGACAAGAAAACAGCTGAAAAAGAGGTCGAACGCCTCACTTCAAAGAATAAAGAACTGTCGAACCAGATCGCTGGACTAAAAAATGACCTGGATGTCATGGAGGAGGAAAAGAATAAGTTTCAATTTGAGAATGCGGTCAGTCAGATTAAGCTCCTCTGCCCTGATTTGGGGGTCGATCGCGAGATCGTGCAATGCACACATCGTGTGATCGAGCAGCAAATCGTGCGTCCCAAGAAAATGCTGAAGGGGAAGGTCGTTCAAGAAGAGGCGGTGATCTACCAGGCCCCTAGCGACTCTTAAATTTGTAATCTTTTGAATTCTGTAATCTTGGATTTTGCACTTTTGGCCCGCCTGCGAGCGGTGTTTTAATAGGCGCCCTGGATACGACCAAGGCGTCCTCGTTTGTACTTAATGACAATTTAGCGCTTTGTTCGCCCGTTATTTTCAATGAACTTTGGCTTGTTTAATTGCTCTTCAATTGAATTCGATTCTTTTTTTTGCTATGGTCGGTCGCGCCCGACCAAATTTTTTATGGACCAATCGATGGTCCTTCGTTGTGGCAGATTGTTCGTTGGCCACATTACTAAGGGTAATTTGTTTGCCTCGCTTTTTGGGTCGCTTGTTTATCCACACTTGGGCCAAATCGATGGCCTTTCGTATAGGCCGCTCGGCAGCTCTCGTTTGGGCCATTCGATGGCACTCTTTTAGGCCGCTCAGCGGCTCTCGTTTGGGCCATTCGATGGCCCTCTTTTAGGCCGCTCGGCGGCTCTCGTTTGGGCCATTCGATGGTACTCTTTTAGGCCGCTCGGTGGCTCTCGTTTGGGCCATTCGATGGCCCTCTTTTAGTTCGCTCGGCGGCTCTCGTTTGGGCCATTCGATGGCACTCTTTTAGGCCGCTCGGCGGCTCTCGTTTGGGCCATTCGATGGCACTCTACTGGTCGCTCGACTGCTACTCGCATGGTGAGCGACCGTGCATACAAGTTGCAGGAAATAAAGTACACAAGTCAAATTTTAAGGTCGGTCCTCGGTAAAAAACCCCTGTGGGGAAAAAGAGCGACCGTCTGTTCTTTATTGATCAATTAGTGTTTTCAACTTAAACATAATACTTTCTCAACTTGTCAGCATTCCATGTTCTGGGGATGGTCGCCCCTTCAATGGTTTCTAGCTCGTAAGCTCCCTTTCCAATCTTGGTGATAACACGGTATGGTCCTTCCCAATTAGGGGCGAGCTTTCCCTGGCGAGCGTTCTTATTCGCCACGTCGGCCCTCCTAAGGACGAGCTGTCCAATGGAGAACTCCCTCTTCTGGACGCGGGCGTTATACCTGGCAGCGACCTTCTGCTTGATGAGTTGCTCCCTAAGTGACGCCTTGGTTCGCAGCTCATCAACCAGGTCGATCTCTTCTCTTGTTGCTTGCTCATTTGCGGCCGGGGTTGGTGGGTTGGTCGTCCTCCAACTTAGCTCTCCCATCTCAATCGGGATGACAGCGTCAGTTCCGTAGACAAGTCTAAATGGTGACTGCCCGGTCGATGAGTGGGGGGTCGTTCTGTAGGCCCAAAGGACCGACTGTAGTTCTTCTGCTCAATTGCCCTTGGCTTCATCCAACCTTCTTTTCAGTCCGCGTAGTACTACCCTGTTGGCCGCTTCTGCCTGGCCATTGGTTTGTGGGTGCTCGACCGAGGTGAAACGCTGTTTCACACGTAGGCCGGCCAGCATTTCTCCAAACTTTCTGTCTGCGAACTGAGTTCCATTATCAGTCACCAGTTGTTGGGGCACTCCATAGCGGGCGAGCACGTTTCTCCCAAAAAACTTAGATACCTTCGCTGAGGTAATGGTTGCAAGTGGCTCTGCTTCTATCCACTTAGTGAAATAGTCGATCGCAACGATCAGGAATTTCAACTGACCTGGTGCAGGTGGAAAGGGACCGAGCAGGTCCATGCCCCACCAAGCGAACGACCATGGTGGGGTTAGGCTGTGTAGTTCTGATGAGGGCGCTATATGTACGTCGGCATGAATTTGGCATTTCTTGCACTTTTGAACAAGTATCTTAGCATCCTCATCCATGGTCGGCCAATAGTATCCGGCCCTGAGCGCCTTCTTAGCAATCGACCGACCACCTTGATGGCTACCACAGCCGCCTTCATGTATATCCCTCAGTACATGGTCGGCTTCGACCGACGTAAGGCATCTCAGCAATGGGGATGGAAAGCCCCTTCTATACAGTCTTCCTTCGATCACTGAGTACTTGGTCGCCCGCAACCTCAGGAGCTTTGCTGCCTTCTGGTCGCAAGGTTCTACTCCATTGAGAATATATTGCAAGATAGGAGTGATCCAGTCTTTGTCCAAGTCGACCGCTAGAATGGCTAACGGTTGGGCAGACTTGGTCGATACGCTCGGCCGCGTTAACGTTTCTTGGATTAGACTTCTGTGGTTCCCAGGAGTGTTTGTACTGGCTAACTTCGATAGGATGTCAGCCCGAACGTTCTCTGTCCTGGGGACGTGCTTAACTTCTGCTCGGTCGAATTGCTTGAGCAGATCCCTTACCTTGGCCAAATAATTCTTCAAGACGTCGTCTTTTGCGTCGTACAGGTCTTGAATTTGGGAGACTACTAGTAGAGAGTCAGAGTGAAGTTCAACACGGTCGACGTTGAACTCTTTGGCTAGCTGCAGCCCGGCAATGCACGCTTCATACTCGGCCTGGTTGTTTGAAGTGTGAAACGCGAAAGTCAATGACACTTCAACAGTAAGTCCTTCTGAGTTCTCAAGTATCAGACCGGCCCCACTTCCTTTTCTGTTGGAGGATCCATCTACGTGCAAAGTCCAGGTCGTGATGTCCTGACCGTCAATGACACTTCAACAGTAAGTCATCTCAGTGATGAAGTCGGCCAACACTTGGGCCTTAGCGGCCGATCTAGCCTCGAACTTGATCCCAAACTCACTGAGTTCCACAGCCCACTTGATCATACGCCCTGCAAGGTCAGGTCGGTGAAGGATTTGCCTAATAGGCTGGTCGGTCCTCACCACGACCTGATGGGCCACGAAATAAGGGCGCAATCTACGAGTGGCCACAAGTAACGCTAAGGCTAGCTTCTCGATCTTCTGGTATCTGATCTCTGGGCCTTGAAATACCTTACTGATGAAATAGACTGAGTTTTGCTTTAGGTCGCTTTCTCTTACGAGAACAGTGCTCATGGCTTCGTCCGTTATGGCCAAGTATAAGCAAAGCGTCCCCCTGGTTGCGGCTTGGTCATGATGGGCGGGTTGGTGAGTGCCGCCTTCAGCTCATCCAATGCTCACTGGAATTAATCAATCCATTCAAACTCAACCTCCTTCTTCAAGAGCTTGAACAGTGGAAGCGATTTGCACGCTGATTTGGGTATAAATCGTGACATGGCAGCGACCATGCCATTCAATTGCTGAATTTCTTTTTTCGTAGTGGGCGGCCTCATGTCGGTGACCGCCCTACACTTATCAGGGTTTGCTTCGATCCCTCGCTCTGTTAAGTGGAAACCCAGGAACTTGCCCGCCCTTACTCCGAAGGTGCACTTCTCTGGATTCAACCTCAAGGAATTCTTCCTTGCTTCCTCAAAAATTTCCCTTAGGTCGTCAATGTGGTCTTGGTCGGTCTTGCTTTTGATGATCATATCATCCAAAAAGACCTCTGATATCCGACCGATCTGCCGCCTGAAGACCTTGTTCATCATTCTTTGATAGGTCGCGCCGGCGTTCTTCAGACCAAAGGGCATTACCTTGTACTGAAAATTTCCACGATCGGTCATGAACGCGGTCTTATGCCGATCGGGTGGGTACATAGTGATTTGGTTGTAACCTGAATAAGCGTCTAAAAAAGACAGGAGTTTGTAGCCCGCAGCCCCGTCGACCAGTTTGTCAATGTTTGGCAGGGGAAAGGCGTCCTTTGGGCATGCCTTATTCAGGTCGGTATAGTCGACGCACATGCGCCACTTACCATTTTTCTTCTTCACTAACACGACGTTGGAAAGCCGAGTCGTATACTTAATCTCTTCAATGAAATTGGCCTTGATGAGGTCGTCAACTGCCTGTGCGGCCGCCAATGCTTTCTCTTCGCTCTGGGTCGTAACGAGCATCCAGGTCGGCCACATTGACCTGATGCCCCTCTCCGAGATCCTGCGGTTTAGCACTCACCACCTCCATATCACAAATCTCTTGATAGAGGAAATGGCTCCTCATGGCCGCTTCCATGTCGGCCATTACTGTCACAACCTGGTCGCTTTTATTGTAGAACTTCATCTTTAAATTCACAATTGAGGCTACGGCCTCCAATTTTCCCAGTGTTGGCCGGCCGATGATGCAGTGGTAACACGATTTGATTGGCAGAACTAAGAACGTCGTCCTGACCGTCCTGTACAACGTGCTGCCGTTCGTATCATCTCCAAAAGTAACAAGCAATTCTATCATCCCCAGGGGGTAGGTGGTCGCCCCATTGAACCCGGTCAATGGGGTTGGTACGGCTTGCGGAATAATTTCGCTCCTGTCCACGTTTAACTTGTCAATCAATTCCTCAAACATGATGTCGGCCGAGCTGTAACACCCTAAAATATTTAATTAATTTATTTGATTAAGTATTTAGGAATTTAATTTAATTAATCGGATATAATTTAATTATTAGAGATTATATAGAAATGGTGTAGGTGGTATTTGGAGATGAAGGCACCAATTAGCTAGACTTGGGCTTAAGTGAAAAGCCCAAGCCCATGGTCCAAATGATATGCGAATGTGGCTAAGTCAATTGGGGGCTAGGGTTTTGGGAGGCATTTTGCGAAAGTGAGAAGAGAGAAAGGAAAAGAGGAGTGCGCCGTAGAGGGAAGGGGAAGAGGAGAAGGAAGAGGTCGCACAACCAAGGAGAGGAGAGGGGCGTAAATTGTTGCCGTGGTTTCGTTCGTGACCATCTCTAGGGCTCCTGTTCTTCAAATTCGAGGTAAGGGGGTGTCCTATCAATTCCTATAATGATTCCTATGATAGATCCTAAGTAGTGATAGCCTAGATGTTAATCATGATTGTTATGATGTTTACGAAATCATGTTCTTGATGTTGCTATATGCGTGATCCATGTTGTACTTGGGATTGTTGTTGAATTCGAATGGGTGGTGTATAATTTTGGCGATTTCAATGTGTATCCGTGATGGTTGTGATGTGTGTTGTAATTGAGTCAAGAGACAATTTGAGAAAATTGATGTTTGTGCTGAATTTGTGTGAAAAATCTGGTGCTGGAACTGTTCTGGGCGCCAGGTGCCCTGTGCTGGGCACCAGGGGCGCCTGTGCGCGTTGCAGTGTGCGTGGGTGGGCGCTGGGTGCCAGCGCTGGGCGCTGGGCGCCCGTGTGCGCGCGTTTCTGTGTTGCGCCAAGGCGCTGGGCGCCCGTGTGTTGCGTTTGCGTGTTGCGCTGAGGCGCTGGGTGCCAGCGCTGGGCGCTGAGCGCCCGTGTGGGTGTGTTGCGTCTTGCTGGGAGCCAGGTGCCTGGGCGCTGGGCGCCCAGGGCGCCAGTTCTCAGGATGTTCCAAAATATTTTCGAAAACTGTTTTCGCTATATCTTTTGACTCGGATATCCGTTTTGAACGATTCAAAAAGCGTTGTGAAGCGTTTTCAGTTGTCTATCTGTGTGTTCCATTTTTAAAAATAAAAACTTATAATTTCAGAAGGTTGCTGGGCGCCCAAGTGGCTGTTCCCTGTGGTCGTTGCTGTGATATTGAAAACGCGTTTGGTGTCTTTAAAAATTCTCTTTTGCGTACGACCAATGGTTTTTAACGAAGTAATGTCAAAATGATGATTTTGACGATGATGCCCCTAGTGGCTAGTTAAATGACTGTTTTGCCCTTAGTGGCTAATATTATTTATAATGACGTATAAATGACTGTTTTGCCCTTAGTGGCTAATATTACCTATAATGACGTGTAAATGACTGTTTTGCCCTTAGTGGCTATTATTATTTATAATGACGTGTAAATGACGATGATGCCCTTGGTGGCTAGTAAATGACGTTTTTGCCCTCGGTGGCTATTGTTTGAGCTGATGATATTTACGTATAAGTGACGATGAAAACCCAGTGACGTTTGAGGCCCGAAAGGCTAAGTGATGTTAAGGCCTAAAAGGTTAAGTGATGTTGTTGTTGTGTAAATTGTGAATTGACAGGTGCTGTGCCTCTTATTTGGCAAACCGGTAAGTGACGGGTCACACAGTTGACTGTGATTTGTGTATTTGAGTATTTGTGTGTTTGTGAGTGGTGCATGTCATAGTGTCTCATGCCCCATATGCATAAACCCAGTGACGTTTTGAGGCCCAAGTGGCTAAGTGACGATGAGGCCTTAATGGCTAAGCGACGTTTGTGAAAAGGTACCTCATGCATATGCCCGCGAGTGGGTTGCATTTCATATGCCTACATGACATAGTGATGAGTTATTGTAGTGATGTGATTGATGATCGTGATGTGATTAATTTAGAGCTGTGACTTGACTTATTATTTATCATATGATTTATTATATGAATTGAATTGGACTCACCCTTCTGTTTGAATGTTACCCCTATGTGGTAACGTGCAGGTGATCGCGAGTGAAGGACTAGGTACCTTCACTAATTCGAGTCGGGTAGTCTGCTCTGATTATGTAACACTAGGGGGGAATGACGTTGTTTATGTTACTTAGGATTGTTGTGGTGGTTGGATTTTAGTAATGTAAGCCTTGCATAGTTGTAATGCCTTCATGATTAAACTTGTTGGATCTTCCGCTGTGAAGTTGTATTTTAATTGACAATGACGTTTTGAAAGTATTATAAGGCTGTTTTCCAAAAGCGAGTGATTTGGCGTGTGATGTTTAACGAAGTAAGTGTGACATCCCTTGTGATGTAACTAAAATTTTAAACTCTGATTTTTACGCTAATAAATTAACGGGTAGAAAAAGGGGTGTTACATTAGTGGTATCAGAGCAATGGTTGGTCCGTCCGGCCAAGTCGTAGAGTCGTTGTGTCGGTTAACGACCAACTGTTGTCTTTTAGTCTTGACCATTGGTTTGTGTTGTAGTGATGTTCCTGCAGGTACAAGTAGACAGAAGCTGCTATGGTAAGTAAACTAGTGGGGAAGACGCCCCTACTGGTATTGTGTGTTGTTTGCTATGTGGTGCTCCGTGTGAACCCTGTGTCGTTTGGTTGTGACTTTTATTTTGACCCTGTTGTTGTGCTTATGTGCTTTTGGTGATTGCTGCTGCTGTAAATTAAGTTACTGTTGTGCTACAAAGTAAATACTGTGTTATTGCCATTGCTGTTTGTTTATTGTTACGTAGTTGGGTTATTGTACCATTACACTACTGTTGCTGTTAGCTGGAAATATTGTACTGTTTTCTAAGGATTAGTGTTGCTGTTTAATTATTGATGTTTTTGAAAACCGTTTTATTTTAGCGACACTAATGTCATGTGCTATGTAATTTTGTGATCTGAAAGGAAAAAGGGCTTCTGAAATTGTTTTTGAAAAGTCAAATGGACGATTTTACGGTTGGAAACTGATATTGGTGATAAAATCTACTTTAACGAAGGAACGTAGGTGTTGTTGTTGTAGAAATTGAAAGAAATGAATTATTTTGGACTTAGGATTTTTAAATGAAGGAAGTGTAGGTGTTGAAGTTTTGTGGAATTGGAAAAATGACCTTTTCTCTAATTGGTTTTATTTTAAAAAGGAGTAGCGACTTGTGGTGGTGTGGGTTTTGAAAATCTTTTCAAAAATGATTTGATCACGATTTTGAAAACTATTATTGGATTTCTTTGGGAGCAAAAGTGTATTAGTATGTATTAGTATGTATGAGACCTTGGCTGCTCTATGAGGTTGAATTTGGTTATTTAAATCACACAAAGACTAGTCTGTAAAAATGGTGTTTAAATTGGTTATGAACATTGGCGTGCTCTATGTATTGTTTGACTTATAAGAAATATTGATTCGAGAGGTTAGTCTTGCTTGTGACTAACGTTATTAGTATATAAATGCATTGAGTTAATAGGATGAACTAAAATTAATTGATGCATGCGTAAGTCGAATTGGGCTGTAAAGATGTATAATTGAATTGTTAGTAATTTAGAGACTTTATAGAGCCGAGTTGGTAGTTAAATGGAGACACCTTATAAAAATGAACTTGTTGTTATTTGGGGAGTGACTTTTAATTACTAATGAGAGGAAGCTGATTTTTGGTTATTTTCTGAGAAGGTGCTAAACTGTATTTTTAGTAGTTAGAGAGTGGTACTAGTTGGTTTTACAAGTAGCAAGGTTGAATTTCGAAGGAAATGATGTTTGAATGTATATGATTATTGGGAAATTTAAACTATGCTTGATGGCTGAATTGGTGACTACTTGGATGCTTAATTTGTTGCTAGGCTCCCGGTGTAGGCACTTTGAGTAGGTTTGACTTTCGGCTAAACTAGGACTGTTTTACTGAATTGATTAATTATGTAGCACACAATTTTAGAAACTAGACTGAACGCTGGTCATTTTGGCTTTGGTTTGGTCGCATTTGGAGTAGTATAGCTCCAGTTATGGGCTTCGCAAGTCGGGGTAAAATTCTGGGGACCGTCTGGACATAGGGTCAATGTTTTGATTGTGGTGTTTTCAAATGAACTCCTTTTCGAATGAATCCAATTTCTTTGAAAACTAGACAAAATGATTTACTGTTTAGGCTGAAGTTTCGTGTTATTTGGGTTTGTTTTGGGCATTGTAGAAGAGTCACAACTTTGGACACAGTCGCTGCCCCATTTTCTGGACCAACTGCGTTGTTTGCGAAAACTGTGCTATTTGACTCATCATTTTGAAATTCTAAAAATATAGCCAGAAACTAGACTTCGTAAGTTTTCCGTAGAGGGGTTGTTTGAAAAATTCTGATGTCGTTTGATAGGGTAAATAAATTGTTGAAGTTTATGTGTGAGTGCTGGAATTTCCTGCGCTGCTTAGTTTATGCTGTCATTGTAACGGAAATATGTTTTTGCAATATCCTTTGACCCAGGAGCCCGATTTGAGTAAACTAAAATGTTTCGGAAAACTTATTCAGAGGCCTAACTGAATATTCTAATTATAAGGCAAAATTGACTGTTTCTGGTGTCGTTGATTTTTTAGGCGTGTCGGTCGAATTAAATGGTTGTTGTGTTGTCGGTGGCTTAGAGCCCAAGTTGTTGTTGTGTCGTCGGTGGCTTAGTGCCCCAAGTCGTTGTTGCAGTGTCAGCGCTTTGGTGCCTGAAGTTGTTGATGTGCTATTGATTATAGGATTGTTGGTCCCGGGGTTGTCTCCGCATTGTTGCTTTGTTGTTGCGTGTGGTTGCCTCGTTAATAATGTTGATGTTTTGGTGTTGTCTTTGGGTACCGCCGAATGGCCCAAGCTATATTGTTATTGATGATGTTGCTTTGCTGTTGGTTTGTCGTTGTTGATGTCGCCTGAGTGGCAATTTTTGTCGTGGATGTCGCCTGAGTGGCAATTTTAGTCGTGGATGTCGCCTGAGTGGCAATTTTAGTTGTTGATGTCGCCTGAGTGGCAAAGTTGTTCGTTGATGTTGTTGTCATGTTGCTAAATTATGAGGCTTGTGGTACGACTGTTGTGCGCCCGGTGAGTTTCGTTGTGATGCTGTGATGATTGATGTATTTTGTTATCCTTAAGGGTAGATGAGTGAGGTAGAATGCGAGCTAGTTTATCAGAGTAGCGCAGCGGAGTAGAGAGTGAGTCTGATTATTACTGCTTGAAGTTACCTGGCTGAACAAGTAGGAGGGACGGCCGCCCAAGCACTTACCGCCGGTAATCAAAGCAATAGTAATTAGCATGATAGATACCACTAGTTGTCTAGGTGGCCTTAGAGGGAGAGTGTTGGCGTTGACAGGTGAATTTCGAGGACGAAATATTCTAAGTGGGGGAGAGTTGTAACACCCTAAAATATTTAATTAATTTATTTGATTAAGTATTTAGGAATTTAATTTAATTAATCGGATATAATTTAATTATTAGAGATTATATAGAAATGGTGTAGGTGGTATTTGGAGATGAAGGCACCAATTAGCTAGACTTGGGCTTAAGTGAAAAGCCCAAGCCCATGGTCCAAATGATATGCGAATGTGGCTAAGTCAATTGGGGGCTAGGGTTTTGGGAGGCATTTTGCGAAAGTGAGAAGAGAGAAAGGAAAAGAGGAGTGCGCCGTAGAGGGAAGGGGAAGAGGAGAAGGAAGAGGTCGCACAACCAAGGAGAGGAGAGGGGCGTAAATTGTTGCCGTGGTTTCGTTCGTGACCATCTCTAGGGCTCCAGTTCTTCAAAATCGAGGTAAGGGGGTGTCCTATCAATTCCTATAATGATTCCTATGATAGATCCTAAGTAGTGATAGCCTAGATGTTAATCATGATTGTTATGATGTTTACGAAATCATGTTCTTGATGTTGCTATATGCGTGATCCATGTTGTACTTGGGATTGTTGTTGAATTCGAATGGGTGGTGTATAATTTTGGCGATTTCAATGTGTATCCGTGATGGTTGTGATGTGTGTTGTAATTGAGTCAAGAGACAATTTGAGAAAATTGATGTTTGTGCTGAATTTGTGTGAAAAATCTGGTGTTGGAACTGGGTGCGCGTTGCAGTGTGCGTGGGTGGGCGCTGGGTGCCAGCGCTGGGCGCTGGGCGCCCGTGTGCGTGTGTGCGTGTGTAGCGCTGGGCGCTGGGTGCCAGTGCTGGGCGCTGGGCGCCCGTGTGCGCGCGTTTCTGTGGTGCGCCAAGGCGCTGGGCGCCCGTGTGTTGCATTTGCGTGTTGCGCAGAGGCGCTGGGTGCCAGCGCTGGGCGCTGAGCGCCCGTGTGGGTGTGTTGCGTCTTGCTGGGCGCCCAGGGCGCCAGTTCTCAGGATGTTCCAAAATATTTTCGAAAACTGTTTTCGCTATATGTTTTGACTCGGATATCCGTTTTGAACGATTCAAAAAGCGTTGTGAAGCGTTTTCAGTTGTCTATCTGTGTGTTCCATTTTTAAAAATAAAAACTTATAATTTCAGAAGGTTGCTGGGCGCCCAAGTGGCTGTTCCCTGTGGTCGTTGCTGTGATATTGAAAACGCGTTTGGTGTCTTTAAAAATTCTCTTTTGCGTACGACCAATGGTTTTTAACGAAGTAATGTCAAAATGATGATTTTGACGATGATGCCCCTAGTGGCTAGTTAAATGACTGTTTTGCCCTTAGTGGCTAATATTATTTATAATGACGTGTAAATGACTGTTTTGCCCTTAGTGGCTAATATTACCTATAATGACGTGACGTGTAAATGACTGTTTTGCCCTTAGTGGCTATTATTATTTTTAATGACGTGTAAATGACGATGATTCCCTTGGTGGCTAGTAAATGACGTTTTTGCCCTCGGTGGCTATTGTTTGAGCTGATGATATTTACGTATAAGTGACGATGAAAACCCAGTGACGTTTGAGGCCCGAAAGGCTAAGTGATGTTAAGGCCTAAAAGGCTAAGTGATGTTGTTGTTGTGTAAATTGTGAATTGACAGGTGCTGTGCCTTTTATTTGGCAAACCGGTAAGTGACGGGTCACACAGTTGACTGTGATTTGTGTATTTGAGTATTTGTGTGTTTATGAGTGGTGCATGTCATAGTGTCTCATGCCCCATATGCATAAACCCAGTGACGTTTTGAGGTCCAAGTGGCTAAGTGACGATGAGGCCTTAATGGCTAAGCGACGTTTGTGAAAAGGTACCTCATGCATATGCCCGCGAGTGGGTTGCATTTCATATGCCTACATGACATAGTGATGAGTTATTGTAGTGATGTGATTGATGATCGTGATGTGATTAATTTAGAGCTGTGACTTGACTTATTATTTATCATATGATTTATTATATGAATTGAATTGGACTCACCCTTCTGTTTGAATGTTACCCCTATGTGGTAACGTGCAGGTGATCGCGAGTGAAGGACTAGGTACCTTCACTAATTCGAGTCGGGTCGTCTGCTCTGATTATGTAACACTAGGGGGGGAATGACGTTGTTTATGTTACTTAGGATTGTTGTGGTGGTTGGATTTTAGTAATGTAAGCCTTGCATAGTTGCAATGCCTTCATGATTAAACTTGTTGGATCTTCCGCTGTGAAGTTGTATTTTAATTGACAATGACGTTTTGAAAGTATTATAAGGCTGTTTTCCAAAAGCGAGTGATTTGGCGTGTGATGTTTAACGAAGTAAGTGTGACATCCCTTGTGATGTAACTAAAATTTGAAACTCTGATTTTTACGCTAATAAATTAACGGGTAGAAAAAGGGGTGTTACACGAGCTCCCTTGGTCGACCGGTATTCTTCTGACCTCAGTGTTGGCCATTACGGCCGATACTACCAAAGGGACGTAATTATTGATTTTGCCATCGAGCAAGTCTTTGTCCCCAAAAGAAATGGGGTTGAAGTTGAGCCGACCATCATAAGTTCATTCCACTTCCTCTTCATTGCCTTGTTGGACTCTTTGATATCCAACGGGTTACCTCCATGGATGACCATGGCTACATTGCGGCCCTTCGACTGTCTGGGGTCGCGATCTTCCTCAGAATTATCACGCGGTCGCTCGACCGTCGAGTTGACGATCGCTTTGCCCCTGTCATTGGGGGGTTGGCCAACGGCTCTTTCTTCAGGGCGATGGTTACCTTCATCTCTGACATATTGCCTCAACTTGCCCTTCTGAATGAGATCTTCTATGTCATCTTTTAGGGCCATACAGTCATTGGTATCATGCCCCTTACTCTTGTGGTATCTACAGTATTTCTTGGTAGGCCGACTTCCTTTCTTCAACACTAGAGGATCAGGTCGCCTAACACCACTGAACTCGTTGTTTTGGCACTCCGTGAAGATCTGCGCGATCGGAGTGTTCAACTTTGTACGATGTTCGTACTTCTTAGGCCGGTACTCGGGCTTACTGTCACGATAGTTTTCTTGCCCCTTGGCCGGCCTGCTATTCTCTTCTTTGGGACGCGCGCGGGCGCCCTTGTCAGAGGCCAATTGCTCTTCATAGCCCATATGGTCGTTGGCCCTTCTAAGGAACAGGCCGAGGTCGTAGTAGTGGTTCAATGAGAATTTTTCAGCAAATCTGTGGTTCTTTCTTATACCACGTTTGAGATACTTCAGTTTTTCCGTGTCTGATAGGTTGCGGACTGTGTCAGCCTCTGACATGAACCGATCGATGAACTCCCTCAATGGTTCGTTCTCTCCTTGGACGACCGAGTCCAAGTGCTCTTCATAACGATACTGACAACGGGTGGCTGTATATTTGGACAAGAACATTGCCACAAGACCTTCCCAAGAAGAGATGGTGTTGGGACGTAGGGATTCCCACCATTCTAACGCCCGGCCTTCGAGCGACTGAGGAAAAAGGCTGCACTTCATCATCCGACCTAGCTCTCTATAGCTACAGTAGTTGTTGAAGTACATGAGGTGTTTATCGGGATCCCCGCGGCCGTTAAACTTGTTCAGGTTCGGGGGCTTCCTCAGATCCCTTGGAATGCGATAACGTCTGATTTCGCTGGTGAAGGGCCCTTGTCCGGTCGGGATGTAATTCTGCCCGTAGGGCTGCATGGCAGCATAAGTTTGGTCGATGGGCAGACCGTAAAGGCCGACCGGCTGACCAAGGAATCCGTCGGCAATTGGAGGGGGTCCATGGTATTGTGGAGCATGCGACAACGACCGTCCTCTAGGCCGCTCTGAATAGTTTCTTCTTGGTTGGCTGATGGCACGGGAGACATCTCTAATCTCCCCGTTGCGGTAGTCATTAAACTCCTCATACGAGTCCCACGACCTGCTTCTTGATCGGCGGGATCCTGAGGACTCGTTGGACGAGTATCTTGTTGGCGACCTGCCTGACTCTGGTCGGTAGCTCGAGTCAACATAGTCGTAATCTTCCACGGGGGAACGACGGTGGCGTCTTTCTCGATGAGGGGGCGACCTGTGGACGATCGCCCTTCTTGAAGGATTGCGTTGGGATACGCTTCGACGAGGAGGAACTTCTCTTGGTGGCGGTGAACGATGTGGCCGAGATGGTTGACCTTGACGACCGTTATCCGCACGCGGGCGGATCGAGATCGACCCTCTCTCTTAGCGATCGATCAGCTCATCTCGATCAGCAATCACTTGATTCTTTCTCTCCAAAATTTGCATGAGTGCTTGGGTCACATGCTCTGGCAATGTTTCTGCGATTCCAGCTTCGGCCAGCTCGGCCGGTAGTTGCTGGACCGGTTGGATGACTGGCCCGTGGCCACCCTGCACTAAGGGTTCTTGGCGAGGCTCGCCTTGTTATTCATGAACTGACACAGGCACGCCCTCTGGGGTCTGTTGAGGTCGGTCCTGTCCAGAGGGGTTGAGCCTGGAAGAAGCGCGTTTCTGACGTGGCGACATGGTTGGATGTGGAATAGCACTCGGGCCTCCCACTGTGGTCGCCAATTGATCGTACCTGATCAATACGATGAGTTGCTGCTGTCTGATGATGTTGCTCGGTCGTTGGGATGAAGGACCGAGTTCTGGGCCGCACGCGGGTGGTACCGGCAAAGGCACTCCAACGCTCAAGTCAGAGGTGCTTCAACGGGCAGGGTCACAAGGTGAGTAAAACATACCTGAAGCCACATGCTAGTGTGGTATATATACTGTTGACTGCGCAGGCGTTCTGGCCATCGCGCTTATCTCGGAGCTGGCCGCGTCTTGCGGAGCAAGCCGTGTATTGGGCCGCGCTGGGCCTGTTGGGTGAAATTGGGCTTCGAGCCCACTCCGGAACACTTATAATTTCTAATCTTCATGTATTTGTTTATATTTTTGGTGCTCAATGATTCGGTTCACTGGAAGAGCCATTTGATTTGTTGAAACGTTACTTGGACAGGTTTATAGAAATAAATAGCATGCTCATAAGAAGGACTAAACATGCTAACAAGGGGTAGGGGGCCAAGTATGAGTTAGTGCTAATTTGTTCCCATTGCATCTCTCACATGTGATGTAGAAATTTAAGATACATTAGGCATAGAGATGGTTGATAGGGTAAGTCAGAATTCAGGGGAAGATGCATTATGTATGGGTATATGAATGTCAGTTTATCACTACTCTCTCTATCTCTCTATGCAAACATTTAATTAATTAGTTATCCATTGTGAATGAACGAATGATATATTATACACTACAGGTTCACTATATTGCAGAGTATGCTGATGGGATAGTATTTGATAGCAGCTACAAACATCCTAGAACTACATGAAGCAAATATTTATAGTTGTCCATTGCACTTTCATCTATTTTACTTTAAGGAAAAAAAGGGAACTGGTAATTACCTCAGGGATTTATTGATTTTATTTCTTCCTATCATGCAGGCAATTGGCACAATCAGTTGCTCAAGTTGTTATGGCAGTCAGGAACACAAGTGAGGCTCAATTTGATGAAGTTCTTCATACCAACTCCAATTGGGTAGTAAAGAAGTTCACTTCACTGTGGAATTCTGATTTGTGTTTTATATGTTTAATGATTTTATATGATGCGCATAGAGGGTAATTGGAAATTCATTGAATTTGCTGTTAGAATGAAGGAATATGTCGTTTTCCTTTTCTTATTCAGTTTTTTTTGTTTGGTATGCATAAGAGAAGAATAATGACCGATGTGATTTATTGGATTTTGTATTTTCCAAAAAGTTGTTTTTCGGTCAATGGGGAATTAGGATTAAGGAAGGCTCTCCATAAATGAAATGGGGAATGGACACAAGTTAATCAAATGGGGAATGGACACAAGTTAACGAAATTGCCCAATAAGAAAATAAGTAAGGAGAAATATATATAAGGCTGGGATAAGAAATCTATATTACAGTTTCATTTCTTTTAAAACTTTCTTGGGTTTAAATTTTTGTTTCTTAATTCTTACAATTCTTGCATTTGTTTGTTACTTTCTTTTATAAATGAAATTCTTGCATCTTGTGTTGATTTGAGTTTGATTTGTTAAAGAATTTAGTTGCTTTGATGGTTGGAGGTTTTTAATGATTTGATTCAGTGTTGTTATTGTGGTGATGTGATGTTAGAGACAATGAGAATGATGAAAGGGAAGGTGTTCTGGAGTCAAACAGGGGGTCCCATTAGCAAAACCAGGAGGTGCATCTAGCAAGTGATATAGATCATCCCATATCCACCTCATGCTAGCCCAACATGCTTGGACGGTCAAGATCGACTCTACCCATCCAATGATTGTCATACCCTAATTTTGTCCGCCCAAGTCAAAACCTTTTTTTTTCAAACAAATATCGAAACAATAAGGGTAATTCATAATTTGTGTAGGTTAATGGACTTTCGCATTTATGTGTATTTGTCCCCTATCTCGCATTTTTATTTGAATTACGCGCACGCGCCAGTCGTAACTGCGTGAGCTTCCCTTTTGCCCTTGCCATTTGGCATGCATTTTAATCTTCAAAAAGGCCATTTATTGATCGTTATTAATTTTTGGCACCCAAACAAAAAAAACATTTTTTTTAATTTTTGAGAATTTTAGGGAATAAAATAGTGCATGTTTCAATATCTGTGGACATTCAGATGAGAGCAAGTTAATTATTTTTGAACTAAACCAAGTCAAGGATGAAAAATACAATTTATTCTATCAAGGATAATTTTCGTATAATTTTTTGGAAGAAAATCCTAGTTCAAAATAATTAAAAGGCATTTTTCCCATTTTTATTGCACAAGAAAGCTGAAAAAGCACCATTAAATATTCCCCGATTATTAAATGACAACTTTTATTGTCATGAATAATTAGAGGAATATTTTTATGGTGCCCAAAAATATGTGACACATTTTCAATAGGTGCACTATCATTTGCATGCCCAAAAATTCAAAATTCAAATAGAAAGTACAAAGTGTCCTCAATAAGACAAAAGACCAAAAAGGAGAAGCAATTTTCCCTCCCCATTTTTGTTGTCATAGCCGAATTCCCTCTCTCTCTCTCTCCACAATTTCTTCCACACTCTTCTATTGTACAATTATTCCTTAAGAATATTCTTGTACTATCCTTAATCCTACCCATTTCATACACATCCCTAATTCCCACACACTCTCATGTAGATTCATACCCTTTTTTGTAAATGACACCATCCTCTCACACTCACTCCTTCATAAGAAATTGCAAACTTACTTAAAATAGAACATCCCATTCCTATTCTACCCTTAACCCTAATTTCACCCAAGTCCATATATGAGCCCACTCTCCCAAAATACAAGAACAAGTTCATTTTTTGCAAAAAAAACCTCTACTTCCTCCTCTCCTTGGCCGAATACCTCCTCCTCTCCCTCACCTCATCTTTTTCAATTTCTTCACTCAATCATCCATTAAAACACCTTTCCTACACTAAATCTTCCATCCTTCTTGCTTTCTACTCAAAGATTCACCTTCAAATTCAATGATCAAGTTCAAAGTTGAAGATTGAAGAGTAGATTAAAGGGGTTTTGCATTCATTCATCTCATTTCCTTCCTTATTCTAGCTTGGAGTTGAGGTATACTTTAAAACCTAGCATCATCTTCCAATTTTAGCATCAAAGATGTAAATCATCACTTCATTTTGGCATCCCATTGCATTTTAATGTCATAATGTTAGCATAGTTGTTGTTGTTGAGTGAGAGATGTATTTCAAGTATCTTGACAAACACTTTGGGAGGCTTGGGGGCTTGGAATGCTTCTCTCCTTTAGAATAAATTGTGTGTTGTTGTTATTTCACTCATTTCTTTTTGTTTTCATGAATAAAATGATGATTTGAAGCTTATTTCATTTCGCATATTAGAGGAAAATTAGGGTTTGTGTGATTGTTATGCATTTCTTTGCTTGATCATGTGAATCCTTGCCAAAAGTTTAATCTATGTTGTTCTCTTGCATTATCTTGTGTTTCCATGAATAAAATGAGATTTAGGGTTTATGTTAGTTTCGCATGTTTCAAAGAAATTAGGGTTTATGAGATTTTTGATGAGTTGGTTGTCTAATCTTGCAATTACTTGGAATTGAACCTTGATTATGATGTTTGTTTGCTTAAAACTTGTTGTTCTCATGAATTTGCTTGCAAATCATGTCCTATGTTGATGATTGGCAAGAGGACTCTCACTTGTGCTTTGATGCACACTTTAAGTGTTGAGGATTGCCTAAGAGGATTCAATTTCTTTTGTGATTCGTAGTGAACAAGAATGCAAATTTAGGTTTCCTTTCCTTACCAATTGCTTTGATTACCAAAAACAACTTATAAATCATTTTGAAATGCTCTTGGTCTTGCAAATAAGTAATTGTTTTGAAACAATTTTTGGTTTTGTGTTGACGATTTGGTAAGAGGATTTGACACCTATGCACTTGTGCATATCCCAAGTGTCAAAGATTACCTAAAGGGATTCAACACCCTAATTGCCTAAACTTGTCAATTTAGTCTTAAGACTTGCCTATGATCTTGCATGAGGCAAATGCCCCTTTTAATTTATTTCTTCCATGTGGTTGACTGAAGAAATGTATTAGACATTGATGACATCAAAAGGATACCACGTGGGTGCTTATGTCTAATGTTGATGTGAAATCCTTAGAGTTTTGCAAGTGATTCATTAGAAGTTTGATATCACTTGTGCTTTGAAATGCCTTTGCCTATTCACATATTGTGTCATAAATGCCTAGTTAGGTTCATCCCATTGCCTAGCATCTTCAATAAGATGTGCAACTTAGGTTCATTTTCTTGCCTATTCATGCATTTTTGCCAAAATGTTCAACTTGGGTTCATTCCTTGCCTATCTATGTATCGTGTCATAAAGTGTGTAGTCTAGGTCCACTTTCAATCAAAAGCTTTTTCAAGCATCAAAATCATTCCCTAAACAAGAATCAATCCAATTGCGAAAACTCTTCAAAATCAAACTTTGTTAGTAGTCTTGCGAAGCCTTTGCTTGCATGATTATTAAGAATGAGGTACTAGTGGCAATCACTTGGAGCCTTTGCTCAATTGATCATCATGAATGCCTAATTTTCCTAAAGATTTTCACTAAATCAAAACTTTGTTAGTAGTCTTGCGAAGCCTTTGCTTGCATGATTATTAACAATGGAGTGCTAATGGTGGTCACTTGGAGCCTTTGCTCAATTGATCATCATGAAAGCTCAATTTTTACAATTAAACAAGGTAAAAAAACAAAAACCTTTTTCTAGACAACCCAGAACTACGTAGCTTTGAATTCTCCATCGCACCGGGAGATACGTAGGAGCGGATACTCTCCGTCAAGCGCAACAAACCCAAAACATTTTTCCTTTCAAAAACCAAACACTTTTCCAAAATAAAACATTTTTCAAAAACAAGAACTACGTTTCTTTGAATTCTCCATCGCACCGGGAGATACGTAGGAGCGGATACTCTCCGTCAAGCGCGAAAACTAAAGATTTTTCATTAACTCATTCATCAACAAGAGAGGTAAAAACAAAGCATTTTTCCGAATCAACTTTGCAAATCACATATTTAATTAAGGTAACCCTTCTTTGAAGGGACGTTATGGGGTGCTAATACCTTCCCCATACGTAATTAGACCCCCGAACCCAAATCTAATGGTTCCAAAGACCATTGCTTTCCAAAAAAGGTTTTTTCGATGTTTTACCTTTAAAAAATATTGGTGGCGACTCTAAAATCCCGTTGTGCGAAGAAAAATCCCTCCAAGGATTTTTTCGGGGTGCGACAATGATCCACACGAGGACACGATTTCCTATAAATACAGGCAAACTTTGCCCTAAGAAAGGTTCAATCTCTAATCCTTAGTACCTTCACTCATATATTCTATATACTGACTTGAGCGTCGGAGTGGCTTGCAGGTACCCCCCCGGGCGCTCACTGACCTTCTGTCAGGACAACAAGAGACATACCAACAGCAGCCGACCAAAAAGCTGCTCGGTACAGAACATTGGCGACCACAGTGGGAGATATCTATCTTTCACATCATCACTACTCGAACTTTTCTGTTGCTGCTCCATGGCTTCCAGAGGCAGACCCGGAACTCGAAGCATCACACATGAGGGCGCCTGGCAGGGCGCCTATGATGAAACAGCCAGCGCCCATGAGGGCACCTGGCAGGGCCCCTATGATAAAGCAGCCAGCACCCATGAGGGCGCCTGGCAGGGCGCCTATGTTGAAACAGCCAGCGCCCATGAGGGCGCCTGGCAGAATGCCTATGATGAAGCAGCCACCGCCGATGAGGGCGCCTGGCAGGGCGCCTGTGATGAAGCAGCCAGTGCCCATGAGGGCGCCTGGCAGGACACCCATAGGAAGGGACCAGACCACCCTCATCACCGCCGTTATGGCTAATAGTGAAGTAAGAAGAATCCTGGTTGACCACGGAAGCTCAATAGACGTTATTTTTGAAGATTTACTGCGAGTGTTGAACATCTCCCCCGCCGACCTAACTCCATACTCAGTGACGCACCATAGAGGGTGCCTAGCGCTTGGCACCCATGCGCCCAACACCAAGGCATCAACAACAAGAAGGACCCGGCACCATACAAGGTGCCTGGCACCCGGCACCCAGGAGGGTGCTCTAGTCGGCAGTCCATAACTTCGTCCATACTTATCCGATGGAGGCGTGTGAGCATGCGTTGGAAATATAAGAGGAAGTGCTACAATTCTCATGTTGAGTTCAAAATTCAATTTGGAGGTCTCTGCACTAAGGAAGGGCGCCCATGAGGGCGCCAACAGCATACTTATCCGATGGAGGCGTGTGAGCATGCGTTGGAAAGCTAAGAAGAAGAGCTACAACTCTCATGTTAAGCTCAAAATCCAATTCGGAGAGCGGCCAATGAGGGACTATGCTGTCTTCGATCCCACCACCATGGAAACTGGTATTGTGACACCTGCCATCGGGGCAGCATCCTTCGAATTCAAACCAATGATGTTCCAAATGTTGCAAACCGTAGGCCAATTCGCAGGAGGGGCCACTGAAGACCCTCACCTGCATTTAAGACAGTTCCTCGAAGTGTGCAACAACTTTAAAATGCCTGGAGTAACAGAGGATGTGTAACGCCCCAAAATAATTTAATTATTTTCTTTAATTGAGTTATTTAAGGCTTACAATATCTAATTTAAGCTAATGAATTAATTCGAGGGTTTACAATATTTATTTAATAGATTAATTAAGTTAGAGGTTTATTTTATTCAGGAGGTGTATGAGTAAACCAAAGAGGTGCAATGAGAGGCCCATGACCCATTAATTGGCCATAGGTCTCGAAGGGTATGTGTTTACCTTAGGGGTTTAGGGTTTTATTTTCATTTGTGTCATATAACCGAAGGAAAGAAAAAGAATAGAAAGAGAGAGAGGAGAGGAGGCTACGGGTTGAGAGAAAAGAAGGAGGAAGCTACGGTTTTTGAAGAAAAACAAAGGGAAGAGAAGGCATCTTGTGGAAGCTCAAGCAAGAGGAAGATTTATTGGTGATTTCTTGGAGGGGTGCCTTGCATTTCGAATTCCTAAAGGTTAGGGGGTTCTCTTTTCATCTCTAATAGTGTATGTGATGAGTATTGTCTAGGGTTAGGTTCTAGGGTGATTTCCATGAATGATTGGTGTGTTTTGATGTTGTTGCTATGCTGAAAATTTATTTGTGCAAAGACATGTTTGATTGGTGTTGAGTGGAGTGAAATATGAATGATGCATGCTAGGTATTTGTGGTTAGGACTGAATGATTTTTGGTGGAAATTGTGATGGCTACTGTTCATATAAGTATTTGGCATTGGTGATTTAATTTGGTGATTTTTGTTGAGAGGAACTCAAAAAGTGTGGGAGCCTTAGGCGCCCTAGAGTGTTGCTTGTGTTGCTGAAATTCTTCTCCCAGGCGCCCTGGTGCTGGGCGCCAAGAGCTGTGCTGCGCCTGTTGTGTCTAAGTGTTGAGACAGAAGCTGTCGAAGTGCTGAGACAGAAGCTGAAGCTGTCGAATTTACTGTGTCTCAGTTTTGTCCCAAATTTGTTTTTGACATATCTTTTGACTCGGTTATCCAAATTTGACGGTTCAAAATGCGTTTCGAAGCTTATTCAGGTGCCTACCTGGATATTCTAATTTTAGGCAAAAATGAGTTATTTTTCTGACGTTTCTGGGCAGATGTTGCCCAAGGTGTCTAAGTGTAATTTTGCCTATCTTTTGCCCTCTCCTTGTGATTATCCCAAAATGGTGTGGTTGAGTTGGTGCTGGTGTGATTGGTGAGCTGATTGATAAAATGGTGAGATAGTGAATAAAATGGTGAGTTAATTAATCATTGATGATGGTGAGCAGAGGCTTCGGCCTAGTTATAAAATTGGTGCGCAGAGGCTTCGGCCTGATTATAAAAATTGGTGATTATGCTTATTTCTCATTGTGGTGAATATGGTGTGTTTTGGTGCATTGTTCATGGCGTCACATAAACCATGTGCATAATTGGTGAGCAGAGGCTTCGGCCTAATTATCTTTGGTGAGCAGAGGCTTCGGCCTAATTATATTTGGTGAGCAGAGGCTTCGGCCTAATGGATCCACATGCATGTGCCCTGGGAGTTGGGGTTGCATTTCATGCATCACTCATACATTTGGTGTTGTTGCTTGATGAATGTGAAATTGATGATGTTGCTGCCTTGTTGCGAATTGGTGTTCCCTAATTGCCTTTCCTAATATAATGCTTATCTCATATGTTATTATTTATGTAAAGAGACTCACCCTACTGCTTTTATGTGCTTCTCATGTCGGCAACGTGCAGGTAATAGCGAGTGAAGGTTACCCCTATGCCTTCGTCTGGTAGGGAGTGTCATGCTCTGATACGTAGCACTGGGGGGCGTCTTATGTTTATGTGTTATTTTATTTGATGCTGTTAGACTGTTCGTGGTGATGTATTGGACTTTTTTCGAACTTATTATTATTCCGCTGTGGTAGTGACTGTATTTAGTTGATGCAAACTAAACAGGTATTTTATGGTGCAATGTATCTTGTGGCTTTTAGCCGAACTATGCGATTTGAAGTTGTTGATTTAATGGAGTAAATGTAGCACTCTCTTATATTGTTTTCAAAAAAAAAAAAGAAACTCTGATTTTATTAAATAGTAAGGTTATTAGAAGGGGGTGTTACAATAGTGGTATCAGAGCGATGGTTGGTCCGTCCGGCCAAGTTGTCGAGTCGTTGTGTCGGTTAACGACCAACTGTTGTGTGTTGTCCTAACCATTGTTTGTGTGTAGTGGTGCTTCTGCAGGTGGAGGTAAACCGAAGGTTGCTAAAGGTAAGCGGGCTAGTGGGAGAGATGCTCCCACTGGCATTGTGCGCTATGTTGTGCTTCCATGTGTGAAATTCTATGTCCTGTTTGTGGTCCTTGTTGTTGGCCTCCTTGTTGCATGACTCTAAATGATTTACCTTGTTGTTTAAATGCTCACACGTGTTTTGATTCGGTTGAACTATTTCATATATATATATATCTTGAATCGTTAATGTGGGTATGTTATTTAAAAACGAGCCGTGTACCAAAAGACTGTTCTTCTTGAACTTATATCAATGTTATTTTTGGTGATTCGCGTATCATTTTATGAGCACGTGATATGTTTGAATTGATTGGACTCCATTACTCATCATTGTATTTGGTGTAAGTATGTCGTTATAGCATGTTTTATTCGTGTTTGTTAAATGCCTTATGGGGATGTATTTGTTGCATGCTACATGAAACCGATCTTGTACGCTCGAGTTCTATTACAAGATTTGTTTTAATCGTTACTTCTTGACTCGTACTATGTGGTTTCGTAGTTTGAAAATGAAGTGATATTTTCCGAAAAACTGCCTGCGAAAGCCTATTGAACAATTTATGGTTAGATACTAAAATTGGTGTTAAATTTATTTTTGAATTCTAGCCGTGTATGGAGCTGTTACTTCGAAAAGTTACTGTTACTGTTTTACTGTTGCGATTAGATGTTGTTGTTGTGGAGATCAAAAGAAATAAATTTATTCTTTGACTTAGGATTTTAAATAAAATTGGAAGATAATTTTCTAGTTGGTCTTGTTTGAAAAAGAGTAACGATTTTCTGTTGTGTAAGTTTCGAAACGTTTGACTAATAATTCGATTAATAATAATGAAGGTTGCATATATGTCCATTATGGACGTTGTTTGCATGTGTTTGCTTTTATTGGACTGCTGAGTTTTGGTATTAATCGAGTATCTAAATGTCGTGTGTGATATGCTGTATGAAACTAAGTGTGTCTTATTCTTGTAAATTGAATTTGGGATTAATTAGAGACATTTTATAAAACTGAATTTATGTGGTTTATTTGGAGAAAATTTTATAAAGCTGTATTTTTGGGTTATTTAGTGAAACTAGTGAGGTACTGACTGAAAGTTATGATTGATGTAGTTGTTTTGGCTCGGATTGCGTGTAAGTGTAATTTTAGTCGAAAAACCGTAAAACCGACAATTAATGAATTTTGTGGAAATTGATGTTTGAATATATATGATTATTAGGAAGTTTAAATTATGCCTGATGACTGAATTTGTGGCTGCGTGGATGTTTAATTTGTTGCTAGGCTCACTGTGTAGGCACTTTGAGTAGGTTTGACTTTCGGCTAAACTGGGATTGTTTTACTGGTTGATAAATTATGTAGCACAAAATTTTAGAAACTAGACTGAACGCTTGTCATTTTGGCTTTGGTTTGGTCGCATTTGGAATAGTACAGCTCCAGTTATAGGCTGCACAAGTTAGGGTAAAATTCTGGGGACGGTCTGGACATAGGGCCAGAGTTTTGATTGTGGTGTTTTCAAATGAAGTCCTTTTCGAATGAATCCAATTTCTTTGAAAACTAGACAAAATTCTTTACTGTTTAGGCTGAAGTTTCGTGTTATTTGGGTTTGTTTTGGGCATTGTAGAAGAGTCACAACTTTGGACACAGTCGCTGCCCCATTTTCTGGACCAACTGCCTTGTTTGCGAAAACCGTGCTATTCGACTCATCATTTTGAAATTCTAAAAATATAGCCAGAAACTAGACTTCATAAGTATTCCGTAGAGGGGTTGTTTGCTAAATTACGATATCGTTTGATAGGGTAAATAAATTGTTGAAGTTTATGTGTGAGTGCTGGAACTTCCTACGTTGCTTAGTTTGTACTGTCACTGTAACGGAAAAACTGTTTTTGCAATATCTTTTGAACCAGGGGTCCGATTTGAGTAAACTAAAATGTTTCGGAAAGCTTATTCTGGTAAAATTAGAAGTTAAATTATATAGGGAATGTATTATACTTTGTCATGCTAATATAATGCTTATCTCATATGTTATTATTTATGTAAAGAGACTCACCCTACTGCTTTTATGTTGCTTCTCATGTCGGCAACGTGCAGGTAATAGCGAGTGAAGGTTACCCCTATGCCTTCGTCTAGTAGGGAGTGTCATGCTCTGATACGTAGCACCGGGGGGGCGTCTTATGTTTATGTGTTATTTTATTTGATACTGTTAGACTGTTAGTGGTGATGTATTGGACTTGTTTCGAACTTATTATTATTCCGCTGTGGTAGTGACTGTATTTAGTTGATGCAAACTAAACAGGTATTTTATGGTGCTATGTATCTTGTGGCTTTTAGCCGAACTATGCGATTTGAAGTTGTTGATTTAATGGAGTAAATGTAGCACTCTCTTATATTGTTTTCAAAAAAAAAAAAGAAACTCTGATTTTATTAAGTAGTAAGGTTATTAGAAGGGGGTGTTACATTGCTCACCCATACTCACCATCAATCACCTCGATCAAGGCAAGTCAGCGAAAAACACCAATAGACGAGCATGATAATCGCTGTGACCTTCTGACAAAATTAGCAGACCCGACGACGGCACGATTAGTGAAACTAGCTGTGACCTTCATTCGCTATTACCTGCACGTTACCAACATAGGGGTAACATTCAAACAGAAGGGGTGAGATATCACACTATCTAATAAATCGTATGAAAAGCAATATGCATTCGGTCAGGTCATCACGTTCATCTCGTCACGATAGTCACATAATTTCACTAGTCAATTGTCATACCCCAATTTTGTCCGGCTTAGGTCCAAACCCTAATTTTCCACACAAAAATAAATTATGCATTGCATTTTGGGTCCTAGAAACCGCTCCAAAGTTTTTGAAATCATTTTTAGGGTTAGAATGCACTTTTTGGGGAAATTAGGGTTTTAGGGTCAAAAAGGGCATTTTGGTCATTTCTCACAAAAGGTTTTATAAAAATAATTTTTGCATTAAACCTTATGCATGCAAGATAAAATAGGACAAGCACATGTGTTATGAAGTATAAAATCGATTTTATCTTGCATATAATATATTCTTGATGAATAAGGAAGTTATCTATGTTTTTAGGAAGGCACTCAATCGATTACATCATATCCTTCCTTCAAGAAAATAATCGATTATTCGACTCCTTTCAGTCAGGAGCATAATCGTTTGCCTTTCTTTCTTATCATTGATTGTAGGCATATGCATTTGTCTTCTTTGTTGTTCCCTATCTCTTCTTTTAATCCTTTTCTTTTTATATGTTTATGCTCATGCATTCTTCCAACCCCCATGTTCCCTTCTTTCTTTGCTCCTTTTCTTCAAGGTAAGCTCATGCACTTCTCCCCAATTCTATCATGCCCTTTCTTCTCAGCTCCCTTTCTGAAGTATGTAATGTGTTTGTTGTTGATACCCTAGGCTAGTTGTATTTGAATGATATTGAACCCTAGGGTAGATGACATGCTATTGTCTGGACTGTCTGGATTTTCATTTGCAGGTGGGGTAGTTTTGAGGAAATGCCCTTCGCACACACCACTTGTACCTTGAGATGATATGCTTTGAGAGAAAGACCATAACCCAGGTCTGTGAGAGTATCTTAGGATGAGTGGATTCAAGTAGCGAGAGCCCATCAGGACCTTTGTCCGTTTGGCTACTTGCGAAAGTTTCAATCAAAGTTGTGCTCTTTCATGATGCCTTGTACCTAGCAGTTTGCTGCATTTACGAGGAATTTCGTGAAAGAGACTGGCTCTGATGACCTTTGTGAGGGTGCGAATAAGGCTACATGGAAAGATCACCCCTAAAATTCCTTAGATCATAGGATTCTTCCCTTTTAAGTCACAAGGGCGTTCCAAATTGTGTGCTGCATTGTCGCATTCAGTTTAGTCGAAATTTTTGCCCTCAAAATTTTCAAAAAAAAATTAAAAGGATATGCTTTTCCCTTTTCAATAAATGCCTATGTGAGGTGGCATATAGGTTGCAAATTCAAAATACCACTCCATGCACAAACACAAAAAAGGCATCATTGCATCATTTGCATACATCCCCACATGACATAAAACATAAGTTTCTGCAACTCATGCACGCATCATGGCATGGTGTGGAACCACAAAGTAATATCTTGTCATAGGCACGGTGTGGAATCAAAAGTGAAACAGCGTACACTCCGAGGTGTTTGTTTAAGTTTGAATGCATGGAATGTGCTTTGTTCCGCTTATTGATTCTAACCTTGTTGTGTTTCAAAGAAAAAATAATCAAAATCCACCGTTAAACCTATGGCAAGACATAGTACGCCGTGATTCCCGGCACTAAGATAAACAGGAAATCATGCATGTTGCATTGCACTTGCATTCAAACAAGTATTAGTGCATACCGTCTTTTATAAAAAAAAATCAAAAAAATCAAGAAAAATCAAAAATTGTTATTTTCCACAAGTTTTTAGAAAACATACCACATGCATTTTTTCTTTGCATTACAGAAATAATCAAATAAATATCTCATGTTGCATGAATTTTTATGACCACCAGAGAGTTAAAAGCTTTATTTTGGAGAGAAGCCATGCATGCTAAAGTCAAAATCAAATTTTGTACTGTACTCTTCAAATGAAAAGCTTATAATTCCCCGACGCGATAAATCCACATTCATCCATTCGCATTCTCATTTCATTCACATTTATTCATTTGCATTTTCATTTCATTCGCATTCTCATTCCATGCGTATTTATCCATTTTGCATTCTCATTCATTTGGAAAAGTTTAGTCTTACTTAGTTGCAAACTCAAGGTGTTTCAAGGCACTCGGTTTTTTCAAAAACAGCAGTTTGTTCACATTTTTCAACAAAGCATTGCATCTCACCCACCCCATGATGAATGACCGAAATGGTCCACAAAAATGTTTCTTTCACGTTTTAACTAATGTTAACTCTCTGCGAAGCATTCGTGTAGTAACTTCTGTGTGACGTGTGTCTTTATTTTTGTTTGAGTCAGTTAGCGTCCCTACATTGTCATCATCCCTCGCCCAAGTCTAATCCCACCCTGACCACCCATAAAGTACATATCCCCCAGATTAGTGCATAGTTGGCTTTTTGGTTGGTTCCCCTAATGAAATACCACTCTTGGTCCTCCATACTGGGGCAAATTTGTCGTCACTAGATATCTTGTTAACATTGTATTCCTTTGGTGCAAGTCTTTTTTAAAAAAAAGTAAAAAAATCAAAAAAGCTCGTTGGGTCGAAAACTCGTAAGAGCGGCCTAAGCAAAAATTAGAGCATGAAAAGAAATAAAGAAAAAAGAGCAAATATATGAAAGTAAATAACTTATTGTCCTTGGGTTAATTTTTGAGAAAACAAGCAATCATGATTTTGAAATGAAGTTTGGCCGTCATTCCATATCCAAAAACACCTTAAGCCAAAAATCCCAAAAATCTCAATCACCCTAGACAAGGATCAATCTCACATCAAAAATTGTGTATCACCTTTATCAGCTCACTTAGCTCAAAAGAAAGAGAAAGAAAAATCACACCAAAAAAAAAAAGAGAAAGTGGAAAAAGAAAGGATTGAAAAGGAAAAATCCTGAAAAAGAAGCAAAAGTAGTAGAAATGGTGAGCTGATACCATTAAACGCATGAGAGATCCTTGTCTGAAATAAACCCTCAAACACTTCCTTTGGCCTATCCTCCACGTTACAACCCTGAAACAGGTTCATTTTACCGTGAGGCACATAAGAGGTTCTCATCTCAATAAAACCTCAAACACCTCATTGAGTCTAATAACTCATTCTTTCATAAACCATTAACCTGGCCAAATCATACCACTAAAAAAATAAAAAAAACATCCGTTCCATTAATCATCAAATACTTCTTTGAGCCCAATTATCCCTCCCTTCATAAAACATTAACCATTAGCCACATCACAACTCCAAAAGATCCATTCTGATCAATGACCGGTTGCTCCTGTTTTCTCAAAGTTTTAATCTTAGGACAAATAAGTTTATCTATTTATGACGTGTTTGTTCAAAAAGAAAAAAACAAATCAGTAGAAAAAAGAAAGCTGCTCAAAAGAAAAACAAACAAGCAGAAAAAAGAAAGCTGCTCAAAAGAAAAAATCAAAAAAGGAAAGTTGGTAAAAAGGAGAAGGACTTGCACTCAAAGATGCATTCATGTTGCATTAAAACAAAGTTTAGTGGTCACCAAGTGGAGCCCCTTTCATACTGAAAGTCAAAACTTTCATTGCATTTGAGTTTTTCTTAAAGAGAACCAAAGATGTGTACTAGGGGGCATTTCCTCCACCTCTCACTCCACTCAACCATGGGGAAATTTGTTCATCGTCTATCCCATTCACATACCACCCTCCGTTCATAACCATCACCATAACTCTGTCGCCCTTCACAACCCCACTAGAAGCAATCATTTGAAATACCATTCCCAAGTGGGGCAATCCCATCACCCTTCACTCCACCTAAAGTCGGGGAAATTCGCCCTACGCGCATCTCATCCCCTCGTCATATTCACATCCATGAGACCATACCGGGGCAATTTCTCAATTCATTGTCCTACATGTTACTACTCTAGTCGGGGCAACCTTTGTCCTTACCATAGTTAGGGAAAAACCAAACTCCGGGGGTTGAGGAAAAGTCTTTTGCCTTCCACCTTTCATCATCTTCTACACCCCCAGCCTGTCACCACTAGACAGGGGCAAGTTATTACTCACCGTCATTGGGGGCAGTCCTGCATTTCTTGGCTTGGAAAAACCTACCTTTCACGACCTTGACAAAGGCCAATCAGTCATTCACCCCTTCATGTGCCACAAATGTCCCCACCCTAGGCCTTTAAAACCCCAAGTTAACTGACTCATTCATTTGTATTTGCACTACTCTACATGTTTATGCTTTAAAGAGAGAGAACACAAGTTAATAATGTGAAGTCGGAAACTCACTCAGTTAACTTTGTGGACCTAAAAATCAATCATCATGGGGCACCATCCTAGGAGAGCAAAATAAGCGAGTCTGCAAATACGGTCAAATAGTTTTGCACATCAGTGTCTGTGAATAACAACCTTGAGATTGCCATGTCTGAATTCAAACCTCTTTCCAAGGAATGATTATTCCAAAGCACTCACCTCTCTACGTACCCCTCGCATCGAAAGTCTCATTTCTCATCTCAAAACAAAACACATTTGCATGCATTACTATTATACCATATCATAAATCATTGCACCATACATTGTATTTCAGCAACAAGTCATGCATCTACCACAACTATTGCATTTAAGCATTACCTGGGCGCATTCATCCATTTATTCAAAAAAAAGAGTTTTTTTTACATCACTAATCATATCTTTGTACCATGCATGGCATTCGCATCAAAGCATTACATTTGCATCACATTCACACTTTGCATTTCATACACTCATACCAAAGGAAAAAAAAAAGAGAAAAGCCAAAAAAACAAAAGGAGGAAAATTGCTCATTCCATTACATTCATCAGCACAATCACATTCATATCTTATCTGCATTCACATACGTTGGTTGTCAACCTCCATGTTCCATCAACTTCAACTCACATCATCTGCCCCGCTTCATTCATCGGATGCCTACCATTTCACACACCTATATTGCACGCATACATCACTCATTGCATTTTTAGACATGCCAAATATAGATAGCTTTTCCCGTCTCAGGTAAATGCATTCATTAGGTATGTTCTAGGCAGATACGCCATGTACCAATCTCAATAGTTTGTTCCCTCAAAGTCAGTGCTCCAAGCGCTGGTCTCATATCACAATTCAGAGTACCAGTACCCTTGTTGACCCCCAGTGGGCCTTCAGAGCCCAAGCGCTCCTTCAGACCATCAATGGTCCTTCAATCCAAATCGCACGTAGCGTTATCGAGCAACCGACGGATCATCCGACCCCAGGTCCTTCAGACTAGCTGTGTCCGCCTAAAAAACACAGTGGACGTTCTTCGAGGTGGGCAAATCAAGTCAATGACCTGACCTTGCCACCCATGGCCGCTCGAAAAAGGCCACCCCCCCAAGCAGACCGTTTTACTAGTACCGTTGCTAGTTTGCGCTCCATCAGACCCATTGGTCCATCAGGCTTAGGCATGCCCTTCAGACCTCGTCGGTCCTTCAGTTTAATTCCAATCAATGCGCCAAGCATCGACTGCGAATTAGACCATCAGAGCCCAGTGCTCCTTCAGATCCCCGGTGATCCTTTATTCACTCTTGTCCTATGTCAACCGAATTTTTCAAGAATTTCTATAAAAAAAAGAGAGCTGATCAGGAAAAAATAGTCAGACCAAAAGAAGAACTTCAGGAATGTTCCACCACATTCATCATCACACCAAAATCATAGCATTGCATGCACATGCATAACATGCCCTTGCATAACATGCCCTTGCATAACATGCACCCATACTCCATGCACTATTCCTTGCATCAACTGACGTATGCAGGTACCTCAATTCAGTGTGGCAGCATTGGTCATTTCAATCAATCAATCAACAGGATTCGTGAATCCCTTCAGGACCCAAGTGTCCCTTCAAAAGCAGACTTCACCTCGTATTCGAGCTGCGGGTAAGTCCTTCAGACCCCGAGTGGTCCTTCAGACTAGTTGTGTCAGCCTAAGACACAGTGGACGTCCTTCATGGTCAACATATCAGTTCCGGATCTGATCTTGACCC
Source organism: Astragalus membranaceus (assembly GCA_039519185.1). NCBI lineage: Eukaryota > Viridiplantae > Streptophyta > Magnoliopsida > Fabales > Fabaceae > Astragalus > Astragalus membranaceus. Next base: position 24,751,022 of record CM076853.1, read on the forward strand.
ATCATGGCCGCTCGAATACAAAGGCCCCCTCAGACCATTTTACTAGTACTGTTGCTAGTTTGCGCTCCATCAGACCCATTGGTCCATCAGGCTTAGGCATGCCCTTCAGACCTCGTCGGTCCCTCAGTTTAACTCCAATCAATGCGCCAAGCATCGACTGCGAATTAGACCTTCAGAGCCTTAGTGCTCCTTCAGACCCTGAGTGGTCCTTCAGAGCCTTAGTGCTCCTTCAGACCCTGAGTGGTCCTTTAGAGCCTTAGTGCTCCTTCAGACCCTGAGTGGTCCTTCAGAGCCTTAGTGCTCCTTCAGATCCCGAGTGGTCCGTCATTTTCTCTCTCAGTTAATGCGCCAAGTGTTGACCGTTCCCCGTTTATCATCAAGCCCATCCATTCAAAAAAAATATAGAAAAAGAAAAAGAGGAAAATTCGGGTTTCCCCAAGTAGACAAAATCGGTATAATTTCTGAATTCTTTATCTTCATTTTGCCTTGGAATATGTTTCGGCCAATTCATATTCCTCGTTAAAATTCAGATAAAGAGGGGCAGCTGTCATACCCCAATTTTGTCCGGCTTAGGTCCAAACCCTAATTTTCCACACAAAAATAAATTATGCATTGCATTTTGGGTCCTAGAAACTGCTCCAAAGTTTTTGAAATCATTTTTAGGGTTAGAATGCACTTTTTGGGGAAATTAGGGTTTTAGGGTCAAAAAGGGCATTTTGGTCATTTCTCACAAAAGGTTTTATAAAAATAATTTTTGCATTAAACCTCATGAATGCAAGATAAAATAGGACAAGCACATGTGTTATGAACTATAAAATCGATTTTATCTTGCATATAATATATTCTTGATGAATAAGGAAGTTATCCATGTTTTTAGGAAGGCACTCAATCGATTACATCATATCCTTCCTTCAAGCAAATAATCGATTATTCCACTCCTTTCAGTCAGGAGCATAATCGATTATTCACTCCTTTCAGTCAGGAGCATAATCGATTATTCACTCCTTTCCCTACACACCATAATCGATTATCACCTATTTTGGAAAGTTTCTTATGGTTTTGGAAAGTGCCTAATCGATTATCCAAGGCACCTAATCGATTATTGACTCTGAAATCCAAGGCATCTAATCGATTATTGACTCTGAAATCTCAGGCTCCTAATCAATTATCTACCTGAAATCTTTTGAGCTTCTAATCGATTATCACAAGACTATAATCGATTATCCTCCTGAAAAGTGTTCAGAGGCATAATCGATTATCCATCCTTTTAACTACACACCATAATCGATTATCACCTATTTTGGAAAGTTTCTATGATTTTGGAAAGGGCCTAATCGATTACTCAAGGCTCATAATCGATTATCATTGTTAAAACATCCCGAGCCCTTAATCGATTAACATACACCAAGTGTTTTTCAACTAATCAATTACTCCATTTCCTAAAATAGATCACCTTAGTTTTCCTATAAATAGGCGCACCAAATTTCATTTCCAAGGGAACCTACATTCACGAAATCAGAGCAAACCTGCTTGAGAAAAAATCTTCACGCTTCTACTTCTACTCGACACGCATTGTCGGTCCGTCTGAGCTGATCTTTTGCTAAGAGTTAGTTGGGGTTGCATTCTTCAAGTTGTAAGATCTGCTTTCATTAGAGGTATTTCTGTCTTTACATTTGTTATTATTTAATTATTGTGATCCGTGCCAAAACTGCCCTATGTGATTCAACTTAGATTTAGTGTTTAGTTACTTGTTCTTGTATATTATTGTCCATTGTTGATGATGAATCATATGATTCCCACTTATGCCTAGTGCATCATGTTCTAAGTGGTGAAGATGGTTTCAGATGATTCAACCTCCCCCTTTTTTTTTAACTTCTTAATGAATAAAAGATAGTTAGGTTTATGGTTTAAGGTCCATGGGGTATTGCAAAGGATAGGTTACCCAAAACCTTGATGCTCCCTCCTCTTTGATTGTGTTACTAGCCTTTGGGCACTTATTCATGAATGCAAAGGATAGGCTTACCTTAGCCTTGATGCAATTTCCCCTTTTGTTCATGTTATTGAGAAATCGTGCTCATATGTTCCTTAGTTTAATTAAGATCATTCTATGCCTATGATCAATCGCTTGCTTGTTTTTGATGCATTTTAAATGTCTTGATTCAATATGCCATTCCATCCATGTGTATGACCTCCTAATGAAGACGTAAGTCTACATGCATGTTGTAGCATAGAGTCATTAGGGTAAATACACTCCCTCCTACACACACACTTGCTTTGAGAACTTTACCTCGCATCCCTGATAAGTGGGTCTTTTGATCATGTTGGCATGTTTAGTCTTGATTAAATATTCAACATATGCATGATTTCGTGATTATTGAATGTGCTTGAACTTTTGTAATCAATCATTGATAGTACCTTCACCCTTTTTTTCCAAAAAATCTTTCAAACTCTTTTCCAATTAATGCGAGTTATTAGTGACTATCACCCAAAGCCTTGGCTTGTTTGATTGTCATGAATGCCATCAAGGGTTATTAGTAATGATCACTCAAAGCTTTTGCTTGCTTGATCGTTATGAAAGCTCTTCCCCTTTCAAACCCCTTTCAAAAACATTTTCTTTAGAACTACGTCGCTTTGATTCCCATTTGGGATACGTAGGAGCGAGTCACGTTCTCGTCAAGCGCAACGAATAAAAATCCTTTTCACAACCATAAACAAATCATTTTCATAAAACAAACAAAAAAGATAATAAAAACGAGTTGTTATCCAATAGCCCATCAGAACCTTTGTTCGTTTGACTAGCAGTACAACTCTCTTTTTTTGAGTATTTAGTAGCGATTCATCATAGCCTCTGCTAGTTTAATCATTCACTAATGCTCGTCCTATTTCAAAAACTCACCAAAAAAAAAGATAAAAAATAGAAACTTTTCAAAAAGACAACCAAGAACTACGTAGCTTTGAATTCTCCATCGCACCGGGAGATACGTAGGAGCGGGCCATGTCCCGTCAAGCACTTTTTCTAAAAACCCTTTTTTTCCCCCTTTCTCACCAAAAATAAAATTTTCATTAAGTTTTCCCATTCATCTCCAAACAAGAAATAAATAGGCAAATCTGGGTATTTTTCAAATCAAACGTTAAAACCACACATTTAATTAGAGGTTCCCTTTCGATAGAAAGGACGTGCGCGGTGCTAACACCTTCCTCGCACGTAATCGACCCCCGAACCTATCTCTAGTTTTCAAAAGACCATCCGCCTTGTCCAAAAGACCTTTTTTCAATGTTTTGGTCTTAAAATTAAAATATTGGTGGCGGCTCCAAAAATTTTCCACGTTGTACATTGAGAAACCCAAACCGGGGATTTTTCGGGGTGCAACATCAATCATGCAGTATGGAATGCACATGCATGCGGTACCAAGTCACAACGCTGGCCATAGGCCTAAATCAAACCGCTGGCCGAAGCCTAATCCACAACGCTGGCCGAAGCCTAATCCACATGATATGCATGCGACGCAACGGGTATGCACAACATGTCAACACAATCACATATCGGCACAACAACAACGTAAAGCACCACACTGGCCATAGGCCTACGACATAAAATCATGACAACGACGCAATACACAACACTGGCCATAGGCCTACGACACCAAATCGCAACAACGACGTAAGACGGGACGCCAACAGCAACAACAACATACAACGACCACAACGAAACGACATGATAGAGGGCGCAAAGGGGCGCCAACACCCATTCACAAAAAGAGATCGTTTTGCCTTAAAAATAGAATATTCAGTTAGGCCTCTGAATAAGCTTTCCAACGCATTTTAAAACATTTCAATCGGGTTCCTGGATCAAAAGATATCGCTGAAATGAAAACAGGGAACGCAACACAAATCCAGAAACTGGCCCCCATAGGGGATCCTGGCGCCCAGCAACACAAAAACTGGCGCAGGAAGGGGATCCTGGCGCCCAGGGGAGCAACGCAACACAAAAACAGAAACTGGCGCAGGAAGGGGATCCTGGCGCCCAGTGACACAGCAACACAGAAACTGGCGCAGGAAGGGGATCCTGGCGCCCAGTGACACAGCAACACAGAAACTGGCGCAGGTAGGGGATCCTGGCGCCCAGTGACACAGAAACTGGCACAGGAAGGGGATCCTGGTTCCCAGTGACACAGCAACACAGAAACTGGCGCAGGAAGGGGGATCCTGGCGCCCAGTGACACAGCAACACAGAAACTGGCGCAGGAAGGGGATCCTGGCGCCCAGGGGAGCAATGCAACACAGAAAACTGGCGCAGGCAGAAACTAGCGCCCAGGGGAGGGGATCCCAGTGACATTTCAGAATACGCAACTTAGCAACCAAAACTCAGCACCAATGACATCCAGGCAACATAACTATACGGAAACACAACTTAGGAACGCAACACGGGCAGCCAAAATTAGGCGCCCTTGGCGCCCTACAACCAGAAATTTTGTTTAAAATCAACAACACACAACACCAAACACCAACAATCACATCCAAATTAATCATCATCAAACATGTTAATCATCACCAATCATGTCTAAACACCATTAATCACATTTAATCACCGTCAAAACAAATTTAATCATCACCAATCACATACAATCATCATCAATCATGCTTGGACATCGTCAATTCATGTTTAAACACTTTTAAGCACATATATTCATCATCAAACATAATCAATCCTTAAAACTAAGGTTCTCTAATCTTAATCACCTTGGGTTCCATTAACCACCCCACATAGAGACATTCATATAACCCATTAGATAGATAGAACCCCACCCTTACCTTGTTTTTGAAGAACTCGAAATCCTTGCTTGCCTTAGCCCCCTCTCAATTCGCGACTTCCCTCTTCTCTTCTCCTCTCTAGCGCCGTCCTCTTCTCTCTATTCTCACTCTCTCACTTTTGTTTTTCTAATTATGTGAGCAAAACCCTAAAAATTACCTATTTATACTTAGTTAGTCTTATGGGTTTTTCTACTTAGCTTATGCGACTTAACCCAAACCTTTTTCCTTTTAATGTCTCACTCCTTTCCAATACCAACCCCCACACAAAATAACACACATTTATTATTTTTCTACCACATAAAATCCCTAAATAATTTCTATTATTTTCTCAAGACCCAAACCCTAGACAATTAATTAAATAAATAAATGGATAAATATTTTTTGGGGCGTTATAATGAGCACGTGAGAAAATAAAAGAGTGCATGAACACGTAAGAAAATTAAAGGATGCATGAGCATCTGAGTGCATGACCACGTGAGAAAATAAAAGAGTGCATGAGCACGTAAGAAAATTAAAGGATGCATGAGCATCTGAGTGCATGAGCACGTGAGAAAATAAAAGAGTGCATGAGCACGTAAGAAAATTAAAGGATGCATGAGGATCTGAGTGCATGAGCACGTGAGAAAATAAAAGAGTGCATGAGCACGTAAGAAAATTAAAGGATGCATGAGCATCTGAGTGCATGAGCACGTGAGAAAGTAAAAGAGTGTATGAGCACGTAAGAAAATTAAAGGATGCATGAGCACCTGAGTGCATGAGCACGTGAGAAAATAAGAGAGTGCATGAGCACGTAAGAAAATTAAAGGATGCATGAGCATCTGAGTGCATGAGCATGGAAGGAAATAAAATAGTGCACGAGCACGTGATAAAAAAAAAAGCAGAGTGCCAAGCACACGTCCACACAAGCCAGCGCCCATGAGGGCGCCTGGCAAGGAAGCAACCAGCGCCCATGAGGGCGCCTGGCAAGGCGCCAATACTGGAGCAGGCAGCGCCCATGAGGGCGCCTGGCAGGGCGCCAATCATCAAGCAACCAGCACCCATAAGGGCGCCTGGCAGGACCAGGAGGGAATCTACCCCCGGAATCTCATCTCCGCATCATCCGGAACACAGATCCTACCCCGGAACCTCAACACACCACGGGAATCTAATTTGACATCTTCATCTTCAGATTGACCAACCCCATTAATTAAATCTACTAGCTTGACATCTGACTTCTGAGCCTCTCTGATGCTGCCCAGAAAGTCATTATCGATCTTTAACATTCCCAGCTTGACACTGCGAGGTGTCATTTTACAAACCAAACTCAAATCTCTGAATTCCTCAATCAACTCTAATTCTTTCACCATCATTGCCGACATATGCAAAGACTTTCTGCTTAAAGCATCAGCCACGACATTAGCTTTGCCGGGATGATAATTCAAACCAAAGTCATAATCCTTCAAGAGCTCCAACCATCGACGCTGTCTCATATTCAATTCTTTCTGATCGAACAGATACTTTAGGCTCTTATGATCGCTGAACACTTCAAACCTCGAACCATAAAGGTAGTGCCTCCAAATCTTAAGCACAAATACCACAGCAGCCAATTCCAAATCATGCGTAGGGTAATTTTTCTCATGAACCCGCAACTGCCTCGACGCATACGCAACGACTTTCCCATCTTGCATCAGCACACCACCAAGACCCATCTTCGAAGCGTCACAATATACAACAAACGGTTCCTCCGGATTAGGCAGCGTCAAAACAGGCGACGTTGTCAATCTCTTTTTCAGTTCCATAAAACTTTCCTCACACCGAGCATCCCAAACAAAAACTTTACCCTTACAAGTCAACTGAGTCAACGGAAGGGCCAACTTGGAAAAACCCTCGATGAACCTCCTGTAGTACCCAGCCAAACCCAAAAAGCTTCTAATCTCTGTTGCGGACTTCGGAGCCTCCCACTCAAACACTGCTTCTATTTTTGCCGGATCAACTGCAATACCATTACCAGAAATCACGTGCCCAAGAAAACTCACCTCTTTCAGCCAGAACTCACACTTTGATAACTTAGCATACAGCTTTTTCTCTTTCAGAACTTCCAATACTGACATCAGGTGCTCAGCATGCTCTTCCTCCGACTTAGAATAAACTAGAATGTCATCTATGAAGATCACCACAAACCGATCTAGGTAATTATGGAAAATACGATTCATATATTCCATAAATACACCAGGTGCATTGGTCACACCGAACGGCATCACTGAATACTCATAATGCCCATACCTTGTCCTAAACGCTGTCTTCTGAACATCTTCATCCTTCACTTTAATCTGATGATATCCGGACCTCAAATCAATTTTGCTGAAAACACGGGCACCCACTAACTGATCCATCAAATCGTCGATCCTCGGAAGCGGATACTTGTTCTTGATAGTTACCTTATTCAACTGACGATAGTCCACACACAACCTCATACTCCCATCTTTCTTCTTTACCAACAATACCGGAGCTCCCCACGGTGATACACTCGGTCTCACAAACTTTTTCTCAAGCAATTCTTCGAGTTGCGTCTTCAACTCAGACAATTCCGACGCCGACATCCTGTACGGTGCCATAGACACAGGCCTCGTACCAGGTACAAGATCAATCGAAAACTCGACTCCCCTCTCCGGCGGCACACCCGAAATTTCGTCAGGAAAAACCTCAGGAAACTCGCGTACCACTTGCAATTCTTCAATAACAGCTCGACTCTCAGCAGACAACGATGCCATGACGAAAATAGCTGAACTCCTTCTTTCCTCAACTTCTTCAACTAACCAGCGGATACCAAAACAGAATCTTCTTCCCCGAAACTAACCGACTTGTTATGACAGTTGATATGGACGTGGTTATCCTCTAACCAGTCCATGCCGAAGATTACATCCAGCCTTCTCAACGGCAAGCAAACAAAATTCACAACAAAGTCCCAGTCGAAGATCGACAAGGGACACAGAGAACACACATCAGAACACAATACATCACACAATACCAGTAGGGCATCTCCCCCACTAGTTCACTTACCATCAGCAGCTTCTGTTTACCTGTACCTGCAGGAACATCACTACAACACAACCAATGGTTAGGACTAGAAGACAACAGTTGGTCGTACACCAACACAACGACTCGACGACTTGGCCGGACGGACCAACCATTGCTCTGATACCACTAATGTAACCCACTCGCGGGCATATGCATGAGGTACCTTTTCACAAACGTCGCTTAGCCTTTATGGCCTCATCGTCACTTAGCCTTTTGGGCCTCAAAAACGTCACTGGGTTTATGCATATGGGAGGCATGAGACACTATGACATGCACCACGCACAAACACACAATCACGGTCAACTATGTGACCCGTCACTTACCAATTTGCAAAATAAGAGGCACAGCACCTGTCAATTCACAATTTACACACAACAACGTCACTTAGCCTCTTGGGCCTTATCATCACTTAGCCTTTTGGGCCTCAACGTCACTTATTTTCCTCGTCACTTATTCATAAACATCATCAACACAAACAATAGCCACGGAGGGCAAAAACGTCATTTACTAGCCACTAAGGGCATCATCGTCATTTACACATCAATATCAACAACATTGGCCACTAAGGGCAAAAAGGTCATTTAACTAGCCACTCGGGGCATCATCTTCAAAATCATCACTTTTGACACTAAAAAGTTAAAACCACTGGTTATACACAAAAGGGGATTTTTAAAGATACCAAAACGATTTTTCAATGTCACAGCAACGACCACCGGGAACAGCCACTTGGGGCGCCCCAGCAACCTTCAGAAATAATAAGTTTTTATTTTTAAAAATGGGACACACAGATAGGCAACTGAAAAAGCTTCCCAACACTTTTTGAAACGTTTAAAACGGATGCCCGAGTCAAAAGATACGTCAAAAACAGGATAGGGGGAAAAATGAGACAAATTCGACAGCTTCTGTCTCAACAAATTCGACAGCTTCTGTCTCAACAAATTTGACAGCTTCTGTCACAGTAGCTTCGACAGCTTCTGTCTCAGCACTTCGACAGCTTCTGTCTCAACAAATTCGACAGCTTCTGTCTCAGCACTTCGACAGCTTCTGTCTCAGCAAATCGACAGCTTCTGTCTCAACAAATTCGACAGCTTCTGTCTCAGCACTTCGACAGCTTCTGTCTCAAAACTTCGACAGCTTCTGTCTCAGCACTTCGACAGGCAGCAACACAAAAACTGGCGCAGGCAGCAACATTGGCGCACATAAGCAACACCCACCGAGACAACTCCAAAATGACACGTGCAAAAATAAAACCACTCGAGCCAAAATGCTTAAAATTGAATTTGGTCACATGAATACAAAATATGGCACGGTAAAATGTGTCCAGAAATTGAAATTGCACCCAAAATCCCATTTACGCACACATAAGCAACACACTTGCAGCAACAGAATTTCAGCAACACAACATCAAACATATGGCGCCCTAGGCGCCCATGCCACAACCAAAAATGGATTTTCAGCCACAAATCATGATGATCACGCATGCATCACAAATCAAACACGAATTTACACACAATCAAGGGCGTGAAATAGATATAGGGTTCTCTAACTTACAACCTATCATGAACATCTATTATATAGAAAGATAGAACTCCCCTAACCTCGAATTTGAAGAATAGGAGCCGTCGAGACGGTCACGATCGAAACCACAGCAACACGATCACGTCCCTTGGCCCTTGGAGCTTGCGACTTCTTCCCTCCTTCTCTTCTCTTCCTACGGCGCTCTCCTCTCTATTCTTCTCTCCCAATTTCGTAAAAGCCAAAACACAAAACCCTAACTCACAAGACCCTTGTGTATTCGCATATCACTTGGGTCATGGGCTTGGGCTTTTCACTTAAGCCCAAGTCTAGCTAAATGGCGCCTTCATCTCCTAATACCACCTACACATTTTAATATAATTTCAAATAATTAAATTATATCCAATTAATTAATTTAATTTCCTAAATACTTAATTAAATAAATTAATTAAATATTTAGGGTGTTACACCATTCATTATGCCAGCAAGATGTTGGTAGACGCTCAATTGAACTACACCACCACGGAGAAAGAGCTGCTGGCAGTGGTATTCGCCTTTGACAAGTTCAAGTCGTACCTGGTAGGAGCGAAGGTCATAGTTTACACTGACCATTCTGCTATAAAGTACCTTATTGCCAAGAAAGATGCAAAGCCAAGGCTGATTCGTTGGGTGCTCTTGTTACAAGAATTTGACTTAGAAATCAGGGATAAAAAAGGGATGGAAAATCAGGTGGCTGATCACCTGTCAAGAATACCAGACATGAACTCCTTTCCTTTCAAAGAAGAAATTAAGGAGCAGTTTCCTGATGAGCAGCTGCTGGCCATTTCAGCATCTGTGAAGGACACACGCTCCAGCACTGAAACTCCTTGGTACGCTGAATTTGTGAACTATTTGGTGAGTAACATAATACCTGAGGATCTCACAGCACAGCAAAGGAAGAGGTTCTTCCATTCCACAAAGCAATACTTTTGGGATGAACCCTTTCTATACAAGAAGTGTGCAGACCAAATCCTAAGAAGATGTTCTACCGAGTCAGAGATTGAAGACATCTTAAAACACTTCCACGCGTCACCATGTGGAGGCCACTTTGGAGGAGCAAGAACTGCTGCTAAGGTTCTGCAAACAGGTTATTTCTGGCCCTCCATTTTTAAAGATTCTCATGAATATGCTAGAAAGTGTGATATGTGTCAAAGGGTGGGCAATATATCAAGTAAAAATGAAATGCCCTTGAACAATATCCTAGAAGTCGAGCTCTTCGACATTTGGGGTATTGACTTCATGGGACCTTTTCCACCCTCCTTTGGCAATCTATATATACTTGTGGCCGTAGATTATGTGTCAAAGTGGATAGAAGCAGTTGCACTCCCCACTAATGATGCACGGGTCGTGCTGAAATTCGTTCAAAAAAATATTTTTACAAGGTTTGGCACACCTAGAGCTATCATTAGTGATGAGGGCACCCACTTCTGTAACAGATTGATGGATGGGTTGTTGGAAAAGTACGGAGTAAAGCATAAGATTGCCACAGCCTATCATTCTCAAACAAGTGGGCAGGTAGAACTGTCGAATAGGGAGATCAAGCGAATTTTAGAAAAGATGGTAAATCCATCAAGGAAGGACTGGTCCATCCACCTGGATGATGCTCTTTGGGCATATCGAACAGCCTTCAAAACACCCCTCGGCATATCTCCCTATAGATTAGTGTTTGGTAAGGCTTGCCACTTGCCCATTGAGTTGCAGCACAAGGCTTTTTGGGCAACCAAGAAACTGAACTTTGATTTGAAACAAGCTGGCAAGGCCAGAATGCTGCAACTCAATGAACTCGAGGAATTGAGACACTTTTCCTATGAGAATGCCAGGATGTACAAAGATAAAACTAAGGCTTGGCATGATGCTAAAATTTTGAGGAGAGAACTCAAAGAGGGTGACCAAGTATTGCTTTTTAATTCTAGACTAAGGCTTTTTCCCGGAAAACTCAAATCTAGATGGTCTGGTCCGTTCACAATTCTGAAGGTACACCCCCATGGGGCTGTGGACCTAAGGAACGAAACAAATGGAAATGAATTTAAGGTGAATGGACAAAGAGTGAAGTTTTACTTGGGTGAGCCTGTGCCTAGCACAAAGGTTTCCACCCCCCTTGAGTGACTCGCCATAAAAAAGATTGTCTAGTCAGGCTGAGGACTCATAAACCAAGCGCAACTGGGAGGCAGTCCAAAGGCCAGCTAATGATTGTTTTGTTTTAGTTTTTGTTGAAATTTTAAGAAGTAGGAGTGCTGGCAGCACAGACGCACTATTTGGCAGCATCGCTGGCAGCACCGCAGGAGGCCGTTGTGAACAGAATTAGTACAAAGGCAAATTTTGAAATAAAAAAAAAAGATAGGGATGCGCTGGCATTAGAGTGCCAGTCAAATAGTGGAACGTGTGCGGCAGTCGTATCACGCACGCCATCAGCCAAGTCTTTTCGCATTCCCTCTCATCAAGTCACTTCACCCGCTCTCCAAGAAACTCCTCAACTGCTCTGCCTTTTCACCAAGAAAGCAAAATCGCTTCATCTTTAACCAAGCTCTTTCCCTTTCCTCTGCCGAAAGCCCTCGCCCTCACCACACTCACCTTCAGCACCATCCATTCTTAGAAAGTACCCTTCTCACCAAAGCCCTAAAGCAACCATGGCACCCAAATCCAAATCCCCAAAGAACCAGAAAGCTAAGGCCAAACCCGTCCCTGATGAAGTCTTAGACAGGTTACCCAGCAAGCACGCACGCGAGCTTTACTCCTCCTCCACCCAGTATCGAAGCCCTCTCCCTGAGCGAGGCATAAACCCTAAAACCATGAACTCGGCGGTAACAGAGATGTTCACAGCGCTACGATGGGAAAAACTGATCCAGTAACCACCGTATGTTCTCCCTGGCCTCACCAGGGAGTTCTACGCTGGAATACCCGAGAAAAAGGGAAAAGCTGAGCCCACCTTCTCTGTCGTGAGAGGAAGACTAGTTTCTTTCTCTGCAGAGCGGATAAACGAAGTTTTGGGTTTGCCGAATGTGGATGAAAGTCTTGAGAGGATCTCTGCTACAGCAACGGAGGGGGATTTAGCGTGATTACTCCGAGTGATGTGTATGCCTGATACTGATTGGGTGAAGGATGAATCGTCGGTCTATAAGGTAAAAAGGACAATGCTGAAGCCTTTTCTGAAATCTTTATCTCTTTGGGTTATGAGTTCCATGCTGCCAACCAAGCACAATTTCTTCTAGCACAAAGAACGAATGTTCTTGCTGGAGACGTTGTTGCTGTCCAAGCCTTTCAATGTGGGCTAGATGATGGAACGGGAGATTCTGGCATGTGCCAGAAGGTCGGTGGGAGTGCTATTTTACCCCAATCTGGTAAGACTGTTATATGAGGCGGAGGATGTGCCTCGTTTTGATCAGGAGGAGGATGATTTCCCCATAGACCCTCCGGTGGTGTTGATGCTAGAAGAGGAAAATAAGAAGAACGAAGGAGAAAAGAAGGAGGAAGAGAAAACAGAGAAGAAAAGAGAAGACAACAAGAAGGCCCCTGCTGAGGAAAACCCTACTGGGTTGACTGAAGTGGTGCTGCTGTTACAGCAGCACATCCTCAAGCAGGAGGCAGTGTGGATGTTCATGCGGGCAGCCCATGAATGGAGTACCCAGAGGCAGAGCAAGCCCGATATGCCTGCACCTATGTTCCCTGACTGGGTACTTCCTGAGGCTGCCCTAGCGATCATGCTCACGCAAAGCCTGCTGCAAACACATCGCCCACCATGCCCAACCAACAACACAACCCTGCTGCTACCAAGAAACAAGGAGAAAAAGAAAAGGAGCCAGTCGGAAGTATCTAATGAAAGGAAAAGGAAGAGCTCAGCTGGTGCTGCCAAGGCTACGGCAGCATCCCCAACAGAAACTGTGGTAATTGCGTCTGAGGAAGATGAGGAAGCCAGCCCCAGAGGAAGCACCAGTAGCTCCTCCCCAGTCAGCTCAGTGGGAGGGGTAAACTCCGAAGGAAAAGAGGAAGGTAGTGGTGCTGCAGAAAGAGAAAGGAAGTCCAAGAACGACCAGGACAAGAGTTCAGCCCCTGCACAGCCAGCTGGTGCTGGGAAGAGTGCTGCCGCCGCATCTTCCCTATGCAAGACAAGGAGGGACTCTGCTGCAGCAAGCGCTGCCGAGGTGCCATTTCAACTACCTCCTAAGTCCACATGGACCAGGAGGAAAATGTGTACAACCAGACCACCTCGCCGGAAAAGAGTGTTGATGGAAGAAAGTGCTGATGAAGACGAGCAAGAGGGTAAGGACGAAGAAGACAAGAAGAAACAGAAGAAATGATGCAGTAATTCATATTTTCTATTCCTATGTTTCTTTCTTTTTTCTTGCTATTGCCCATCCTCCGCCTGGTAGGAGGCAGTGAGGACACAGTCTCTGCTTAAGTTGGGGGGTGGTGCATCTATAGCTCTTTGCCTTCATGACTGTCTGTGATAAATCTGTGATTTGTGTGTCCCCAATATCCCCATGAATGAAAAGAATGCTATGTTTTGCTTTTTCTGCTATTTTGTACTAGCTGCCTTAAGAATAAAATGTTAATAGGTGCTGGGGCAGCACCCCTCACAGCACTCAGTATTAGCTAGTGCTGATAGCATGTGCGATAGCATATACACAAAAAAAAATTGTTTCTCAAGGCAAACCCCGATGAGGATAACCAGATATTGTGAGCTTAGAAATGTGAACAAGTAGTCCAAGCCCCCTAGTCTACACCTAACTCTTTGTCTCCTGAAATGGGCGTAAAGCTTGCCTAGGTGGAAGTTAGGTGAAAACTTAGCAAGGACCCAAACTGCTTAGAGGTAGAAAGAAGCTGCGGGTAGAATAAAAGACAAGTTTGGGGGTAGAAATGCTAGTAGCAAGGCCAGGGGGAGGGTGCACAAAAATGCAACAAGGTGAACTTGGTCACTGTGTAGGGAGGCTGTTTTGTGGCGACACCATTACAGTTTCAGTCGAAGCTTTTACCGAGCTATCCTTCAAAAAAAAAAATAAGGTGCACCACTCTAAACCCAAATCAAAATATATGGCTTCAAAAGAAAAATACCTACCCCCGTGTAAAGCACAAGAATCTGCCCGCAGCAACTGACACTACAAGAATTACTTGATTTACTGGCGGTTTCTTTCCGGCGGAATTAATCCGCCTGTACCGTTCCGGCGGATTTTAAGCAGTTAGTGGCGACATTTTTCCCACGAAAGATTTCCGGCGGAAAATGGAGCATTTCCGGCGTAATATTGCGTCGCAAAATTGTTTCAGAAAAACGAAAATTAAAACCGACGGTAATGCACATTACCGGCGGTTTTTTGGAGAGGGGGGAAATTCAAAATTTAAAATATCCGCCGGAACGGTTGAAAGAACCGCCGGAAATAATTGACCAAATAAACCGCCGGAACTGTGTCATTACCGGCGGTTTTTGGGAGGAGTGGAAATTCGAATATTTAAAATTTCCGCCGGAAATATTGATGAAACCGCCGCAACTTATGGACCAAATAAACCGCCGGAAATGTGCATTTACCGGCGGTTTTGTGGAAAAGAGGGAAATTCGAAATTTGAATAAAACCGCCGGAAATGGCTTATTCCGCCGGTAATGGTTATCCGTTGCTGGTTTTTGAAAATAGCCGTTGGTAAAATCCGCCGGAAATGGCTTTTACCGGCGGTTTTTGGAAATAGCCGTTGGTCATTCTGAATATATAAATAGA
Organism: Astragalus membranaceus; assembly: GCA_039519185.1. Classification (NCBI taxonomy): domain Eukaryota; kingdom Viridiplantae; phylum Streptophyta; class Magnoliopsida; order Fabales; family Fabaceae; genus Astragalus; species Astragalus membranaceus. The sequence goes on from CM076853.1 coordinate 24,766,147, forward strand.
CATACGACTATCATATATCTTCATTTCCAATTCATTCATCTTCCCCACTCCTTCATCTTCCCCACTCCTTCATCTTCCCCATTCCAAATTTCTTCAACTCCATTCACTTATCTTTCATCTTTTCCATTCATTCATCTTCCCCTATTCCGAATTTTATGTTTTCATTCACTCATCTTCACCTATTCCGAATTTTTCATTTCATTCACTCAATTTTCATTCTCCCCATTCCTTCATCTTACCCATTCCAAATTTCTTAATCCCCATTCACCCATTCTATTTCATACACTTATTAGCTCTCATATTCTATTGTTCCATTCCAAATTTTAGCTCATTTTGACGTGTTTGCAAATTTTTCACGGTATGTTTTTAAACAAATGTTAGTTGTAAGTTTTATTTTATATTAATATCATATATGTACTTAATTTAACATTACTAACTTTATTTGTTTAGGATTCGGTTGGAGGAGCTTGAAGACATTTTTGTTCGAGGGACTTTGGTTGGACACACACTGAAAATATAATTTGAATCAATCAGAGACTCATCTTCAATTCTGGTTAGTTATTAAGTTGTTTTTATTAGATATTGTAGTGACATGTTAATAATATATAGGCTAAAGTGCTCCCGGGGTCCTTTATCTTTATTTAAAGTAACGAATTAGTCCTTTATGTTTTTATTGTCCCAAATAAGTCCTTTATCTTTCAAATTTTTGACACATAAATCCTTTTCCGTTAACAATGCTGATTTATGTGTCAAAAAAAAGGATTTATGTGTTAAAAATTTGAAACATAAAGGACTGATTTGGGACAGAAAAGGATTTATGTGTTGAAAATTTAAAACATAAATGACTGATTTGGGACAAAAAAAAGATAAAGGACCAAATCGTTACTTTAAATAAAGATAAGGGACCCCAGGAGCACTTTAGCCTAATATATATGTTTGGATAGTAAAAAATTACGTTTATTTAGTTAAACATGTTAATAAATAGATATTGTAATGAAATATATGTTTAGATAGTAAAACATGTTAAAAAAATTATGTTTATTTAATAAAACATGTTAAAAATAATATTTATTTTTTACATATATATTGTACTAAGATATATATTTATATAGTGAATGATTAAAAAAATTACGTTTACATATATATTGTACTAAGATATATATTTTTTACATATATATGGTGCATTATATATATTATACAAGATAAAAATATATATCACATTATAAAAAAAATATTTTGTATTAGATATAAAAAATATGTTGTTTATGTTTGTTAATTAGAAAGTTATAGGTTTGTTAATTAAAAAGTTATAAGTAATTATTTAGTAAAAAAATGTATATGAAATTAAATATGTATTTATTTTTTACATATAGATAGTACATAAATACATATTTAAATTTGTTGGTTATTAATATATGTTTTACATATATATTGTAGTAGTATATAGATTCCCAAAAATGGATCGTAGTTGGATGTACGATCGAATGTTTCCTGGAAGAGCTGGTTTAAAGCGACGTTTTGTACTGGGAGTTGAAGAGTTTGTTTTTTTTGCTAAGAGTCGAGAAGAATTTGGGCGACAAGGCGGAATACGATGTCCGTGCTCGAACTGTAGATTTCGTTTTATAAAAAATGAAGAAGAAGTGAAACTTGATTTGTACAATAATGGGTTTAGGCCAAATTATTGGATATGGAGTCGTCACGGCGAAGTAGCACCTGGGGTACCTGCTCCGGCGGTTAATAATGTTCATGCAGTTAATGTTTCAGTTGAAGTACAAGCTCCCACATCGAGTAGCCATCAATCGTCTACGAGATACCAACCATTTGACGTTGTTCAGGGAATGATATCTGATGCTGTCGGAGTAAATTTGGATTTTGAGGAACCGGAATACAATCCTGAAGAAGTCCCAAACGAGGAAGCTCAAAGGTTTTATGCCTATTTGAGTGAGACAAATAAACCACTATTTGAGGGATCTCAAGACTCTAAATTATCAATGTGTGTTCGGTTGTTGGGTCTTAAGTCTCAATTTAGTGTTGCTGAACTGTGCATGGAATATATGACTAAAATGATGTTGGATGCAACCCCGATTAAAGGACTCTTACCGCAAAGTTATTACGATGCTAGAAGGTTTGTATCGAAACTTGGCTTAAATTCTATAAGAATTGATTGTTGTGTTTCTGGTTGCATGCTTTATTATAACAATGAGTTTGGCATAAATGATGGAGAGTTGTCGGAATGCAAGTTGTGTGGAGAGCCACGCTATCGTGTCAGTAGGGTAGGGACAAGCAGAGGCAGCAAAGTTCCAAGAAAAGCAATGTTTTATTTGCCGATTGTATCAAGGTTGAAAAGGATGTTCACTTCAAAGGAAACTGCAGGTAAAATGACCTGGCACTATGAAAATAGAAGCAATTCTGGTGAATTACGTCACCCATCTGATGGTGAAGCTTGGAAGTATTTTGATCGTGTTTATCCAGATTTTGCGAATGATCCACGCAATGTTCGGCTTGGTTTGTGTTCTGATGGTTTCACACCATATATCCAAGCATCAGCAACACCATATTCTTGTTGGCCAGTTATTGTTACCCCATACAACCTTCCTCCTGAGATGTGTATGTCTAAACCGTACATGTTTTTAGGTGCTATTATTCCAGGTCCAAGTAATCCAACAGCTGGTATTGACATATATTTGCAACCTTTGATTGACGACCTAAAAAGATTGTGGAACGGTGTTTTAACTTATGATGCAGCCCGTAAACAAAACTTCATGATGAGGGCAGCTTTGATGTGGACCATTAATGACTTCCCTGCCTATGGAATGTTGTCTGGATGGGGGACACATGGTAAGATGGCGTGTCCAATTTGCATGGTAGACACAAAATCTTTTACTCTTAAATACGGAGGAAAAGCTTCATGGTTTGACTCGCACCGTAGGTTCTTACCTAAAGATCACCCATTTAGAAAGTCAAAATATGCATTCATAAAAGGGAATGTTGAAACAACTGAACCTCCTCGTAGGTTGACACCAGAAGAAGTTTGGAACAGTGTTAGGGATATCCCTCCTGTGGAAGTCGTAGCGGGTGTTGTTTCACGTCCAGATGGTTATAGACAATGGCACAATTGGACGAAGAAAAGTATCTTCTGGGAACTTCCTTATTGGAAAGATAATCTTCTGAGACACAATCTTGATTTCATGCATATAGAAAACAATTTTTTTGACAACATATTTAACACGGTCATGAACGTGAAAGGAAAAATGAAAGACAACGAGAAGGCTAGGAAGGATGTAGATCATTACTGCTGGCGAAAGGATCTGTTGTTGATTGAGCAACCTAACGGTAGGACATTGAAACCTAAAGCCAATTATTCTTTGTCTATCGAACAAGCAAAATCTGTTTATCGGTGGATAAAAAATTGAAAATGCCTGATGGTTATTCTTCCAATTTAGCAAGATGTGTCGATGTGGATAATGGGAGAATGCATGGGATGAAGAGTCATGATTGTCATGTATTCATGGAGTGCTTACTTCCTATTGCATTTAGTTCATTGCCAAAACATGTTTTGAATCCGCTCATTGAAATAAGTCAATACTTTAAGAATTTGTGTTCCGTAACGCTAAGGGTGGATGATCTTACAAAAATGGAACAAGATATCCCACTTATCTTATGCAAGTTGGAGAGAATATTTCCGCCTGGTTTCTTTGATTCTATGGAGCATCTTCCAGTACATCTGGCATATGAAGCTAAACTTGGTGGACCTGTCCAATACAGATGGATGTATCCGTTTGAAAGGTAAATATTATATATGTTAAGTGGTATATATATATATTATATATATATATATATGATTAATTAAGACTATCTTCTTTAAATTTAGGTTCATGGGTGATTCGAAGAGATCGGTGAAAAATAAGGCTAGAGTTGAAGGATCAATATGTTCCTCTTACTTACACCGTGAAACAACCCATTTTTGTTCCTATTATTTCAAGAATGAATTTGCTCCTACAAGTAGTCGGAATGAAATGGAACTTGAATATCCAAGACATCAGCTAGCTTTATCCGTCTTTTGTTTGCCTGGTCGTCAATCTGGGAAGGAGTCTATTCACTGGCTAACAGATGAGGAGTTAAACTCAGTCCATGTTCATGTATTGATAAATTGTACTGAAGTCCAACCATTCATTGAGTAAGTATTTTTAAGCCTTGCATTTTTAATTAATACATGTGTAACAAATTCTTATCGATTTTAATTATCAGGGAATTCTTATCATATTTGCAGGTAAGTGAAGAAGACTCTTCTGCTCATATTCATGCGCATTTTCCAAACTGGTTTAAGCAACGTGTTTATCTCCTCCCACCAACTCCTACCAACCAGCACCTGAGAAACTTTTCTGAGGGTCCTCGAAGATGTGTTAAAGAGTGGCACACATACATTGTCAATGGATACAAATTTCACACCAAGGAATGGACCCATGGTAGAGAAACAGTTAATAGTGGAGTTTGCATGAAGGGTGTCACTGGGAGAGGTGAAGACGACTTCTATGGTGTGATTGAACACATATATGAACTTGCTTACCCCCATCTAGACTACAGTCAAAAGGTAGTGGTTTTTTATTGTAAGTGGTTTGATCCGTCAGCTCGAGGAACACAATTGAATCCAAAGTCAAATACAGCGGACATTAATTAAAATGAATGGTAGATATCGACTGTATGATCCGTTTGTAATTGCACAAAATGTGAGACAAGTCTATTATGTCCCTTATCCATCAACACGGACGGATAGACGTGGTTGGTGTGTCGCAATTAAAACCAAACCAAGAGGTCGGGTTGAGACAAATGAAGAGACAATGGAAGATGTGCCATATCAGATAGATGAAATGTCGTCCAATGTAAATGAAGTGATCGAAGTTGAACCCGTAACTCGGTTATGTGATGAGCCAAACACTGGTGATGAAGTTGCTGAAGAAGAAGATGCAGATGAAGATGCAACAGACCATGTCGGTGTATCAGGAGTTCACTCAGACGATGATGATGATTTCGAGGGAGAATGGGATGTCAATTAATTTCTTATAATTTGATCAATTTGTTATGTAATGTTATGTTATATATTAATTAGTTTGACTTAATTAATAAGATGTTGTTAATTTGCTTTTAGTTAATTTGATCAATGTACGGTACGTTGTCTTTAAAATTATATATCAATGTTAATTTGGTTAATTATAAATTGTTTATTTCCATTTTTAATAATCTATAGATACAGTCATGTCGGGATCAGGATCTGACCCACCCATACCACCACCGACTGTTCCTGATAAAGGGAAGAGGATTTCTACAGTATTACGCGGGCGACGACGTCGCATACTTCGTGTAGTTGCAAGTGACAGATTTGCACCCCTGCCTTCTTCCTTTATAGATGACTCAGGACCATCGCAGGTGCATGAGTTCGTGGGAGTCGTAGATGCACAAAACGATCATGATAATAATGAGATCGAAGATGACCCTGCAAATGTAGAAGATGAGGTCGGCCGTCTGAATAATATTCCAGAGGAGGCACTAGAGATAGCAAATGACGGTCGTATTGTATTGACCATTATTGGAAAAGCGTAAGAATAAATATTCTCTTTAATGATATAATTAGTTGTTTTTCTAATAAATATGTTAATATATAAACATATTAATATATATTTATTATAATGTATAGGTTTTATCCTTCGAATGGTGCATCTACCTCAATAACAGATGTGATCAAGGAGAATTACAACAAACCTTGGTTGTCTTGGAAGGAGATTAAAAAGGATAAAGATTTAAAAAAGATGATGTTTGATAGGTTCAGAGTAAGTTGTTTTACTTTTTATAATTTATTTAGCAAGTTTATTTAATTGGTTAATTTATTTTTTATTAACAAGTTATTTATAATTTATTAGGAAAAAATGGCCTGGGAACTCGAGATAGAGAAAGAGGTTGAGAAAATCTTCCATAAAAGAGCTTCTCACCGTCTTTCTGAGTTACTTCGGGGTGCACGGGATCTTGATAAGAAGCCTCCTTTTATTGGAGAATCTGATTGGCACGTGCTGAAAGAGAAATGGAATACTCCAGAATTCAAAAAAAAATGTGAAAAAGCAAAGAAGAATCGTGCTTCGGAGAGAGGAAGCTGCATACACACATCTGGTTATGTCAATGCTGCTCAAACTCATAGACGTTTGGTAAATTTAATTAATTATTATTTTATATTTAGTGTATGCATGTGATAGTCAATTTCATGATCATTATAATTAGTATTATCATTATATTAATATGCATGTATTTTATTAATAACTATGTAGGAGACAATGCATGGTCGTCCCATTGGGTTGCCTGAGTTGCACCGTCATCTTCATGTCCGAGAGAGTACAGGGGATTTTGTTGATGAATGGTCCAAGAGCGTTCATGTAACTACTCTTACAATTATTAGAGCATATTAATTATATATTGATTTCTTTTTTTGTTATATTAATACTTATTCATTTCTTGATTTTTATTTTTTAGGAAAACTTCGAGGGTGAAATGGCCCAATATCGGGAGAGTCAGCAGAGCAGTGACAGTACTTGTGATCCCATCGAGGAACAGCAACATGCTCTTGATGCTTGGAAGAAATCAGTTGGTCCACAAAGAAGTGGTCGTTTGGCAGGAACTGGTAGTATAGGCCCATCAATTTTTGAAAAAGCAAGAAGTATTATTCCAGGTCGGGGTCAATCATCATCTTCTGGTAGTACTGGCCGTTCTTTTATGCCTACTGCTGCGGACTTACAAAATGTTCAGCAACTGACGCATAAATTAAGTGAAGTGGAGAATATGTTGAGCGAGCAACAACGACTAAGTAATGAGCAGAGAGAGCGTCATGAACGGGAGTTGCAGGAGCATCGACTGATAATGGAACAAATGCGCGAGCAGTCTAGGATAAATGAGGACCGCTGGAAGCGTTTTTTCGATATGACTCAACCCCCGTTGCATCCACAATACCAGTTGCAGCAACAGGGTTACAGCGGTGCTTTTCAGCAGTATGGTCTCTTCCCGCCTCCCTACCAGCAGCAGTCTCAGCAGCTTCCTTTCCAGCAGCAGCAGTCTCAACAGCTTCCTTTCCAGTAGCAACAGTCTCAGCAGCTTCCTTTCCAACAACATCAGTCTCAGCAGCTTCATCCTTTCCAGCAGCAGCAGTCTCATCAGCTTCCTCTCCAGCAGCAGCAGCCACAGCAGCCGCCACAACAGCAACCACAGCAGCAGTCCTCACAGGCTCATTTTCAGCAACAGGCAAGGCAGCAGTCCCCGCAGCCTCCTTTCCAACCGCAACCACAGCAGCAATCCCAACAGCAGCCTCTACTAGACACGAATATTGATCTCAATGACAATGAGTTTAATAATTGGTTCACAGACCCGACCAGAGGAGACTACTATGATCATGGCGCATAGTAGATTTAAATTTGTACTTTAATTTGTACTTTGTCGGAATTCTACGATTATCGCTTTAATTGATACTTTGTCGGATTTGTATAACGCTTTTAATTATCTGAACTATTCTCGTTAGCTAATATAATTATAATTTGTATTATTGTCTTTTATTTAATAATTTAAATATTTAATTTTCAGTGTTTTTAAAAAAAAAAATATTGATTTTGAAATTTTTTTTTTCAGTATTTATTTAATATTATTGTTTAAATATTTATTTAATATTTTTCGGTTTTAAATATTTATTTAATATTATAATTTGTATTGTTTTTAAAAAAAATTCAGAAAATGTTTCCGGCGGATTATCTTATTTACCGGCGTTTTTTAATAAAAAATTAATATTATTTACCGGCGGTATTTATTATTTACCGGCGGTTTTTTTAAAAAACGAATAAAAAATTAATATTATTTCCGGCGGAATTTATTAGTTACCGGCGGTTTTTTTAAAAAACGAATAAAAAAATTAATATTATTTCCGGCGGAATTTATTGGTTACCGGCGGTTTTGAATAAAATATAATAAATTGTTGAAATCTGTTTCCGGCGGTTTTTGACGAGTTCCGGCGGTTTTTTCCATCGGTAATTTCCGGCGGAATTTCCGCCGGAAAATATTACCTACGGCCGTTTTTCCGGCGGATTTCCGGCGGATATTTTCCGTCGGTACTGTCACATTACCTACGGATTTTGTCTGTTTCCGGCGGAAAATATCCGCCAGTAAATCAAGTAATTCTTGTAGTGTGATAACAATAAGCAGTGTAAGAAGCTCTAAGTTGGAACCAAAGCCAAGCCTAGTTAGTGTTCAAACTTATGGAAGAAGAACAAAGAGAGCACACACACAATCTAGCTAGGGGGATGAAAGCTGCAACTTCACATGATAAGCAGTGCGAAAATGTTAAGTCTGAGGGAAAAGCCTTGAGAAAATAGAAGCGTGAAGTCAAAAGTTTCAAAATACTATCACAGGCTACTGTGAGTGAATGTTGTGAGCAATGCTGCCCTGGTGCTGTCATTACTTGAGGACAAGCAATGGTTCAAGTTTGGGGGTGTGATAACTCACAGAAATGTGAGTTGTTTACAGTCATTCAAACGAGAATTATCTTGTTCCAAGAATAAATTATGTGATAAATTGTGATGAATACCTTCATATTTGACATTGTTGAATTCTGAGATAATAATTATAAGTTGGGCACGCAAGTACCAATTTTTTGGAATTTGACATGTGTGCCAAGTGTGCAGGATTTTACTAAGTATTCAGTGCTAGACAAGTGCTGCGGTAGCATCCAAGCAGATTTGCGGAGCGGAGCAAGGACCAGCGAGGCGCCTCATTTAGCGCTGCCAGAAAAGGAAAGCCTAATCTTTTAAGCGAACAAGGCGCCTGCTTGAGCCGCAAGATAAGAAGAGCGCTAGGGTTGAGGCAATGACCCGTGAAAAAGGCCCAAGGAAGAGCCGCGCCGTGCCTCCTAGTCCCTATAAATAAGCAGCAACCCTAGTGAAAAGAGATAGAGTATCTCATACGCAATACTTTGAGAAGAAGTGAGATCGAGTCTAAGATACAGAAACAACCATCTCCCCCAAATACTCTACCTCATACTCAGGAGCAGACCCCGTGGCTAGTGCTTGCCATCATCGCAACAACCTTAGTATTTCCTAAGTGCTTTTACGATGTTGTCTACTGTGCCTATGGTAACTTTGTACTGTTTATCCATTCTTAAGCTCGTTATGAGCTAAATACTTTTATAGTCAAGATGTGGTGATGCGAACATGTGCTTTTAAGTGTTTTAAGGTGATCGATCTTTGATGCCTCATTAACTTGTGTATGCTTATTGTTATTAACTCTTTTCAAAACTGATCACTTTGATTAGGGTAGTGTGTTTTATTATCTGGAAGGGAATAAATCACTGATTTCACGAGTTAATATAGTTTGAAGGGTAATAGGAGTTGCAAACAGGCACAAATGAAGTGTTCACAAAGCTAAATAGCTTCCTAAGACTCCCACTCAACCACATCAAGCTTAAGACACCTCCTTTGATATCTCTAACCCCAATGTAGCTTCCCAATTCTCTTCGCCAAGTCTATAATCTTACATGCAAGCAACCAAAGTTCCAATCCTAGCTGTCCAATCCACGTGCAAAGCCAAAGCAAGGTGTTTAGAGATTTCTCTTCAATATTCTATTTTTGGGCATTTGAGTGCTAATGTTTCTGAATTTGTAAGAGTAGTAGGAAAAAAATGGAGATGGAGGATAACAATTAGCTAGCTTATGATGAAACTGAGAGGTGGAAATGATGATAAAAATAGAGGTGATGGTGAAAAAGAGGAGTAGGGTGACGAGAACAAGGCTTCATCTCTCACTCATTCTTCTCTCCCTCTCATTCGTGATACCTCTCTTTTCTCACTCTCTCAATTCTGAAATAATGTTAGAGTGTTGAAGAATTCTCCCTCTTTTGTTTCGGAGCTAGTTGTTTTTTTTGGTCAAATAGGAGCTAGTTGTTTAAATGTGGGAATGGGATAGGCTTTTGTTTAATTTGGGCTTACTTAAATAGAAATCTGATTTCTAACTGCACCACCTTGATTCTAACTACACATACATAACTCTATTATTCACTCGATCACACAAAATGCTTATATAAAGTACGAAATCAGTCTAAACTTATGAAAAGCACATAATTAACTTTAAGAACAATTATATAATACTCAGAGTAATTTAATGTATTACAAACCCCCTCAGCAACACCTCGGTCTGCCACTGCAACAATGATTGGGTCTAGCGAAAGGGGATAGATTCTCACAATATGGCGAATCCAAGTTCGAGTGTTAATTGGGAGAGGTACCCACATTTAGTGCTCAACACGCCTCGAATAGGATTACCACCAATGGAGAGAACTTATGGAAAAAATGTTAATAAAATATAAAGTAATTCACTTTTTTTTCTTTTAAAAAAGATAACGCCATAGAAATTTAATAGAAAAATATATATTCTTTGGTTCTCTAGTGTTTTTTGATGACTTGTGCAAGTACCTAATTTCTTTTAAAAAGATAATTGCAACAAAATATGTGCTTTGGTGTAATGGCTCCCATGAAATTTACAACTCTCTAGTGGTTGGATCAAGTCCTTTTAAGCAAAATTTGGATAGAAATTTTCTTTTCCTTCAACTAATATTTTATTGCACTTATATGATATTTGCTCAAGCCTACCTGAACACCAAATTTTAACCCTTCTCTTTCTTTTGGTCAAGACCAGGGTATCCACCATCCGTACGCGGTGACTAAACCCTTGCTGATTTGTAGGTGCCTCGAGAGACTGAACAGCTGGCCCAGAGTTTTAACGCTGCTCCGTATCCAAGGTGGGGATCGAACCCCCGACCCTTGGTTAACGGAAGATCAGCCCCAACCGCTGAACCCCACGCTCTGAGTTAATTTTAACCCTTGTCTAGTACTACATGTAAATATCTACTTTTTATGTAATTTTTGTGATATAATTAAATAGTTAACTCTCGGAGCAAATGTACTCAACTACACACTATCGGCACTTTATAAACCTTACACAACCCCCATTAACCACAATTACTATTCAATGATTTCGGTCAAACTAATACTAAGTCATTACTGAGTTATGCATTCCAAACTTTTCTATTCTTTTACCTTGATCAAAAAACTTTGAGTATAATATGTTAAATTTGTTTTTATATTTTATATACTGGTTAGAGTTTTTATATAATTTGTTTTTATTTTTGACAATTTTTATGTAATTTGTTAAAGTTTTTAAATTGTGTGGTTTAACTTTTATATTTTTTCATTGCATACATATATCAGCTGGTTAATAACCAATAAGTAATGTTGTATCTATAATCCAACATGGTAATGTGCTATTCAAATCTGAGTTTAAAACCAGAAATTTTGGATTGAATTGTTGTCAATATTTGTTTAAATTTGAAAGTTGTTTATTTGGAATATCGTATATGTATGTTTGTGATATTATGTTATATGTTATTCAAAATTAGTGTTTGCTTATATATAAACCTATAAAGCTTTTTATATTGTTAAGAGTATTTTTTGGGGTAAAAAGCATGAAACAAAACTTAAAGATTTAGAAGATATTTATTGGGTCACAATGTTATTTTTATTTTTCCTATCTATTTACAATGATTAATTATAAGAAAAAGGACGACCTTCTTCGAGCAGAAAAAATTGTTTAATAAATAAACACTATATTAGTTAAGCATTTGACCAACTTTATTAGTGCACACTACCCCGCCTTTATGAAGGGTTTGAGGGCATACAATCATGGGGTAAAGCTAAATAAAAGAAAAAGTGAGCTAATTTCAGAGTGGGAAAACTCTATTTTGACCTGAAGTGCGCCACACCAACAAATACCCATGTATTAAGTAAATATATTGCCTAGGCTACAATTAGACCCGCATAATCCATTATTTGTAAAAATGTCATTTATTGTGGCTAGATAATAATAGAGGATATCATTTATTTTTAATCAAAATGTAAAATAATTGTATTGCGTAAAAAATAGGTAAATAAAACACACAACTATATTGTTTTACCTTTCTACTCCTTGATTTCACTGTGGATAAACTTTAAGATATAGCCTCCCTTATCTTTTTTTTTTACGGGAAACATATCTCATTCTATTAATTGAGAGAAAACACTACAGTCAGGATGATTAATCAGTGTTGGGGCATTCCCCGGACAAGTATTCGAGCTGCTCCTAATAGTTAGAACATACAGAAACTTGACATCAACATACAAGAAAAGAACAAACCACATTGGTACAACATCAAACCAGCTAGCTAAACCTATCAGCCAATCAAACAACATCTGACCATGGTAGATGGCTATAAATGGAGGAGAATCTGTAGTTTTTGAATCTATCCAGTTATGATTAATTTATTTACCTAGTATATGCTCAATTCGATTATGTGTGGTCTCGCGATGGTCCAAACAAACCGATATAGCCTCCCTTATCAACTATGGTAATAATCATATTTTCTCCCACGTGGACATCGTATCCCTACATGTGAATATTTTTAATTAAATAAACAATTCTTCTCAATGATTGAATGAGCTCATTAGAATTTGGGATATCAATGTTGCTGTGAATGTTGGTTGATCTTGTTGATGGAAGGTAATACTCATTTATTTAGAAGATATATATTATTGTTGAAATTTTTTTTTGGTTACCATGTCATTGGTTCATAGTTTCCACCGGCTTTGTTGGTGACTAATCTACGCCGAGGAACCTTGCTGGTCACGAGTTTCCAGCTTTGCCGGTCCGTGTGGTTCTCCCTGTCCTGGACTACACCGAGGGACCAATCCACCTAGGGACTGACCAAGATTGGCCCAAATCGTAAGACAGATGATCAATGACCAAACTTGCATGATCAACGGTTGAGATCGACCCACGCTGATCCAACGGCCGGCGTTGACCCTCTGACACTATATAAAGAGGTCCTCCCTCTATTGACACGTAGACTTTGAACCCCTACTGTTACTCTGCTGACACTCTTACTCCACTGACTTTGGGCGCCAGAGTGTCATTGCAGGTACAACTCGGGCTGAGCTCTACACACGACCAACAAATCAACAGAACGACCAGACACCTCAACTGGCCTACCCACCCGAGATTGAGGTACGTTTCAGTGGAGACCACAGTGGGAGGCCAGGCAATGTCCCACATCATCCCTTATGCCTCCGCGGGGAAGACAGCCCGGCCGGGCGGCCCCACGCCTACGAAACATGGCTGCAATCCCTGACCATCCCCAACCCATACCAGAAGACACTGTAGTTAATGTCGAAGACACTGCACCAGGCGCCCATGTCACCCTTCCAACAACCATTGTCCAAGACCTTAGAGAACTACTTAACGTGCGAGATCACCACCTTGCACAGCAAGAAGAGCGCATCATGCAAATCGAGAGAGAAGTAGCCTCGGGGCGGGCGAACACCGCACCCGAGCCACGACACCACGACGACGAATCCGCGTTCTGACGGGAAAATCCCTCTAGGCATCATCGCTCACCTCCCAAAAGACGTCTCATTCACCGATCGCCACCCCGACGAAGGGGCCGAGGAGAAGCTCGTACACCTCCAAGGACACCACCTTTATCAACCGACCCCACATATTGGCCGGACGAGTCCTCGTACCAAGACTCTTCGTACGACTCGTCAAGATCACCCACCCGGTCGAGCAGTAGGTCGTACGACCAATGTACTCATTATCATCAAAAGAGGAAATCCCCCAAACGACATCATCACAGTGAGTAATCCCCCGAGCGACGTGGTCATCGAGGCCGACACTTCCAGGACCGACCATCTCGCGGGGGAAGGAGCGACACCATAAAGGGACCTTTCACCAGAGACGGGGAGAGAGGGGGAGGGTGAGAGAGAGATAGGCGATGTCACTGTTTGTGGTAGTGGTGGTGGCTCACCGGAGGTGGTGGTGGCTCACCGGAGAAGATGAAGATGAAGATGAATATTGGGGTGTTTTTCCAGATTTTTTAATTTTGTCAACCCGGTCCCTCATGTTTTTTTTAAGTTTCATTTTGGACCCTTATATGCCACATCACTTAATGAGTTCCAAGTCAGCCCTGACAATTAAGACGTCACGTCAGCATTTAACTGCCAACGTGGCGTCCGTTAAGAAAAACTAACAGCAGGGACCCAAACCAAACAGAAATGAAAGGTGAAGGACCAAAACGAGGAAAAAAAGATAAAGGACCAAAACTTCTATTTAGCCAAAAAATAAACAAGAGCGGATGACGCAAACTTCTCTGTCGCGCAAGCGTAATCACGTCCAGGTAGGGTGCACAAAATAACTGGTTCAACGATTAAACCAAATTCATATCCGGTTAAATAAAATCGGATATTTAAGTTAAATTTTACTACCAATTATTTCAATTTGTCCAAAAAATGGTTATGGTTTTTATTTGGTAATGCGATGATATCCATTGGATATCTAAATGTTTTTGTCTAATAATTTAATCAAGCCCAGCAAAATAATAGGAATGTTTGTTCTCCGGCAGGGGGAAGCGGTGGCAACCCGACGACCACCTGATAACTCTATTTTATATAGAGTTATTTACGCATCTAAATCTAAATACTTGTGAAATTCTCAGTAATAATGTTTATTAAATATAGAAATATAGAGGAATAACAGCATTCAAGATCAAAATAAGTTCTTTTAACCAACTTTACATTTTTAGCATATTTTAGTATTTTATTGTGTTTGTTCAAATGCTACAGCATTAGATGCCCCCGCATCAAAAGCACTGCAATGCCCCATGTACCACCCATTTTCTACCCGGTAATTATTCAACAAAATCAGAGTTTACAAAAACTTTAATTCATAATTCGAAAAAGGATGTCACACATTCATCGTTAAATAACACGTCTCATACGACATAGATAACACCTGGTCAAAAGACATCACCACGCAGCGGAATATAATATAAGTTTTAAAACATAAAGCAACAACGTCCTGAAAATGGACTCCAAATGACAAAATACAATAATCCAAAGTTTAGCGTTTATCCCCCCCTTGAGTGTTACACATCAAAGCAAAGAACACCGACGACACCGACACAGAATAGCGAAGGTACCTAAGCCTTCACTCGCAATCACCCGCACGTTACCGCATAGGGGTAACATTCAAACAGAAGGGGTGAGATATCTTCAATATAATAGCATAAATTGATAGGAAATATGCTAGAATATGATACTATATCTACCACTCCACTACACACATCAAATTACAAACATACAACCAATTATAAGCATTACATCAAATTATAAACATTACAACCAGTCACCATATGTCATGACAATGCATGAATGCAACCCACACCAACGGGCATATGCATGTGTTACCAAAATCACCAAAAGTCTTTCCCGTAAATAGGGGCGTCACCAAAATTGAGAGCTTTCACACCAGGCTCACCAATTCACCAAAAATTGAGCTTTCACACCAGGCTCACCAGTTTTTATAAAAATTTGAGCTTTCACACCTAGCTCCAAGACCAAAGGCCTTCACCAAAATAAATGCATATGCTGTATGCGACACCATGAATGCACACAGACAATCACCAAATTAGTCACAACGTGACACACCAATAACAATCACCAAATATCACCAAAGTTGGGCTTTCACACCTAGCCACAACGACACCGAAAACACCAACCACCCAACCCAACGGAACACCAAGACTTGGAACCTTCACACCTAGTTCCAACAACACCAAGGTTTGAGCCTTCACACCTAGCATCAAACCGCACAAAGACACCAAGAGGACACAATTTTCCAAAACAGCACCAAGACACCAAGATGACAACTGTTAAGACTTTGGCAAGTGTACCAAATGTCGTTGCAAGTAATAAAATACGGTAAGTAACCGGTCGATTCCACAGGGATTGCGCGTTGACAACAATAGCAAAATTGTAAATTCTTAGATTGTAGAGATTTGGTAATTTGAGAAATTAGTAACAATACACAAACGTGATTTAAGAATACGAGAAAAACGACTAGGGATCGAATCCTCTCACCTCCCCTATCACATGAACATTAGCCAATTCAAGTTGATTATTCAATTTCTAGATTCAATTCACTGATTAAGGTCAAGGGCAATTCCTTGCCTC
This sequence comes from Astragalus membranaceus, assembly GCA_039519185.1. NCBI lineage: Eukaryota > Viridiplantae > Streptophyta > Magnoliopsida > Fabales > Fabaceae > Astragalus > Astragalus membranaceus. Next base: position 24,782,257 of record CM076853.1, read on the forward strand.
AAGACCCCTATTACCCTAAGAGTTACCCTAATTCCTTAGGTGAGTCATGCCAGAGGGTAACGCATTAAGATTAAGAATTTTAACGAATTCACATAAGCTACCACATATTCCTATGATGATTACTAGCATGTGACCTAACTACCCAATTTCCAGCTACTAATTCATATTCCTATGCAATCACTAGCCTTGATCATCGCAATTATCATATGTAATTGAAAAGCATTAAGAACATAGGTAATTAAACAAGAAAATTGAATAACAACTGAATTAACTATAGCAATGGTTGACATGATAGGGTTCGTAGATTCATCTCTCCCTAATCTAAGCAAATTAGTTACAACCCATCCTAAGAGTGGAAACCAACATAAGATACAAAACAAACATAAAGGAAGACATTAGAACCTTCAATCCCTTGTTCCCAAGTGGTGAGAAGGCCCCAAAATCGCACCCTCCAGCTGCTCCAAAGTGTGGCTCCAATTCCCAAAACGAAGTCCCTTGAAAAATTGCTGAAACTGCTTTAAAAACCCTAATTTTCACGGACCATCGCGACGCGGCCCGTGTCCGTCGCGTCGCGACAAAAGACAGAAGCATCAGGCATCGCAAAAACTGCTCCAGGTCGCGTCGCGAACCCTCCTGGCCGCGACGCGAAAAATAACAGAAAGTTCTGGCTTGCAAAATTCATCCAGATCGCGTCGCGAACCCTCCTGGTCGCGACGCGATATTGAACAGAAATCAAATCCCTCCATTTTGCTGCATTTCCGGGCAAGTGTCTGGTTCGCCGAATGATGCCATAACCAATTAGAGGTCTTCAATGTCCAAGTTAGCTCCAAAAGTGAAGGAATTACTTACAAATGAACTTCCTACTACAATTATCTAAAACCAGACTAAATCCCAGATAATGACTGTGATACAATGAAAAACCTGCACAATTGGTCCTAAAAATGCCTAACTTACATCATATGATTGAGAGTCAACAACAACCATTTTCTAAAACATTTAAGACACGAGAATTTTTCACAACACCGGAGACAAAAGACAATTTTTCAAAGTATTTGAGACACGACAATTTTCTAGTAGAACATCACCATTTAACGACTACACCAATGGTAAACAACTTTTCCAGAAAAATGGGTCACTTTGCCTCAAATTAGAACATTCAGTTAGGCCTCTGAAAAAGATTTCCAAAACATTTTGAAATGTCTAAATCGGACTCCCGAGTCAAAAGATATGTCAAAAACAAAACCGGGAAAAAATTGAGCAACATCCTAAAAATGGCGCCCAGGCACTGGGCGCCTAGCAGGGAACATGCTGGAAACTGGCCAGCAACAGAAACTGCCACCCTTGGCGCCCAGGCAACACAACAACGCAACATGACACAGGATTTGGCGCCCATGGAACCCAGACAGCAGGGAACACAACGCAACACAACCCGAACACGCCTAGACACGGCGCCCGGCAGCAGGGCGCCAAAATCAGCAACGCAACAGAAAACGCAACACGCAGCATGTGGCGCCCAGGCCCAGGGCGCCAAGGCGCCCCTGCGCCAAGACACAGCAACACACACCCACACACACAGCAACACACCCACACACCCTGGCACACGGCGCCCACACCCAGGGCGCCAAAAACAACAATGCAACAACTTGGCACACGGCGCCCAAACCCAGGGCGCCAAACACAGGAACACACGCACAGCACACTGGCACACAGGACACGCACCTGACACGGGGCCCATACACTGGGCGCCAAAAACAGCAACTGAAACACCGGGCAACATGGACAGGCACGACGCCCAGGCACAGGGCGCCAAAAACAGCACCTAAGACAATGGCGCCCATGGCGCCCTAGGGTCATTATTTTTGATTTTTCACCAATTCAAATCACCAATTTTTCAACCACGCACCAATACCAATCACCATGAATTATCAATCACAACACCAAGATACAATTTGTCGAACACCTGGCATGCAATTCGTATCAACAACTATAAACACCAAATTTCTAGAGTTGCAACAATCACCATCGATATCAATTTCAATTCAACATAGATGTAAGTCAACTAACACCAATTCAAACATCAAAATCAATCAAAGGGTACTATAGGACCTACCCCCACATAAACCCCATCATAAAACCGAATTATAAGGAAGAACCCCACCCTTACCTTATATTAGGAGAGCACCAATTCTCTTGATCAAGTCACCAACAGAACCTCAGCAACACAGCTCCTCTCTGCTCCCTTGAATTTGCGAAATTCTCCTCTTCCTCTTCTCCCTTGTATGCGCGCCGTACCCTTCTCTCTTCTCCTCTCTCTATTCGCAACTTTCTTTCTCTCTTTCTCAAGCCAATTCGCAAATGCCACTAAACCCTAGCCTAGGCGCTTCTCCTATGCGCCTAGCTAGCGGGCTTAGATCACGGGCTTTGCTCCAGCTTAAGCCTAATCACTAACGCCATCACCTAAAATCCAATTACACACCTCTCAATCCATCGTTAATATAATTACTCTAACTAAAATAAATAAAATAAATAATTGAATACCTAAATATTTAATTAAATAATTTAACTAAATATTTGGGCGTTACAACTCTCCCCCACTTAGAATGTTTTCGTCCTCGAAAACTCACCTGAATCAAACAGCTCTGGATAGGACTCCCGCATCTTACTCTCCAACTCCCAAGTCATGCTCTCACCGGCAGCTCCTAACCAGACCACCTTCACCAATGCAATTTCCTTGCCTCTCAACACCTTCACCTCATGATCTTCAATCCTCACAGGCATAGTCTCCACCGTGAGATTATCCCACAACTCCACGTCATCCATGTGGATCACATGAGACGGATCCGAAATGTACTTCCGAAGTTGCGACACGTGAAACACGTCGTGCAAATTCGAAAGATTTGGCGGTAAATCCACTCTATACGCCACATTCCCAACTCTTCCGGAAATCTGATAAGGACCAATGAATCTAGGAGTGAGCTTCTTCGACTTCAAAGCACGGCCAACACCGGTCACCGGAGTGACTCTCAAAAATACATGCTCACCTTCCTGGAATTCTAAATCTTTTCTCCTCTTGTCGTGATAACTCTTCTGACGACTCTGCGAAGCCTTCATCTTCTCACGGATCAACTTTATCTTCTCGGTTGTCTCCCGAACAATTTCTGGACCAAGCACCACACTCTCTCCAGACTCATACCAACCCAACGGGGTTCTACACTTCCGACCATACAACGCCTCAAAAGGTGCCATCCCGATACTAGAATGGTAACTATTGTTATACGTGAACTCTATCAGTGGAAGGTAGGAATCCCACGAACCTCCTTGTTCCAAAACACAAGCCCTCAACAAATCTTCTAATGACTGAATCGTCCTCTCTGACTGACCATCTGTTTGAGGATGATACGCCGAACTCAACCTCAACTTAGACCCCAACTTTTCTTGCAAACTCTTCCAGAAATGTGAAGTGAACCTCGGATCTCTATCCGAAACAATACTCTTAGGAACTCCATGAAGCTTCACAATCTCCCTGATATAAATCTCTGCCAACTTCGACACCGGATACGTGATGCTGATAGGAACAAAATGAGATGATTTCGTTAACCTGTCAACAATCACCCAAATTGCATCATACCCCTTCGCAGTATTAGGCAATCCCGTTACAAAATCCATCGAAATGCTATCCCATTTCCACTCCGGAATTTCCAACGGTTACATCAGCCCAGCAGGCTTCTGATGCTCCACCTTTGACTGCTGGCAAGTCAAACAGGCATACACAAATTGTGCTACATCCCTCTTCAAACCACGCCACCAGAATAACTTCTTCAGGTCTTGATACATCTTTGTCGCTCCGGGATGAATACTTAACTTACTTCGATGACCTTCTTCTAAAATTGCTCTCTTCAGCTCCGCGTCTTCAGGAATACAAATCCTATCACGGAATCTCAAAACACCATGCGCATCCAACTTAAAATCACTACCCTCAGGCTGATCATCCCCGACCATCAAATCCACTAACTTGATATCTAACTTCTGGGCTTCTCTGATACTGTCAAGGAATTCATTATTAATCTTCAACATACCCATCTTAACACTCTGAGACGACACTTCACAAACCAAACTCAAATCCCTGAATCCCTCAATCAACTCTAACTCCTTAGCCATCATTGCCGACATATGCAAAGACTTTCGACTTAAAGCATCAGCCACGACATTAGCCTTGCCTGGATGATAGTTCAAACCGAAATCATAGTCTTTCAACAATTCCAACCACCTTCGCTGCCTCATATTCAGCTCCTTCTGGTCAAACAAATACTTCAAACTCTTATGATCACTGAACACCTCAAATCTGGAACCATACAAATAGTGCCTCCAAATCTTCAGCACAAAGACTACTGCAGCCAACTCCAAATCATGCGTTGGGTAATTCTTCTCATGAATCCTTAACTGCCTCGACGCATAAGCAATCACCTTCCCATTTTGCATAAGCACGCCACCTAGACCCATCTTCGAAGCATCACAATACACTACGAACGGCTCTCCCGGATTTGGCAACGTCAAAACAGGAGACGTCGTCAATCCCTTCTTCAACTCAAGGAAACTTTCCTCACAATGAGCATCCCACACAAAAGCTTTACCCTTACAAGTCAACTGAGTCAATGGAAGGGCCAACTTAGAAAAACCTTCGATGAACCTTCTGTAGTAACCAGCCAACCCTAAGAAGCTTCTAATCTCTGTAGCCGACTGCGGACTCTCCCACTGCATCACGACATCAACCTTAGACAGATCCACATCAATACCCCTACCAGAAATGATATGACCCAGAAAACTTACTTCTGACAACCAGAATTCACACTTAGATACCTTTGCATATAGCCTCTTCTCTTTCAGGATCTCCAATACTAATCTCAAATGCTCCGCATGCTCTTCTTCCGACTTTGAATAAATCAGGATGTCGTCAATGAACACAACCACGAACCGATCCAAGTAAGTATGGAATATACGATTCATGTATTCCATAAATACACCCGGCGCGTTAGTGACACCGAACGGCATCACTGAGTACTCATAATGACCATACCGCGTCCTGAAAGCAGTCTTCTGAACATCTTCATCCTTCACCTTGATCTGATGATAACCTGATCTCAAATCAATCTTGCTGAACACTCGAGCACCCACCAACTGATCCATCAAATCGTCTATCCTCGGCAGTGGATACTTGTTCTTAATGGTCACCTTATTCAGCTGCCTATAATCAACACACAACCTCATGCATCCATCCTTCTTCTTCACCAGCAACACAGGAGCTCCCCATGGCGATACACTCAGCCTAATAAGCTTCTTCTCAAGCAGATCTTCAAGTTGCTTCTTCAACTCAGACAATTCTGACGCAGACATTCTGTACGGTGCCATAGACACAGGCCTCGTACCGGGTACCAGATCAATAGAAAACTCCACTTCCCTCTCAGGCGGCACACTTGGAATCTCATCAGGAAAGACTTCAGGAAACTCGCGCACCACCTGCAACTCTTCAACGATAACTTGATTCTCAACAGACAGCGATGCCATCAGCGAGAATAACTGAACTCCCTCCTTCTCTAACTTCCGCAACAGACTAGCAGATAACAAACCAGACTCTTCCTCTCCAAAGCTCACACACTTGCGACGACAATCAATGCGAACATGGTTATGCTCCAACCAGTTCATGCCCAAAATTACATCTAATCCCTTCAGCGGCAAACAAACAAAATCCACAACAAAGTCTCTGTCGAAGATCAACAAGGGACACTGAGAACACACTAGAGAGGTAGTTACCGACCCCTTAGCTGGAGTGTTGACAACCATCTCTCCATTCATAGCAGACAATACAAGATTCAACCTCTTACAACAATCAGCAGCAATAAAGCAATGAGTAGCACCAGTATCAACAATAGACTTTAAAGGAGTACTATTAATGAAGCACGTACCTCTAATGAGTCCATCATCATCAGTGGGCTCCTCCCCTGCCAATGCGAACACCTTGCCACTAGACCTCTCCTTCTTCGGTTTCGGACACTGAGTACTTATGTGCCCCTCTTCACCACGGTTGTAGCAGACCACTGCCTTACGCTCACATTCGGCCACCACATGACCGTCCTTACCACACTTGAAACACTTCTTTACGTCGCTTTTGCACATGAAACTCTTGTGGCCAGGCTTGCCACACTTAAAACACACAATGCTAGCAGGGGCATCTCCCCCACTAGTCCTCTTACCAGCATCAGCTCTCTGCTTACCCTTGCCCGCAGGGACCTCATACGGCTTACTACGGCCCTGAAACTTGCTCCTCTTATCATTCACAATCTTGTAGTGAGCATTACTATCCTCCTCAAAAATCCTGCAACTATCTATCAAGTCAGCAAAGACACGGATCTTCTGATATCCGATTGCTTTCTTGATCTCGGGCCTCAAACCATTCTCAAACTTGATACACTTAGAAAACTCAGCATTAGCTCCAGTGTAATGCGGATAGAACTTTGCTAGCTCCACGAACTTTGCAGCATACTCAGATACAGACATACTCCCCTATTTCAGCTCCAGGAACTCAATCTCTTTCTTCCCTCGAACATCTTCAGGATAATACTTACGGTTAAACTCTCTGCTGAACACTTCCCAGGTAATCTCTTCATTAGCAGCCTCCAACCTCTGCCTCGTCTCTAACCACCAATCATCAGCTTCCTCAGCTAGCATATGCGTACCATAGCGGACCTTCTGTGCTTGGGTACAATCCATCACTCGAAAAATCCTCTCCATTTCCTTCAACCAAGCTAAAGCACCATCAGGATCATACTTGCCCTTGAATGTGGGGGGATTCTCCCTCTGAAATGTCGCCAGACTGCGAGTCCCAGCATTCTCACCACCAGCATTCTGCTGATTCTGAACAGCCTGCGCCATAGCAGCTAAAGCAGCAGCAATTACTGTATCATTCCTCCCAGCCATTTCAACTCACTTGCTGCAAAACAACCAACAGTTAGATATAATTGACAACACACCATTGTCAATTGACACTAAGACTGGACAACTTGGCCGGACAGACCGAACTTTTGCTCTGATACCACTAATGTAACACCCCTTTTCTACCCGGTAATTATTCAACAAAATCAGAGTTTACAAAAACTTTAATTCATAATTCGAAAAAGGATGTCAGACATTCATCGTTAAATAACACGTCTCATACGACATAGATAACACCTGGTCAAAATACATCACCACGCAGCGGAATATAATATAAGTTTTAAAACATAAAGCAACAACGTCCTGAAAATGGACTCCAAATGACAAAATACAATAATCCAAAGTTTAGCGTTTATCCCCCCCTTGAGTGTTACACATCAAAGCAAAGAACACCGACGACACAGACACAAAATAGTGAAGGTACCTAAGCCTTCACTCGCAATCACCTGCACGTTACCGCATAGGGGTAACATTCAAACAGAATGGGTGAGATATCTTCAATATAATAGCATAAATTGATAGGAAATATGCTAGAATATGATACTATATCTACCATTCCACTACACACATCAAATTACAAACATACAACCAATTATAAGCATTACATCAAATTATAAACATTACAACTGGTCACCATATGTCATGACAATGCATGAATGCAACCCACACCAACGGGCATATGCATGTGTTACCAAAATCACCAAAAGTCTTGCCCGTAAATAGGGGCGTCGCCAAAATTGAGAGCTTTCACACCAGGCTCACCAATTCACCAAAAATTGAGCTTTCACACCAGGTTCACCAGTTTTTATAAAAATTTGAGCTTCCAAACCTAGCTCCAAGACCAAAGGCCTTCACCAAAATAAATGCATATGCTGTATGCGACACCATGAATGCACACAGACAATCACCAAATTAGTCACAACGTGACACACCAACAACAATCACCAAATATCACCAAAGTTGGGCTTTCACACCTAGCCACAACGACACCGAAAACACCAACCACCCAACCCAATGGAACACCAAGACTTGGAACCTTCACACCTAGTTCCAACAACACCAAGGTTTGAGCCTTCACACCTAGCATCAAACCGCACCAAGACACCAAGAGGACACAATTTTCCAAAACAGCACCAAGACACCAAGATGACAACCATTTTCTAAAACATTTAAGACACGAGAGTTTTTCACAACACCGGAGACAAACGACAATTTTTCAAAGTATTTGAGACACGACAATTTTCTTGTAGAACATCACCATTTAACGACTACACCAACGGTAAACAACTTTTCCAGAAAAATGGGTGAATTTTAGAACATTCAGTTAGGCCTCTGAATAAGCTTTCCAAAACATTTTGAAACGTCTAAATCGGACTCCCGAGTCAAAAGATATGTCAAAAACAAAACCGAGGAAAATTTGAGCAACATCCTGAAAATGGCGCCCAGGCACTGGGCGCCTAGCAGGGAACATGCTGGGAACTGGCCAGCAACAGAAACTGCCGCCCTTGGCGCCCAGGAAACACAACAACGCAACATGACACAGGATTTGGCGCCCATGGCGCCCAGACAGCAGGGAACACAACGCAACACAACTGGAACACGCCTAGACACGGCGCCCAGCAGCAGGGCGCCAAAATCAGCAACGCAACAGAAAACGCAACACGCAGCATGTGGCGCCCAGGCACAGGGCGCCAAGGCGCCCCTGCGCCAAAACACAGTAACACACACCCACACACACAGCAACACACCCACACACCCTGGCACACGGCGCCCACACCCAGGGCGCCAAAAACAGCAATGCAACAACTTGGCACACGGCGCCCACACCCAGGGCGCCAAACACAGGAACACACGCACAGCACTGGCACAGAGGACACGCACCTGACACGGCGCCCATGCACTGGGCGCCAAAAACAGCAACTGAAACACCAGACAACATGGACAGGCACGACGCCCAGGCACAGGGCGCCAAAAACAGCACCTAAGACAATGGCGCCCATGGCGCCCTAGGGTCATTATTTTTGATTTTTCACCAATTCAAATCACCAATTTTTCAACCACCAATACCAATCACCATGAATTATCAATCACAACACCAAAATACAATTTGTCGAACACCTGGCATGCAATTCGTATCAACAACTATAAACACCAAATTTCTAGAGTTGCAACAATCACCATCGATATCAATTTCAATTCAACATAGATGTAAGTCAACTAACACCAATTCAAACATCAAAATCAATCAAAGGGTACTATAGGACCTACCCCCACATAAACCCCATCATAAAACCGAATTATAAGGAAGAACCCCACCCTTACCTTATATTAGGAGAGCACCAATTCTCTTGATCAAGTCACCAACAGAACCTCAGCAACACAGCTCCTCTCTGCTCCCTTGAATTTGCGAAATTCTCCTCTTCCTCTTCTCCCTTGTATGCGCGCCGTACCCTTCTCTCTTCTCCTCTCTCTATTCGCAACTTTCTTTCTCTCTTTCTCAAGCCAATTCGCAAATGCCACTAAACCCTAGCCTAGGCGCTTCTCCTATGCGCCTAGCTAGCGGGCTTGGATCACGGGCTTTCCTCTAGCTTAAGCCCGATCACTAACGCCATCACCTAAAATCCAATTACACACCTCTCAATCCATCGTTAATATAATTACACTAACTAAAATAAATAAAATAAATAATTGAATACCTAAATATTTAATTAAATAATTTAATTAAATATTTGGGCGTTACACCCCAGCATTGGATGCCCCAGCATGCAGAACAAACCATACTTCCCAAAGCACTCTTGGAACATCAAAATGCCTCAGCATCGAAATGATGACATCATGATGCATTCTCAAAGGCAGATGCAAGTGGCCCATGTGCAAAATTTTGGCGCCTACCATAGGCTTCATAGCTAACAAAGTTGGACTCTCCTAAGGACACTTGTCCATTCGTTAGAGGACCTCTCCTATTGGTTGAGTGAAGGATTCAAATTAATTTTTGGAGCAGAATTAAGGAAACCCTAACTTCAAGTCCAAGCAAAACCACTCATGAAGGAAACCTCACTCTTGGAGCCTATATAAAGAACTTCAAATCCTCATTCAAAGATATACTTAGATAGATTCTTAGATTTATTTTACACCCTCTTGTACGAAGGCAAGAAGGAAATTGACAACTTCTTTCTTTACTTCCACACATTTACTAAGTGCTGATTGTATGCTGTGAGAAGAATGCTAGAGCATTGCTAGGTTGATTCATACAAAGGAACTCCAATCATGTAGTCTTTACTTTGTTGTATTTCCTTTTTATCATCAAATATATGAACATGTTTTCTTCGGTTTATATATGCCTTATAATGCCTAACATGAACTAAATTTCTTTAGTTGGAATGCCTTAACCTTTGTGATGAACTTTTGAATGGTTATTATGTTATATTGATGCTTGCAATTTAGTTCTTGTACTATAATTCTTTCAAACTTATTTTGAGGTTGATCACTTAGAATAAGTACGGTCAAAAATACCAACATGGTTTATGATTTGAACTCAAGAACTAATATGAATGAGTGTTTAATGAAGGAAATTTTGTTATTTCCATGCTAAAACCTAGATATAGGATAGCATAGTCCATAGGGTGATACTGTGGGTACTTCATTTACAGGGGTGAACTTATCCAGAGCTTAGACATAAGACTTGTAATGAAACCCTGACGTTAGTTGTTGAAAGGCACGCACCAATTGCTACAGCATCCATTGCAAGGGCACCCAGTGCTCTAGCACCTAGTGCTCCAACATCATATATAACATAATGCTGTCAAAAGTGATTTACTTAGTAAAAATCATTCCAACTATCTTTCTCACTTGATTTTAAACTCATCCTACTTAACTTGTTTACTTCCTGTCTCCACCTAATATTTTTGTTTGTTACTTGGTTACTTCTCACTAATCCAACTATTAACTAAGCTTTAAGAATTAATACAATCCATGTGGGTACGATCTCATCTTTCTTATACTACTTGTTAAAGACTGTGTACACTTGCACAATACCTTTTTGCACAACAAGTTTTAGGCGCCGTTGTCAGGGATTGCCATTAATTTTTATTGATTAGTTTTATAGTAAATTAATGATTTTATTACTCTAGTATTTTGTTTTTGATGCTACAGCACCAGATGCCATAGCATATGCACAGGATCAAATCACCAGAATACAAATTAGATCCTGAGATAGAAAGAAGATTTAGAAGGATGCGAAGAATCCAAAAACAAAGACTCAGAAGTAGTAACATATTCACAATGACTGAACAAGGTGAAGGTTCTGCTCAAGGCTCAGGAAGAGCCTCTAGCAGAGGTTCTTTAGGATGTGGCAGAGGTTCAGTACATGGTTCAGGTAGGGGACATCCAGGGTCACAACATGATATTGAAGATGAACAAAGGCAGTGTAACATCCCTAACTTCGTTAAAGTTGATTTATGGAATTTACGAGTAATTTATTTTTCGAGGGAATTAATAACTCGTGACTCGGATATGTGATAGTCGAGAAAGCATTATGTGTTGGTTAAGTTGGAGAAAACTTGGGCAAAAATAAGGATTTAGAATGAATTAATGAGCCAAGGGTATTTTGGTCTTTTCCCAATCATTTAAACCCTCAGCCCATTACCTCACATAACTCAGCCACTTCCCTAATTATTCATTATTTTGTTGAAATAGAAAAGAATGTTGCTTCTAAACGTTGAACCCCCAACCAATCGCAAACACAAGACCAAATGTCGTGAGCGAAGCTGCAACTCAAGAACAAATGACAAAAGTCTTCGCGATGATCTAAGCAAAATGGACAACCAGATGCTGTTTCAGTTTGTATAACATGACGGCGGAAAAGAAGATCTCTGGTGGGCAAAGAATCACGAAGTAAACTCCAATCGAAGATAGTGACTTTGGACGGAGTGATTGTTTTCCAAAGCTTCACAAGAATGCGCTTCAAATTGCTTCCATCTGATTCTGATTCAGAGACAACAACCTCGTTGCCAGGGACAACAACAATTTCGGTCAACAACCTATAGCACGAGCTGACCGAAAACACCTTTGAGACTTCCTGCAACCAGACCCAAGCATCGCGCCCCTCCCTTAAAGGGGAAACATCTTGTAAAATATTGTGTAATTCAGCAGCTTCTTCGGCACAAACCAGATCCCGAATAAGCATCCACGGTTCCTCCCAAAGCCACGAACCAATGTCATCTACCATGGCTGTTTTGAAGGAACAACCTACATAAAGATTAGAAAAAACAACACAAAGGGGTGAATTTCCAATCCAATGGTCCGTCCAAAAATGAGTGGATGCATCGTTGCCAAGCTTCCTTCTCAAACTCAAACGAAATCAGCCACGGTTGGGAAGAGAACTCTCCAAATTAAGCAAATCTCGCCACCAAATAGAACCAGCCAACCCCCTATTAAAAGCCTCCACCGAACCATGAATGAAAGCTAAAGAAAAGTCGCCGTATTTAAACAGTAACAACTCCCTCCAACTCGCATCCTCTTCCACTAACATCCTCCACTTCCACTTGGATAATAGAGTCATGTTGAACAACTTTAAGTTTTTAATGCCGAGGCCTCCCTCCTTCTTCGGATGGCAAACCTTATCCCAAGCAATCCAATACATACCTCTGTCACCTTCATTAATACCCCATAAGAAATCCCTTTGAATCTTGACCATGGCATTCAACACCAACTTCGGAGCTTTGTAGAAAGAAAAGAAATAAAGTGGAGTGCTATTTAAAACTGAGTTGATAAGAGTGACCCGACCTCCAATATATAAATAGCGACCCTTCCACGATACAAGTCTCTTCCGAAGCATATCAATCACCGGCTTCCAAGTGGCTGCCCTACGCGGATTAGCACCAACCGGGATCCCCCAAAAACTTAAAAGAAATGGATTTCATTTTGCAATGAAGAAAAGTGGCCGTTGAAAGAAACTCATCCGCCACATTAATACCGATAAGCTTAATCTAATTGAAATTTACCTTCAAACCGGATACAAGTTCAAAACCTCACAAAATAGACTTGATACTCCAAAGATTCTCCATTGTAGCCTTCCCCATCAACATTGTGTCATCCGCAAATTGCATAATAGAAAACTTCAAATTATCATTAACGGCATAACCGTGAAAAGAACCAGTCGCCACCGCTTGATTCACAAGAGCCGTCAAACCTTCGGCCACGATTAACTAGCACCGACATAGTACTAGAAGTAACACATGCTTCCAACCAATTGATCCATCTTCTCGGGAATCCCATCCTACACTTCATATAAAATAAAAAATCCCATGATGTTGAATCATAATCCTTCTCGAAGTCCACCTTACAAAATAAACATTCACCCTTATTTCTCTTTGCATGGTCACACTAGTGAAAAAACAAGAAAAGAATGGGTATATTTAAGTCGGATGCCAAAATATCCGACTTAAAATACGGACGCGGTGGCAATTTTGTAATAAACTTGAGAAAAAATTTCAAGCGCTCAACTTCGAAGTCGGATGAAAAATAACATCCGTCTTTAAATGGGTAATTATTATTTTTGATTAATTTTTTTTTCTCCTCTTCGCGAACCATATTCATCTCATCGTCTTCGTTCAATCTCACTCTCATCGTCGTCTCCAATCTCACTCTCATCGTCGTCTCCGATCTCACTCTCATCTTCTCGATTCTTGCTCTCATCATCACGATCTATTCTTCTCACCTGACATGGAAATCGTTTCTCACCTCAAAATGGAACTTGCATAAACGTTCGATTTTTGTTTCGGTTTCACCCTAATCGAACCCTAATATCTTCTCACAGCTCTCAAATCTGAAATTCTCTGCGATTTTGGTTTTCATAACACGAATTACGGCATTTTCTCAGCGCATATTCGAGAAATCCCTAATCGCTAATGTCTAATTCTCTGTGATTTTCTCAGGTTCACTCGTTCTCACAGTTTCTCTCGCCCTCTCTTCCTTCGTTCTCCATCTCTGGTTTTGGCTCGCTCTCCTTCTCTCTCTTCTCTGCCATGGCTTCCTCTACTCATTGTTAAGGTGAACCCTAATTTATCTTTCATAGTTTTGCTTTATTTTTCGTTTTCTTTTTGTGCAAAAGCTTATGAAGTTCTCAAATGTTACAGATCTTGAAGCTTCATAGTTTGAATCTCATTTTCTTCTTCAATTTCAGATTCGGAAGTTGATTTGAAGGTCCAGATCGAGAGGTTAGATATATTTGTCTTTGTTCTGATTTGGCTTATAGTTTGAAATTGATAGCTTCGTCTTCTTCGTGTCTTCAATTTCTGGTTGAAAGGAATAAAATCTTGAAAATCAGATTTGGAAACTGATTTTGTCTTCAATTTCATTTTGGTCCATATGTTGCTCTATCAGTTGGAGTTGCAAAGTTCTTAAAACTGTAATCAGGGTTCTATGAAACAAGCATTTTATAAAAGTCCTAGTTTATAAAAGTCCTATGAAACAAGCATTTTATACTTGCTGCCAACTGCCACTGATGGTTGGTGATGCAGAATCAGAAGTATGCTTCAATTGATGGTGGAACTAGTTGACATAAACTTGTGAAATAGCATCCAAGTCACATGTACTGTCAAAGAAGTAGTGTTATCATTGATCTTTGTGAATGTTTTGAACAGGGGTTACTGGTGCTGGAGCAGGATTAATCTCAAAGCATAGAAAAAGTCTTGGTCTTGCTAATGTTTCTGCTAACTATGCTGCTAATTTTGCTATTGTTGCTGGCTGCTATTGCGGTAACTTTTAGATTTTGTTTTCATAAGAGCCTTTGTTGTTTTAGCTTTGGAAAATTGTTGTCCTAATTGAATTTGATCATGCTGTTTGCGTATAATTAATTCTTTGTTTTTTTTTGAATCCTGTAATTGTAGTGATTTGATACTGTTTTGTTTTATGTTGATTTGGAATCTTGGATTGGTTTTAGTTGACATTATTATGTTATGATTTAGGAGAGAAAAACTGTTACCAAGTGGCTTCAGTCTCAAGAGGGGGGGTGAATTGAGATTTAAAACTTTTCAGATCTTTCGAAAACGTTTTTCCCCTTTTCAATGACTTAGATCAATTTTCGCGCAGGTTAAGTGGAAGCGAAGGAATTAGAATATAAAGCAGTAAAGCAGTATAACAGTAAAGCAGGAAAGCAGTAAAGCACGCAGAGATTTATCCTGGTTCGGTCACCTCCTAGTGACCTACGTCCAGTCCTCACACCCTTGTGAGATTTTCCACTAACCAAACCAACAAGGCTTACAGGTGCCTTGGAAAACCTTTACAGACTCAGGCACTCTCCTCCTAGGATACCCCACCTATGGAGAGCCCTCAAATCTAATATAACAATAACAAGAGATACCCCACCCTTGTTACAACAACTGCCCTAGAAAGATACCCCACTTCCTAGTACATGCAGCTACCCCTAGAGAGATACCCCACTCTCTAGTACAAATTATAACAACAATATAACAGTAATGTAAATACAGAAATACCTCTTAGTGTAGGCAGATACTACAACTTGAAGGACACAACCCCAACTAACTCTTAACGTAGGATCAGCTCTTGACGGACCAGTGGTGCGAGAAGAACACAAATAAAATATAAGAGTTTTTCAGAAATGATAGATCGTGAGAATGGGTTGGTTGTAGAATGGAGGTGGTGAAGCCTCTATTTATAGATTTTGAAAATCCAGATCTCACGTTGAAAATGTTTAAAGGAATCGATTCTTTGTTAATTGGAATGGATCTAGGAATCGATTCATTTGCTTGATCTGATCTAGGAATCGATTCTGATTTGTTTGTAAAATGGATGTAATCGATTCTTAGGATCTCCGGGAGGCTAGGAATCGATTCTTCACTAAGTTAAAATATGTAGAAATCGATTCTTTGCCTGAGAATCGATTCTTTCATGTATGGAAAAGATGCAAATCGATTCTTTGCCTGAGAATCGATTATATCAATTTAGACATAAGTGGAAATCGATTTCTTCAAATAAGGAAACAATATGAATCACTTGTATGCTTATGAAATCGATTAGGAGCTTAGCCATTGTGTTTGAAAAACGATTTAGGCTTAGTTTCAAAGAGAGTGAAATCGATTTTAGAGTTTTTCAAAAATACTTTTTAGGATTATTTGTTCATGCATGTATTTTGAAAAAGCTTTGGGACAAGAGACTTTGCGAGATGAGCTGACCTTCGTAAGAGCTTACATTTATCCTAAGACTCACCCAAAACCCTAAGGACTACCCTTATATTTAAGGACTACCCTTAAACTTGAATCTTCAGTTCTTGGCTTGCTTGTCTTGGATTGTGACTTTGACGTTTAGTCACTTTTATTGACTTTGACCGTCAATCTTACCTTTGTCTTTTTCATCATCAAAACACATCCTGCAATATCAGGTTACCTGCAACACAAGGTATCCACATTCTCCCCCTTTTTGATGATGACAAAACATTAACTCATCTCAAGGTGGGAGGTTAGTTCAAACAGATAATGTATATGATACTCCCCCTATCATGATGCTCCCCCTGACTTATTGACTAGATGCATAATATGCAAGTTCTATATGCTCATATACAACCCTATATTTCTCTCCCCCTTTTTGTCATGATCAAAGAGGGTCAATATATGATAAAGTTTGCGAATCGAATGTCACAGCTATTTGACAAGGTAAAAAAAAGCATTGCTGATTTGTAAGTGATCATCAAAACTTGAAGAAAAACATATTTGAGACCATGAGGAGAATATTTTATCAAACACAGGTAAAAGCTAATTATGAGTCTCAAAAATCTGTGAAGCAGTTGTTTTAAGCTTTATACATTTCATGCTGCTTAGTTTGAAAGTTGGTGATGGCAGCCAGAATATGGGGGAAAAATTATTTTAGGTAAACAACGACTGTGAGCATGTATTTTTCGAAAAATACCAGTGCTAGCAGTTCATTATAAAATAGATTTCAGGAAAAAATAGCACTTTAACTGCAGAAATTCACAAGTCACAATTTCACTTAACTTCACATTTCTTTAAAAAAAAACACTTTGAAAAACATTTAATTGAAACCTCATTTGAATAAGTGAAGAACCAGGTTTTCTTTTGCAATGGATTTGTGAAAAATATCAACTAGCTGATTTTGACGATTCAACTAACTCAAACACACTATTGCCTTTCTAACCATAACCTCTAAGAAGGTGATGTATAATTTCTATATGATCAGTCCTAGAAGGTTGACCAGAATACTTTGATTCCTGTTATTCTAATCATGCCTTATAGATATTGTTCTTAATGATGCATGAAATTAGTCTCTGTTTCACTAGTCACATATTTGACTTAATAAACTATTTTTAAGCACGTTTTCAAAAAGAGGCGAATAAAATTTTAACCAATCTGACCTTTACCGGTGATTCTTCCTCTATTTATCACAAGTCACATGACGGCTTTTTCCGGGGGTGAGTGTTAAGAACTTTATTGCGTCTCCGGTCATGCGCTTCGAGTCTTTGCTGTCAAGGTATCAATCTGCCCCCATACCTTGAAGCATACCTGCAATGATCTAAAACAGGATTCTAGGTACCCAAATCTCTTTGGGTCCTTGTGGGTTAGTGTTTGGTATGGTTCCTTTGGGAACCCACACCTTTTTCATATTTTGTTTACCTCTTGCCCTGCAAACATAAGCTGTATGTCCAGGTTTACCACAATAATAACATGTAATATAAGATCTAGTGGAAAATTTTGGTTTATAATGAACATGCCTTTCTATGGGTTTGTTTTTAGGGAATCTATGATGCACATTTTGTAAACTAGACAATTTCCCAACAGTCCATTCCAGTTCATGAATTTTCTTTTCAGATTCAACACATTTATCACAAGTATAATTTTCTTTAAAGCATGCAAGGCTATCATTTTCTTTTCTAAGCTCTGACTTTTCTTTAGTTAAAGCAGTAACAGCATTTTCAAGATGAGTGATAACTTTCTTAGATTTATCTAATGCTTTAGCTAGTTTTAAGGATTTATCATGCAGTTCAGTAAATGCTTCATATAATTCATCATAGGCATCTTGTAAAGATTCAGAGTTAGAATATACCTCAGTTTCACTTTCACTGTCGTGGTCGGCCATGAGAGCAACTTGATCTTTTTCACTTTCTGAGCTATCTGATGAGTTCCTGTTTTCCCATGCTGTGTAGGCTTTTCTACTCCTTTTTTCTTTGGATCCCTTTTTCTCATCTCTTGGTCGTTTTCTTTGTAATTTTGGGCATTCCAATTTTATGTGTCCGGGTTTCCCACATTCGTAGCAGGTTAAAGGACTTAAGTAGTTTTGTTTGCATGAGACTTCTTTGGTTGGAGAATTCTTTTCTAGAGACCTCCTTATGAACCTTTTGAATTCTCTTACCATTAGGTCTATATTCTCATCCTCTTCATCACTTTCACTTTGCGAGTCATCACTGTCGTCGGATGAACTTGAACTTGAAACTTTGAAAGCTAGGTTTTTCTTTTTCTTGACTTTTCCTTCATTCTCTGCTAGACGAGTGAGCTCTAACTCGTGCTCTAGTAATTTCCCAAACAGGGTGGCGAGAGTCATACTAGTCAAGTTTCTTGACTCAGTTATTGCAGTCACCTTTGGTTGCCATTCTCTGCTTAGGCATCTTAGTACTTTGTTGATCAAGTCTTCGGGAGGAAATGATTTTCCTAATGAGCCCAGTTTGTTCACTATGTGAGTGAACCTTTTCTGCATCTCTGATATTGTTTCACCTGTATTCATTCTAAACAATTCGTACTCTCTGGTAAGAGTATTTATTCTTGCCCTTTTCACTTCACTTGTACCCTCATGAGTAACTTGAAGATTATCCCACATTTCTCGGGCAGATTTACAGTTTGAAACTCGAAAAAATTCATCAGTACTCAAAGCAGAAGTAATAATATTTTTAGCGCGTAAATT
Source organism: Astragalus membranaceus (assembly GCA_039519185.1). Classification (NCBI taxonomy): domain Eukaryota; kingdom Viridiplantae; phylum Streptophyta; class Magnoliopsida; order Fabales; family Fabaceae; genus Astragalus; species Astragalus membranaceus. The sequence goes on from CM076853.1 coordinate 24,801,172, forward strand.
AAGTTGCACTTTTCTTTTCTCATCATCAGACCATTCATTTCTACTTTTTATTGTAAGAATACCATCTACTATATGCGTGGGGACGAAAGGTCCTTTTTCCACAGCATCCCAAACATCTAAGTCTACCCCTTCAATAAAAATTCTCATTCTTTCTTTCCAATATGCATAGTCTTCTCCGTTGAATCCCGGAGGACGGAAAAGAGAAGCACCCTCTTGCGTAGACCAACCTGAAGCCATTTCTCTTGAAGCTGCTAGGCCCTTTATACAAGAGTCTAGCTCTGATACCACTTGTTACCAAGTGGCTTCAGTCTCAAGAGGGGGGGTGAATTGAGATTTAAAACTTTTCAGATCTTTCGAAAACGTTTTTCCCCTTTTCAATGACTTAGATCAATTTTCGCGCAGGTTAAGTGGAAGCGAAGGAATTAGAATATAAAGCAGTAAAGCAGTATAACAGTAAAGCAGGAAAGCAGTAAAGCACGCAGAGATTTATCCTGGTTCGGTCACCTCCTAGTGACCTACGTCCAGTCCTCACACCCTTGTGAGATTTTCCACTAACCAAACCAACAAGGCTTACAGGTGCCTTGGAAAACCTTTACAGACTCAGGTACTCTCCTCCTAGGATACCCCACCTATGGAGAGCCCTCAAATCTAATATAACAATAACAAGAGATACCCCACCCTTGTTACAACAACTGCCCTAGAAAGATACCCCACTTCCTAGTACATGCAGCTACCCCTAGAGAGATACCCCACTCTCTAGTACAAATTATAACAACAATATAACAGTAATGTAAATACAGAAATACCTCTTAGTGTAGGCAGATATTACAACTTGAAGGACACAACCCCAACTAACTCTTAACGTAGGATCAGCTCTTGACGGACCAGTGGTGCGAGAAGAACACAAATAAAATATAAGAGTTTTTCAGAAATGATAGATCGTGAGAATGGGTTGGTTGTAGAATGGAGGTGGTGAAGCCTCTATTTATAGATTTTGAAAATCCAGATCTCACGTTGAAAATGTTTAAAGGAATCGATTCTTTGTTAATTGGAATGGATCTAGGAATCGATTCATTTGCTTGATCTGATCTAGGAATCGATTCTGATTTGTTTGTAAAATGGATGTAATCGATTCTTAGGATCTCCGGGAGGCTAGGAATCGATTCTTCACTAAGTTAAAATATGTAGAAATCGATTCTTTGCCTGAGAATCGATTCTTTCATGTATGGAAAAGATGCAAATCGATTCTTTGCCTGAGAATCGATTATATCAATTTAGACATAAGTGGAAATCGATTTCTTCAAATAAGGAAACAATATGAATCACTTGTATGCTTATGAAATCGATTAGGAGCTTAGCCATTGTGTTTGAAAAACGATTTAGGCTTAGTTTCAAAGAGAGTGAAATCGATTTTAGAGTTTTTCAAAAATACTTTTTAGGATTATTTGTTCATGCATGTATTTTGAAAAAGCTTTGGGACAAGAGAATTTGCGAGATGAGCTGACCTTCGTAAGAGCTTACATTTATCCTAAGACTCACCCAAAACCCTAAGGACTACCCTTATATTTAAGGACTACCCTTAAACTTGAATCTTCAGTTCTTGGCTTGCTTGTCTTGGATTGTGACTTTGACGTTTAGTCACTTTTATTGACTTTGACCGTCAATCTTACCTTTGTCTTTTTCATCATCAAAACACATCCTGCAATATCAGGTTACCTGCAACACAAGGTATCCACAAAAACACATTTCATTTTCTAGATTTTTTCCTGGCTTTTATCGTGTGTAATGTGGAGTACTATGTACTATGGTGCTCTCTCATCTCACCTATATATTGTGTACTGTTGTAATCAAATAAATTCATCAATGAAGTACACCATTTTCTCTTCCATTGATCAATTATTCTCTCTGCTCTTGGAGCATTTCATTATTATGCAGATTATCAGTTTTTAATATGGTATCAGAGCTCTCATAGCTCTGCATACCTTGCTGTTTTTCATCGTTTTCCTTTTATTTCTGAAGATGTCTCGTCCAAACAACAATCAAAATCATCATAACCAACTCAGTACTGTGGATCAAACAAGTCCTTTCTTTGTTCATCCAAGTGATGGACCTGGATCTGTTACTGTCACTCCCGTGTTGAATGCAAATGGAAGCAATTATCACAGCTGGGCAAGGTCCATGAGAAGGGCTCTTGGAGGCAAGAACAAGCTCGATTTTGTAGATGGAACCATCGAGGTACATGATCCTGATCACCTTAACTTTAAGGCATGGAGTAGATGTAATATGCTTGCTCATTCTTGGATAATGAATTCAGTAGCTGAATCAATAGGGCAAAGTATTGTTTTCCTTGAAAATGCAATTGATGTGTGGAAAGAATTGAAAGAACGTTTTTCACAAGGAGATCTAGTTCGTATTTCTGAGTTACAAAGTGAAATTTACAGTTTAAAACAAGGTTCAATGTGCAGAACTGGAATTCAATTGGCACGAAATCACCATGAATTAAGCAAAACTATCAGATTTTTGACTGGTTTAAATGATAATTTTGCTATTATTAAGTCACAGATTTTATTAATGACTCCTTTGCCTAGCATCAATAAAATCTTCTCTATGGTTATTCAACATGAGAGACAATTTGGAAACAATGATGATAGCAAGATTTTAGCTGCAAGTGTTGATACTAGAAGAGGACAAGGAAGAGGTAGAGGAGGATATAGTTCTGGTTATGGTAACAGGAACAGCAAGGTGTGCACATATTGTGACAAGATTGGTCACACAGTTGATACATGTTACAAAAAGCATGGTGTACCTCCTCATTGGCAGAAAAATTCTTCTGCAAATTCTGTAAATGGCGGTTCAGAAGGTGCAGGACAACAAGAAGAGGCTAAGATTGGGATAAGCCAAGAACAATACGACAAGCTGCTCACTCTGCTACAGCAAAGCACTGTTACAGCATCTAGTTCCAATTCTGTGAATATGGTATCTATTGATAGATATCATTCAGGTATTCTACCTCTTGTTTGTGCTTTAAATTCTTGTCTTGGCTCTTAGATTATTGATTCCGGAGCAACTGATCATATCTGTTCTTGTCTCAGTTATTTCAAAAACTACTTTCCAATTAAACCCATTAATATTAGACTACCAAATGGTAGCTATGCAGTTACCAAATTCTGTGGCACAGTTGAATTTTCCCATTATTTTTCTATCACAAATGTCCTATATGTCCCAGGCTTCACACTCAATCTCATATCAGTCCCAAAGTTATTGATTGCTAACATTAAAGTTGCATTTTGTGGCCTTAACTGTGAAATTCAGGATTTGAAGACTCAAAGGATGATTGGTTTGGGTGTGATGTTTGAAGGACTCATATATTTGAAGATTGAAGACAAGAAGGTGAATGCTGTCAACAATGAAGAAGGAAGCACTGAGAGACTTCCAGAATCAGCTCTTTGGCATTTTAGACTTGGACATTTGTCCATTAGTAGAATGAAGTTAATGAATGTAGATGATCAGTTTTTAATACATAACATGACCATTTTCCCACTAATCTTCATAATGTATAATCTTCATAATGTATATAGTTATGGAAATTCTGTCTTTATTCTTCCACCTTTTAATTTCTGTCTAAATAATTGTATAGGAAGGATGAACCAAAAAAAAACATTACTTTTAAAGTTGGATATTCCTCTATACGGCTTTATACCCGACTTAAAAATAAGCTTTTAAAGTCGGATATTAATATCAATCTGACTTTAAATGTGTTCTAGAGAGGCCAAAAATAGAATATAATCAAACCTTTAAAGTCGGATGTATGAGTTTATCCGACTTAAAAACCTGATTTTAAAGTCGGATGCCCACTCGACTTTAAAATTTCAAACTTACTAAGTCGACGTGGTTAAAGTCGGATTAGGATCCGACTTTAAAAGCCCAAAATATCCGACTTTAAAACCCTTTTTTCCACTAGTATCAACAACCTCGTTAACAACCACCACACCATCCAAAATCTGTCTACCGCACAAAAAAGGCGATTGACAATTAGAAATAATACTTGGAAGCACCTTCTTCAACCTACTAGCCAGAACTTTCGCCAAGATCTTAGAAAGACAACCAATCAAACAAATAGGCCTGAACTCACCTAAACCTTGAGGGTTGTCGTTCTTTGGAATGAGAGCAATAAAAGATGCAGAGATAACTTTAGGAAGAAAGCTTTGGAATGAAACTCATTGAAAAAATCGACCACTTCTTGCTTCAACAATTCCCAAAAAACTTTGATGAACCTCATATTATAACCGTTGGGACCCGGGCTCTTATCACCATCACAATTCCACACAGCCTCCCTTATTTCCTCCTCCTGAAAAGCTCCACCAAATAATCACAATCCACGTGGGGCACTTGAGAAAAATCAAGCCCATCAAGATTGGGGCGAATATGACTTGGCTCCACGAAAGCATCCACAAAATGCTTTCTAACAAAATCCTTCACCTCACTAACATCTTCAATCAAATCCCCATTATCTCTAAGAATCACCAGATTGCAACGCCTTCTTCTATGTTTCATTTAGGAATGGAAATATTTGGAATTGATATCCCCTTCTTTATTCCACTTAGCCCTTGATTTTTGAGATAAAATTGCCTCCTTTACCCGAATTTCTCTCCAAAAATTTACTGACACCTCTCTTCTATTCACAATTTTATCTCCAATCTGCCCCTCACTAAGAGCTTGATCCCACGAATTAAGATCACTAACCAAAGATTCAATCTTTAAATCACGATAGCCAAAAACCTCCCTATTCCAACCTCTCAACTTCCCTTTGAGCAATTTCAGCGTTACCTTGATGATAAAAGCTTTAGTACCCATAACATTGAAAGTCGCCCAACAATCATTGACAAAGGGAACAAAATCAACATGCTCAAACCACCCATTAAACACCCTGAACGACTTTGGAACCCAATCCTTCAATGAACGAAGTAACCAAATCGGACAGTGATCCGATATATCTTTGTTACCTATCCACTGGCCTGAGATTCCCCATAAATCAATCAACCTATTTGACACTAGAAATCTATGTAGTCTACTCATAGAAGCACCCTCCAACTGAACCATGAAAACTTCTTACCAGAAACCGGTACATCAACCAACTCCATATGAGATATGAAATTGTTAAAATCAGAAATATCAATGGCTGAACTCTCGCCTCCTCTCCCTGCCCTTTCCTCCGAACAAGACACCGTATTAAAGTCCCCTACAATGCACCATTCGCCTGTGGCTAAATCACTAGTGGAAAAAATGCATTTTATATCGGTTAAAATTGACATTTCATATCGGTTCCCGAACCGATGCCGAAAAAGGAGATATAAAAAATAGGGACATTTCATATCGGTTCCTGAACCGTTATAAAAAATTGTTTTTATATCGGTTGCCCCTAGAACCGATATGAAAAGTCTCTTTTTTTTTAAAAAAAAAGTGAGGTTGCCTTCCATCAACTCTAGATCCTTCTGTAATAATTCTTTTATAGACTACGTATATTGTTTGAAAATATAAACACCAATGTTAAATAAAAACATCCAAAATCCAAAGGAGCATTCTGTCAATTCAAACACTAATAAGTAAAAGCCAGAGAATGAAGTTCATAATAAAACAAACTACAAGTCTGTAACACTGAAGATTTACTTGAACCCTATGAAGAGACACAGTGAAGGTAAGAAGGACAAAGTAAAAACAGGTCATCCTAGCATAGCAATGGTCAAACGGAAGGCTTTGGTTAAACAACAGACATTAAGAAAAAAATCAGGTTTGTAGTGGATGATTGCAACAGGTAAACTCCATTATTACTAAAACAGTAAAATATGTTACTATCAAAAACTGATTTTTTGGTTTCTAGTAACCTGGTCAATAAAATTTGAACTTCAACAATTCCACAAATGCAAGAACCTCTGTATTCACCCCAGGCATGCAAGATAAAAGGCTAATCAAAAGGAAATAATATCAACTCATGAACAAAGCATGATAATGCCTATAATAAACTGCATAGTTCCAAAAGTCCCAAACTCCAAAGCACACACAAGTTGATGTATCCACAAGTGAGACCATATCGATTTCAAAATGCTAACTTGCTTGGCGTAACACCCCTTTTCTACCCGGTAATTATTTAATAAAATCAGAGTTTCAAAAATTTATTTCATATTTCGAAAAGAGATGTCACACATTTCATCGATAGTTCAAAACACCGCATATGATTATATAACACCTGTCAAGAAGGGTCGAAGCCCATAACACCAGTTTAAATAACAGCATCGTCAAAAATACATCACCACGCAGCGGAAATATAAATAAGATTCAAAACAATAAAATCATGACGTCCTGAATTGGACTCCGAACAAATAAAATGCAGCAACTAAAGTTTAGCGTTTATTCCCCCCCCCCCCCTTGAGTGTTACACATCAAAGCAAGGACACCGACGACACCGACTAAGAATAGCGAAGGTACCTAAGCCTTCACTCGCAATCACCTGCACGTTACCGCATAGGGGTAACATTCGAACAGAAGAGGTGAGATATCTCCAATATAATAGCGTAAAATGATAGGCAATATGTTAGAATACGACAACTATAGCTACCATTCCACTACACACATATAATCATAAACACAAACCAAATGGTAGCACCAGCTTCAGTCACCAAATGTCATGACAATGCATGGATGCAACCCACACCAACGGGCATATGCATGTGGTACCAAAATCACCAAAATTGTGCCTGTAAATAGAGGCGTCACCAAAATTGAGAGCTTTCACACCAGGCTCACCAATTCACCAAAAATTGAGCTTTCACACCAGGCTCACTAGTTTTAGAAAATTTGAGCTTTCACACCTAGCTCCAAAACCAAAGGCCTTCACCAAAATAAATGCATATGCTGTATGCGACACCAGGAATGCACACAGACAATCACCAATTAGTCACAATATGACACCAACAATAATCACCAAATATCACCAAAGTTGGGCTTTCACACCTAGCCACAACGACACCGAAAACACCAACCACCCGACACAACGGAACACCAAGACTTGGAACCTTCACACCTAGTTCCAACAACACCAAGGTTTGAGCCTTCACACCTAGCTCAAACCGCACCAAGACACCAAGAGGACAACAATTTCCAAAATAGCACCAAGACACCGAGATAACAATAATTTTCCTAAACATTTAAGGCGCGAGGATTTTTCCAAAACATTTGGGACCACGACAATTTTTCCAAAGTAGTTGAGACATGACAACTTTCTTTTTAAAACATCACCATTTACCGACTACACCAACGGTTAACAATTTTTCCAGAAAATGGACCACTTTGCCTCAAATTAGAATATCCAGTTAGGCCTCTGAATAAGCTTTCCAAAACATTTTGAAACGTCTAAATCGGACTCCCGAGTCAAAAGATATGTCGAAAACAAAACCGGGAAAAAATTGAGAAACATCCTGAAAATGGCGCCCAGGCATTGGGCGCCTAGCAGGGAACATGCTGGAAACTGGCCAGCAACAGAAACTGGAACCCTTGGCGCCCAGGCAACACAAAAACGCAACAAGACACGGGATTTGGCGCCCATGGCGCCCACAGGTAACACAATGCAGAAACTGGCGCCCAGGGAGGCGCCCAGCAGGCAACACAGCAGGATATGGCGCCCTTGGCGCCCCTGCGCCAAGACACAGCGCGCAACACACCCAGACACAGGCGCCCATGGCGCCCCCTGCGCCAAGACAGCGCGATAACACAACACAGGAACAGGCGCCCATGGCGCCCCTGCGCCAACCGCGCGCAACACAGCACACACTGGAACACGACGCCCACACCCAGGGCGCCAAAAACAGCAACACGACCGAACGCAACATGACCCAAACACGGCGCCCATGCACTGGGCGCCAAAAACAGCAACACGAAACACAAAACACAGCGCCTAGCACGGCGCCCAGCACCAGGGACCCAAAACAGCAACACACCAAAACACCACATATGCACATCATATCACAAATTTAGCTCATCAATTCATAATCACCAATGCCAATCATCATAATTTGCTAATCACAACACCAAACAAACATTTTATCGAACACCTAACATGCAATTAGGACTAACAACAATGAATCACCAATTTCTTTGAGTCACAACAATCACCAACGATGTCAAATTTCAATTCAACCTATATACAATTCAACTAACACCAAACTACACATCAAAATCAAACCCTAGGCATCATAGGATCTATTCCCACATAACCCCATCATAAAACCCCATTATAAGGAAGAACCCCACCTTTACCTTATAGTAGGAGAGCACCAATTCTCTTGATCACGTCACCAACAGAACCTCAGCAACACAGCTCCTCTCTGCTCCCTTGGGATTCGCGAACTCTCCTCTTCTTCTCTTCTCCCTTGTGCGCCGAATTCCCCTTCTCTTCTCCTCTCTCTATTCGCACTTTTCTTTCTTTTTCTCTTAGGGTTTGCGCTAATGACAAGCCAAACCCCAACCCCCATATGCCTAAGCGCCTAACTCATGGATATGGATCGCGGGCTTTCCTCCCGCTTAAGCCCGATCACTAACACCATCACCTAAAATCCAATTACACACCTCTTAATCCAACGTTAATATAATTACACCAACTAAAATAAAATAAATAAATAATTGAATACCTAAATATTTAATTAAATAATTTAATTAAATATTTGGGCGTTACACTTGGCTACACTAGTAGCTTATTTTATGACATTCTAAATTATACATGAAATATACGAAGCAGCAAAAAGTTGAGACGAGAGAAAATTCGGAAGGTTAATTACTCATTCAATAAAATGTACCTGAAATCTGGTATAAAAGACATTAGGTACATCAGCAAATATTACATCCCACATAAGAAGCCCAAAAATGGTTAACCATATGCCACTCTCTGAATGAACACCTTGCCATCCACCTTCAGCGTAATAATGCAAAGCAAGCTGTTCCACTCCGCATTGCATCCCTTCTTCATTGTAGAACCTGTTCTTTGCTCCCAATTCAGAATTCAAAGGTCTCCATTGAACATAAACCTGGATCATCACATGAGCCACTGTGAGAAGGCCATAATGTTAAAGGAAATGTATAATGTCGATTTGAAAAAATAGAATAGTAAGCAAGCAAATCAAAAGCTAGAATCATGGAATCATAATAAAGCAATTACCTCGGGTATTTTACGCAGAGCATACCTAGAAAAACTAGGAACTTTCCAGCGCCTTGGTGGTTTTCCTAAGCAAAGAACCCACCTTTGTAGTGCCATTCTTGAACCAGCACGTACCCATGGATCCAGCAACCCATTTTCAGCTACTTGAAGGCTCTCATCAATGTAACTCAGGTGCTCTAAGTCAACTGACAACCTGAGTGTCCAATATCCTCTTCTTACATCACAAGTGAAAACATTTTGCAGCCACTTCAGTAAGTCAATTGCATCACTGTACCTGAGAAACGGATGCCACTTTTCTTCATTATCCATAGTACATGACAAGATAAATAAAATGTAATGATGATGCCATGTCTACATAAGAAAATAGATAAGCTCCTCTTTCTTTACATCAAGGGCACCAAAAGGCACTATGAACACAAATGACGCACTGCTCTTCACATTCATTAAAAGATGTGTGAGAGAATGCTTGCTTAACATCAAACATAGAATCAGATTGGGCAAAATCCTTTGAGCAGTACTCAAATACAGAATTCCGCATCTTTAATATGTGAAGCTATTTCATTTGGTAAACATAGACAAACAAATAAACAAGAGTTTGATGGATGAAAGGTAGCAACATACTTGTATCACCAAGGTAACTGAAGTCAATAATCAAATGACAAAAGATGGCAAGAGGCAACCAATGCTGTTTATTTGGTTGGGCAAGGGTGACCATGACAACAAATGAGTGGTAGATGTACCCAGTTTTATGACAGCTAAACTTAGCAATAGAAGATGGCGTGCCCTAAGAGGCCTAAAACTAGGTACATCTACAACTCATTAGCTATCATAGCAACAATCTGAATAACATACTTGACCTTGGGTGATAAGTGACAGATTGTAGATACTGATTCAGAAGTTGAGTGGCAGATGGGCAAAGAAGTGGATGCGAGCAGATTCTTGCGATTTGAGAAAATTGGTTCCGATATTACGCAGTTGTAAGTTGGATATTTGATCTTTCCTATATCTACTAGTAGAAAGGATGAGAAATCCTGTTCTCCATTTAAAAAAAAAGTCTCTGCAAAAGCAATACCATTTACATCAGAACTAAATATTACCAAGTTAACAGAGTTTTGCGATCAATAGAAGCAATAGACGACAGTTACCTCAGTACGCCAGATAAGAGATTCAGCTTTGGAAGAAATCCTGATACAAGAACTAGTTCTATCCAAAATCATAGTTGATAGGTGTGGCCTGCATCAACAGCAAAAGCAGCAAGAACCAAGTATTAAATAAAATATTAATTGAGTCCTTCATAAATTGTAAAAATACCACTAAACTTTTGATACCATAGTCCCGCATCAGTCGAAAGAAGAGACAAAATGAGATCTTGCTTCTTCATCTCACGACCGCAACTCTAGAACATCAAAATAGAATATATCAATTTTTATAGTTAGTTCATAAGAGAATTGATAGGGAAAGGAAGAGATAATATGTACTAAATGCAATACCTCTGACTTTTACTACTTTATTAACATTTATATAGAGAAACAATACAATGTTTAATTGTTTGGCCCGTATCTGTCCACATAGTAGGTCTCTTACTATGTAGTCATTAGAAACCAATCATCAATTTAGGAGCATTTACTAAGGATCCAGCCAAACTTAGAAAAGATCCATCCAAAATGCTCCACTGAAGATTTACTTGAACCCTAAATTGAGATTTCCCAAAACCCCCCAATCAATTACAATTAAGGAGACATTAACCCTCAAATCAAGATCCTCCTTCTTCTCTCAAGCTTCCTTTCTCTGGACCGATCCTCCCCTTTCTTCTTCTATCCTCTTCTTATATTCCTAACCCTCAAAACAAACACAACCAACACTGAAAGCCAACACTGAAGTAAGAAACTTAAAATTGAAAGCTAGAAAGGATAAGGGAAACAGAAATTGAAAGCTAGACACGCACCTTCGTGAAAGTGGAGGAATCTCGAGCGAGCATCAAAAAGGGAAAGAAATCCCTAACGTCGTGAAGGAGAAGCGATAACGAGCAATCAGGCGTGACGAACAACGGCAATTTAAGGGAACATTTACTAAGTGTTCAAAAGGGGAAAGAAATACCAAACGTTGTGGTGAATTCTGCCACCGCGTCACTTTTAATATCAGACCATTTTTAACCGATATAAATGACAGTTATAAAATGCATTTTTTCCACTAGTGAATTCTGCTTAAGATTCACCAACTCCAACCAAAGACGTCTCCTAGTCGAAGTGGAGCAAGGAGCATATACATTAATAATATGTATCATCATATTACTAAAAGCCACACTAACACCAACGAAACCGGAATACTCCATCATCTGATCTCCAACCGCGACAATACTACTTTCCCTTGTGGTTGATGGGTACGATGATGTTGTCACTTTCCGGTGAAAATTTCTGTGGCAACCACAAGCAATGCATTGGAACATATGCAAGTTATCCTTGGTTCTTAGAGAGCCTTTGTGAAAATGTTTGTCAATTGATCATTAGAACCAACAAATGAAGTAGAAATCTCGCCGGACACAATCTTCTCATGAATAAAATGACAGTCAATTTCAATATGCTTAGTTTTCTCATGAAAGACGGGATTAGAGGGAGTATGTAGGGCTACTTGATTATCACAGATGAAACACGCTTCCAAATATTCCCAGAATATCCTCACGTGAAACGCGCTTCCAAACACCCCACGCTGATTTTTAAGAAGTTCAGAACTAAACTTTCGAACCGGTTCAGAACTAAACTTTTGAACTGGTTCGAAAGTTTAGTTCCGAACTTGTTAAAAATCTTGCAAATGGGGGCGTCTGCTTGGTTCGGAACTAAACTTCCGAACCGGTTCGGAAGTTTAGTTCCGAACCTTCGTAATCACAGAAAAAAAAAAGCAACGTGCGCGTTTCATTAATGACAATTTCGTCTTTTTGCATGGTTTGGGGTGTCTAGTGAGTAGGGAGAGGGTTGTAAGAAGTATGACCCAAACCATGCGAAAAATGGGCCATACTTCAAACCCTTTGTTCTTTCACTACTCAAGAAATGGGCCTTTCAAGAAAAGTCGTTAATGAAACGCGCGCGTCGCTTTGAAGATTGGCTCATACTTTGTACAACCCCCCGGCTACTCACTGGACACCCCCAACCATCAAATATTCCAAAAATACCCTCACGTGAAACACACTCCCAAACATTCCCACACTGCAATTTTGACGGGTACAGTACTAAAGTACCGAACTGGTTCGGTAATTAAGTACTGAACTTTCAATTTTTCCAGGAAACTATTCCAAGCTTTGCTCCTTCTCTCAACGTTGCTGCAAACTTTCAATTTGACGTGTGCACGTTTCTTGAAGAAACACATAAATGAAGAATCAAAAATGAAAGGGAAAAGGATGAGGAACGAAGGGAGAAGGAATGATGGGACCATAAACAAAAAAAAGGATGGGGAACGAAGGGAGAAGCAACAAAGGGAGAAGAGAAATTTGATATTGAAAAAGGGGGTGTTTTAACTAATTTGGGGAAGAAATTTGTGGGAAAGAAATTGGTTTGGTTCTTAGAACAAGTGTGGGCATGTGTTGAGAGTTGGAGAAGATGAAAATTTTTTTGAACATGTTCTCCTCACTCTCTCAAAAACTGACTTGTTTTTTGATTATGAATATAACTCACAGAACACAAGTTCGTGAGTTTGGTTCCGAACCGGTTCGGTTCCAAACTTCTGAACCTTTAAAAAATCAGAAATTTGGGGGGTGTCTGTAAATACATAACACTCGGTACTTTGGTTCCGAACGGGTTCAGAACCAAATGTCCGAACCATCGTAGATCCAAAAAAAATAAGCGCGCACCAAATTCATTAATGACATTTTGGTCTTTTCACACGTTTGGGGGGTGTCCAGTGAGTAGCTCAGGGGTTGGACAAAGTATGGGCCTGAAGATTTTCCATTTCAAACCAGGGTTTTTTTTGTACCCCCATCAGTCCACCATCCACCCCCATCATAAATTTTAAGACGAAATTTCCCCTGCTTAAATTATCTTAATCGGATTTACCTTCCTGATAGGTAGATCCGATTCACAAAAATCATAGTCGGATTTATGTATATCCGATTAGAATTAGTTGTGGGAAATCAGATTTACCTTTAATGAGGTAAATCCGCTTTGTTAAATGCAAATCGGATTTACGTTCCATTTATAGGTAAATCCGCTTTGCAATTAACAAAGCGGATATACGTAAATGGGGGTAGATCCACTTTGCAATGGGCGTAGATCCGCTTTGATCAACGGTGCAGATTGCACTGACAATATCAACGGTTGATAATCATTGACGAATTCTATAAGTACCTATCGGATATAGGTAAATACGATGGTAAATCGGATTTAGCTAGATCCGACTTACTATTAACGCTGTGTCTGAGGAAATCGGAAGTACGTAGATCCGATTGTAAATCCGATTTGAAAATCGGATATAGCTCTCTGAATGGTAAATCCGATTCTCTCTGGAAAATTTCTGGTCAAACGGATGCAAGTGAGAAATGGTAAATGTTTGGTAATTTTATAAAAATTTTAAGGGTATTTTCGTCTTTTCACAAACATGGTGGGAGTAGATGGTGAATTAATGGGGGTACAAAAAAAAACCTTCAAACCGTGGTAAAAGTGGCCCAAGTCGAAGTATGGCCCAAACCATTCGAAAAGTGGCCCAAGTCGTTTTGAATATTTTTTCATTTCAAACCTTTTTTGTTCTTTCACTCCCATTCGCACGAAACCCGACGATTCGAATCAAGAAAGTTCAATGTAGCTTTCAAGAAAGTTCAGGTTGGCTTCGATTTTTAATCCTACAACATTTCTTGTTCCTTTTCACTCACGCTCATCACCCTTAAGGCACTCTCACGCTCTCTCCCGCTCGCCATCAATCAATGTAGAAGAAGATGCCGTCTACACCTTCCATCGGTTGCTCCGAATGAAGCCTACCCCATCTGTATTCAAATTTGGCAAGATATTAGGTTCCCTTAACTCTAATAACCAGTAGGCCATCGTCATTTCTCTTTCTCGGCAAATGGAATTCAGTGGAATTAGGGCAAATGATGTTACTTCCGCGATATTGATGAACGCTTTCTGCCGGTTGGGTAAGATGCCTTTTGCCTTTTCTTTATTGGGCAAAATAATCAAAATGGGTTATCATCCGGATATGATAACCCTAACAACACTTATGAAGGGTTTTTGTCGCGATGGTCAGATTTGGAAGGCCTTTGGCTTCCATGATGATTTGCTTGCCAGTGGTTTTCGTTTTGATGAAGTTTGTTGCGGGGTTATGCGGCGAGGGGAAATCAAAAGTTGCGTTGCAATTGCTCTGAACAGTTGATCTTCGAAAGTTAGTCAGGCCCAATGTGGTGATGCAAAGAGAAGTATACAACTGAAGCTCTTGGTTTATTTTCAGAAATGGTTCAAAAACGAATCACTCTCAACATAGTAACATTTACTTCTCTATTCTATAGCTTTACTTACTCGGGTCAGGTAAAGGAAGCATTTAGTCTATTTCATCAAATGCTTTTGAAAGATATCAGGCCGAATCTTTATGTTTACAATATTTTGCTTGATTCATTATGCAGAGAGGTGAGTGTGAAGAGGTTGGAGTATGGTCAGTATGATGATAAAAAGTGGGGTAGATCCTAATATCGTCACTTCATTACTGATGGCATATTTTGCCGAGTTCATGAATTGGACAAGGCCCGACATATATTTGAAGAGATGATCCGAATGAAAGTTACTCCGGAAGAAAGGTTCAAAAGTAATTTTATCAGGATTGAAACCATGGTCTTTCATTTGAAACATGAAGGTCATTGCGTCATCAAACAAACGCCGTTTACAAAGTTCAGTGATCATTATGGTATAAGCTTGGAGATCAAGATGATAACCTTTAGCCAAGGCATCTTGGAAAACAGATTTTGCATCATCGAGTTTTCCAACTCGACACAAACCTTGAATGAATATGGTATAAGAGCAAACATTGGGAAAAATACCCTTGGCTATACCATTTTTGACCAATGCGAATGCCTCTTCAAGGTGTCCATTTTGACAAAAAATTGTGTAAAAACGAATTGTATGTGATTGAATCAGCTGGTATATCTCGATAATTTATCTGATCAACGAGCTGCCAAGCAAAAGAAATCCTCCCTAACTTGCAGAATTCGTGAATAAGTGAGTTGTAAGTCACTCTATCAGGATTAATTTCTGTTCTCTTCATCTTTTCAAGAAGATCCATTGCTTCATTGACCCTTTTGATAATCCTCCCTAACTTGCAGAAAGCGTGAATAAGTGAGTTCTCATCAAAGGATATTGTGAAATCAAAAGGGTCAATAAAGCAATGGATCTTCTTGAAAAAATGAAGAGAACAGAAATTAATCCTGATAGAGTGACTTACAACTCACTTATTCACGAATTCTGCAAGTTAGGGAGGATTTCTTTTGCTTGGCAGCTCGTTGATCAGATGAATTATCGAGATATACCAGATGATTGAGTCACATACAATTCGTTTTTACACAATTTTTGTCAAAATGGACATCTTGAAGTGGCATTCGCATTGGTCAAAAATGGTATAGCTAAGGGTATTTTTCCCAATGTTTGCTCCTATACCTTATTCATTCCAGGTTTGTGTCGAGTTGGAAGACTCGATGATGCAAAATCTGTTTTTCAAGATGCCTTGGCTAAATGTTATCATCTTGATCTCCAAGTTTATACCATAATGATCACTGAACTTTGTAAAGGGCGTTTGTTTGATGACGCAATGACCTTCATGTTTCAAATGAAAGACCATGGTTTCAATCTTGATGAAATTACTTTTGAACCTTTGCTTCATCATCTTTTTCAGAATAATGACAACGAAACGGCAAAGAAACCTATGTATGAAATGTTTGGCATAAGTCTACCAAAAGCCTAAAGTCAGGTAAGATTTCAAAATATTGTTTTAGTCAAAATACTTGTTTTAGACTTTTAGTAATTTGATATAATCAGCCTCTAGTCACGATTATAAATGGACTGTCTTACACTTTAGAAATTGAACATTATGACTTAGGGATTCGACAAATATAACTAACTTTCAACAAAAAACTGTAATTCAGTGACAGACTGTTGTAGAGATACTATGGTATGGGGTAGTGGGTGTTAACAATTTGGCAAGTGTACCAATTGTCGCAAGTAATACAATTTATCGGTAAGAACCGGTCGATCCACAGGGATTGCGCGTTGACAACAATAGCAAATTTGTAAATTCGTAGATTGTAGATAGGTGATTAATCGAGTATTTTGGTGACAGAATACGAACGTGAATTAATAATGCAAGAAAAACGACTAGGGATCGAATCCTCTCACCTCGCCTATCACATGAACCTCAGCCAATTCAAGTTAATTATTCAATTTCTAGATTCAATTCACCAATTTAGGTCAAGGGCAATTCCTTGTCTCAAGACCCCTATTACCCTAAGAGTTACCCTAATTCCTTAGGTGAGTCATGCCAGAGGGTAACGCATTAAGATTAAGAATTAATAAGAATTCACATAAGCTATCACATATTCCTATGGTGATTACTAGCATGTGATCTAAATACCCAATTTCCAGCTACTAATTCATATCCCTATGCAATCACTAGCCTGGATCATCGCAATTATCATATGTAATTGAAAAGCGTTAAGAACATAGGTAATTAGACAAGCAAATCGAATAACAACTGAATTAACTAAATCAATGGTTCACATGATAGGGTTGGGAGATTCATCTCTCCCTAATCTAAAGAATTAGTTACAAATCATCCTAAGGGTGGAAACCAACATAGAATAGAAAACAAACATAAAGGAAGACATTTAGAACCTTCAATCCCTTGTTCCCAAGTGGTGAGAAGGCTCCAAATTCGCACCTCCAGCTGCTCCAAATCGTAGCTCCAATCCCCCAAAACGAAGTGCCTCCCAAACTTTCCTGAAATTGCTTTAAAACCCTAATTTTCGCGTACCATCGCGACGCGGCCCGTGTCCGTCGCGTCGCGGTAAATGACAGAAACTTATGGCCTCGCAAAACAGCTCCAGGTCGCGTCGCGAATCCCTCCTGGTCGCGACGCGAGAAATGACAGAAACTTCTGGCCTCGTAAAACAGCTCCAGGTCGCGTCGCGAATCCCTCCTGGTCGCGACGCGAGAAATGACAGAAAGATTTGGCTTGTAAAGACTCCTCCAAATCGCGTCGCGAACCCTCCTGGTCGCGACGCGAAGAATGACAGAAAGTTCTGATTACCAAAATTCCTCTAGATTGCTGCATTTCCGGGCAAGTGTCTGGTTCGCCGAAAGATGCCACAACCAATTAAGAGGTCTTCAAGTCCCATTTAGCTCCAAAAGTGAAGGAATAACTTACAATTGAACTTCCTACTACAATGATCTAAAACTGAACTAAATCCCAGATAATGACTGTTATACAATAAAAACCCTGCACAATTGGTCCTAAAAATGCCTAACTTACATCATATGACTGGGAGTCAACACAACCCCAAACTTAAACTTTTGCTTGTCCTCAAGCAAACAATCAATTCAGACTGTGGCTGTTTTTCTATTTAGCTGTTACATATACTACATCAACCTTAAACACATCAGCACATCAATTATCATCATCAATCTAATACAGTGGCATGACAACTGAATTGGAAATACCGAATCATAAGCAGGCAGCATTCTCAAGTTTTCTCTGTACGCACATCTCACCAGAGTTTCACTCTTGAGGTGTTTTGGGTATTCACTCAATTCACAGTACCTGCATCATCGTTTCATAGGCTTGACAGAGTTCTATATCATCTTAAACAAATGAAATGCATACACACATTTTGAGGACTTTACGGGTTATAGCGGGGCTTAGGTAAGGGTGGATACATTTGGATAAGTAGGTTGCACTTGGAGTTAGGCCTACCTCTCTTTTTGTCAATTTCACGCAATATTCACCCATTTTCCCCAAAGCATATAACAAAACAAGAGAAGGAAATTATTTATTTATTTTTCTCTTCTTTTTTTTTTTTTGATATGTATATATATACATATATATGTGTATATTTTTTTTTTTTCTTCTTTTTCTTTCTTTGTTTTCTTGTTCCTTCTCTTGTATACCACCCCAAACTTAGTTCGTTGCTATTCCACGAGCAACCCCAAACTTAAAACTTTCCCCACTCTCACAGCTTTTGTTACCTAACTCCAAGTTAAGAATTAACTAGGCTATGATTGACAGAGAAACAACATACAGTTTTTAACAACAGGCTCAGAGGGCTAGCAGAGGATAAACATTAATGGGTTGGCTTGAAAGGCTCAGGGGTGCCAAAAGAAATGCCTCAGTGTGTATGAAAATCAAATGCAAAAAATAATTAAGCACAATGTCAAGTTCTGCAGACTAATGCAAGCAAGGAATACACACACAATATATATAAGAACGTGTTTAGGCTCAAACCTCACAGTTTGGATCATAGAGATGGAACTTGAGAGATGCTGCTCACAGATGATAAGGAACTTCCGCAACGTTTGTCATGACCCCTGCTATTACTTGATGATAAAACTTGAAGTGCGAGCGTCAAAAGGAGAATGCAAACATGCGACCCCAAATGCCACAGGTCATCACTATTGAAGCTGCTTTAACAAAACAAAAACAAAATATAGGGCAGTGGTGCCCCGCAATCACAGAGTAAGTTATAATAATAAGTACAGACCCATGTGCGAAATAAAGTCAAAATAGGGAAAATTACAACCAAAAGTGCAAAATAAAATGTCTGAAATAAACACGAAAATGATAAATGAGCCTCCTGCTTAAGGAAATGAAAAGTGGCGCTCACCAGTGGGTTGCCTCCCACCAAGCGCTTCTTTTACGTCACTAGCTTGACGCTTTTTTGTCACTCTTATGGGTCTCTCAGCATGAGCACCATTTGAGGCTCTTCCAATCCGTCACCCATATAATGCTTGAGCCTTTGTCCGTTGACCTTGAAAGATCTCTGGGACTTTGGCTCCTCCACCTCTATTGCTCCATACGGTGTTACTTCCTTGACAACAAATGGTCCTGACCACTTGGATTTCAATTTCCCCGGAAATAACTTGAGCCTTGAATTGAACAACAAGACTTGTTGTCCAGGGTGAAATTCTCTTCTTGCAATATGTTTGTCATGGTACACCTTCATTTTTTCCTTGTAGATTTTGTTGTTCTCATATGCATTCAAACGCATCTCCTCTAATCCTTGAAGCTGAAGTGTTCTCTTTTCCCCACTTGATCCAGGATCAAAATTCAAGAATTTCAACGCCCAATATGCTCTGTGTTCCAGCTCAACTGGCAAATGACAAGGTTTGCCATAAACCAATTGGTAGGGGGACATACCTAAGGGTGTCTTATAAGCTGTCCTGTATGCCCACAAGGTATCGTCTACCTTCATTGCCCAATCTTTCCTTGCGTTTCCCACCGTCTTTTCTAATATCCTCTTGATTTCTCTCTTGGATACCTCCACTTGGCCATTACACTGAGGGTGATACGGTGTCGACACTTTATGCTTGACGTTATACTTGGATAACACATTGTTAAGCTGAGTGTTACAAAAGTGACTACCCCCATCACTGATTAAAACTCTCGGAACCCCAAATCTTGAGAAGATGTTTTTCTTAACAAATTTGACCACCGTTTGGGAGTCATTTTTAGAAGTGGCAATTGCTTCCACCCATTTAGAAACATAATCCACCGCCACCAAAATATATTGACAAGAATTCGATGGTGGAAATGGTCCCATGAAGTCAATGCCCCAGCAATCAAATACTTCCACTTCAAGTATAGGGTTCAACGGCATCTCCCCTCTACGTGAAATATTACCTGTCCTCTGGCACCTGTCACAGTTTTTAACATGATTGTGCGCATCTTTGAAAATGGACGGCCAATAAAATCCAGATTGAAACACTTTTGCCGCCGTGCGTTCCCCATTATAGTGTCCTCCACATGGAGAGTCATGACAATGCCATAGAATCTTTTGACTTTCGCTACCGTAAACACATCTCCGAAGGATTCCATCCACCCCAACTTTAAAGAGAAAGGGGTCATCCCACAGGTAGTGTTGGGCATCACGGAGGAACTTCTTCTTTTGTTGCCAAGTAAGGTCTTGAGGGACCGTTCCACCTGCCTTGTAATTTGCTATGTCGGCAAACCACGGTCTCTCTGCAACTGCAAACAGTTTTTCATCGGGGAACTCTTCAAGAATTTCTTTTTCCCGTGCGGTCACTTCCTTATTATCCAACCGGGACAGATGATCTGCTACCACATTCTCGCTCCCCTTCTTATCCTTTATCTCCAAGTCGAATTCCTGCAAAAGCAAAATCCATCTAAGGAGTCGAGGCTTAGACTCGCCCTTGGTTAGCAAATACTTTATCGCAGCATGGTCAGTGAACACAATTATTTTCGACCCTACCAGATAGGAACGAAATTTTTCCAATGCAAATACTATAGCTAGCAATTCCTTTTCCGTTGTTGCATAATTTACCTGATTTTCGTTTAAAACCTTGCTAGCATAATATATGGCATGAAAAAACTTCTCCGATCTCTGCCCCAACACTGCTCCCACTGCATAATCGCTCGCGTCGCACATTAATTCAAAGGGAATGTCCCAATTGGGGGCGACAATGACCGGGGCAGAAATCAGTTTTTCCTTTAATACATTGAAAGCATGCAGGCATTCGGCATCAAAGACAAATTCATTTTCTTTAACAAGTAGATTGCACAGAGGTTTTGTAATCTTGGAGAAGTCCTTTATGAAACGTCGATAAAATCCGGCGTGTCCTAAAAAACTTCTCACCCCCTTTACATTCATAGGAGGGGGTAACCTTTCTATGATTTCTATTTTGGCTTGATCAACCTCAATGCCTTTTGACGAGATTTTATGGCCCAGAACAATTCCTTCTTGAACCATAAAATGGCACTTTTCCCAATTCAAGACTAAATTGGTTTCAATGCATCTTTTTAATACTGCATCTAGGTTAGCCAAGCAAGAATCATAGCATGAACCAAAAACAGAAAAATCGTCCATAAATACCTCAATAGCATTTTCCATCATATCAGAAAAGATAGAAAGCATGCACCTTTGAAAAGTTGCCGGAGCGTTGCACAGACCGAAGGGCATCCTCCGATAGGCGAAAACACCAAATGGGCATGTGAAGGCCGTTTTCTCCTGATCTTCTGGTTCTACTGCTATTTGATTGTATCCGGAGTACCCATCCAGGAAGCAATAAAAGGCCTGACCGGCCAACCTTTCAAGCATTTGGTCCATGAATGGCAACGGGAAATGGTCCTTTCGAGTGGCTTGATTCAGTCTCCTATAATCGATACACATTCTCCACCCGGTGACTGTGCGAGTAGGGATCAACTCATTCCTCTCATTTTTAATAACGGTCATACCTCCCTTTTTGGGCACCACATGGACCGGGCTCACCCAAGAGCTGTCTGAGATTGGGTAGATCATTCCGGCATCTAAGAGTTTTAACACTTCTTTCCTCACCACATCTTTCATTGTGGGATTTAACCGCCGCTGAGGTTGGATCACTGGCTTGAACTCTTCCTCGAGCTTAATCTTGTGCATGCAAAAAGCTGGGCTAATCCCCTTCAGATCGGAGATAGTCCAACCAAGTGCATTTCTATTTGATCTCAAGACTCTCATTAGCTTTTCTTCTTCCAGCTTAGTTAAAGAACTACTGATGATGGCTGGGTATTGGTCATTGCTCCCAAGAAATACATATTTTAAATGAGAGGGGAGTTGTTTCAATTCGGGAGTTCCCTTGTCTGTGCCTTCCCCCCTATTCAGCTCTTCTTTTCTCTTGAAAACCTTTTCTACCTGAGAAGCTTCAAACTGGCGAACGCAGTCCCCTATTTCACTCCCCAAGTTTTCGTCCACGCCCTCAATCGAATTCACAATTACCTTCTCAAGAGGAGGAGAGGGTAAATTGTGTCTAAAAGCTTCTCTCACTGAATCTTCAATCACGTCCACCTTAAAACATTTTTCTTGGTCATTCGGGTGGCGCATAGCTTCAAAAACATTAAAGATCACTTCCTCATCTTGGAATCTTAGCCGTAGCTGTCCTTGTTGAACATCTTTGAGGGCCCTCCCCGTGGCCAAAAATGGTCTACCAAGGAGAAGTGGAACCTCTGCATCTTCTTCCATCTCAAGAATCACAAAATCAACAGGAAATAAAAACTTGTCAACTCTTACCAGAGTATCTTCCAAGATTCCGTAGGGTTGTCTGATTGATTTATCGGCAAGCTGCAGACTCATCCTAGTGGGTTTCACCTCACCTCCACCTAGCTTTTTGAACATAGACAAGGGCATCAGGTTGATGCTTGCTCCCAAATCACAAAGGGCCTTACCTATAGTCAGGTTCCCAATGGTGCAGGGGATGGTGAAACTCCCAGGGTCTTTCAACTTTGGAGGAAGTTTCCTTTGAATAATGGCACTACATTCTTCGGCCAGAGTCACCATATCGTCCTCTTTGAACTTCCTCTTTTTACTCAACAACTCCTTCATGAACTTCGCGTAAATAGGCATTTGTTCCAATGCCTCTGCAAAAGGAATACTAATTTGGAGACTGGAGAAGATCTCCATGAACTTTGAAAACTGCTCATCCTTCGGATTCTTCTTACTCCGCTGAGGGTATGGCAACTTAATGTAGGAAGGCCTTTCCTTAGGCTTCTCGTCCACCTGCAAATTTTCATTAAACAAAGAATATTTTTGGTTAGACTTCACCACTCCCTCATTTTGTTTACTCAACTCATTTTCGACTTCTTCCTTCCGCACTTCACTTTCACTACCTTCCCCTTCAGAGTTGTGCTTGGTCGCTTCAACCGGTTTAAGTTGCTTGCCATTCCTCAATGAAATAGCTCCGTAACTTTCTTCCTTATGGCTCTCCATGCCTAGTATGACTTGTTCTTGAGATTTCACTGTGGTCTGAGTCGTTTGCATAAGTTGAGAGAGTACATCATGCAGTTGCGTCCCCTGGTCGTGGAGTTGTTTTACCTGGGTAATGGTTTGATTCCGGGACCTACTCTCCAATGCAGCTGCCACTTGTTTGGTGAGGGATTCGATTTGAAGGGACATTAGCTTTTGTTGGGCTAACACCGCGCTATTAGAATCCAGCTCCAAAATTTTTCTTTTCTGTACAGCTATATCCTCATTCGGCATTCTATAGTCATTTGAGGTCACATCGTCTATCAATCGTGTTGCCTCTTCCCAGGTTTTGTGACCTAAAGAACCTCCTGCTGAGGTGTCCAGCATCATCCTGGTTGGAGGTTTTAATCCATGATAGAAAGTTTGTACCTGCACAAAATCATCAATACCATGCCCAGGACACTTTCTTAATAACAGTTTGAATCTCTCCCAGGAATCGTACAAGGACTCTTCATCCTCTTGTGCGAAGTTGAAGATTTCTGTTCTTTTTTCAATAAACTTAGAAATTGGGAAGAACCTTGATAGGAACTTATCTTCAAGTTCACTCCAGGCATTGATAGTCCCTGGTGGAAGAGTATTTAACCAATCCTTTGCCCTGCCTGTTAAAGTGAAAGGAAACAATCGCAACTGCTTGGAGTTCTCGTCTACTCCCTCAGGATAGGTGGTTCCACAAATTTCATGGAAGTAGGACAAGTGTTGATTTGGGTCTTCAGTATCTGCCCCAGAAAACGGCTTTGACCTTAATGCCGAGAGGACGGACGACTTGATATTAAAAGTAGCCGCCCACACTGGTTGGAAGGTGTGAGTATGTGTGCCTTGAGTTCTTCTCCCAAAATCATTGAGAGTGCGTCTGCCCAGTGGATTCTCAGCCATTACTTCAACTGAACGTACCTGTGCCCCTGTATAAACAGTTCTTTGGGAACACCAAGCAGACGTCAACAGATTCAAGAAACCAACAAGTAGCAAAATTAAGTAACTAAAAACAAACAAAACAAAAAAAAAAAATCTAGAATTAACGCGTTTGCCTTGTCGACAACAAAGTCAACAATCCCCGGCAACGGCGCCAAAAACTTGTTAACAATTTGGCAAGTGTACCAATTGTCGCAAGTAATACAATTTATCGGTAAGAACCGGTCGATCCACAGGGATTGCGCGTTGACAACAATAGCAAATTTGTAAATTCGTAGATTGTAGATAGGTGATTAATCGAGTATTTTGGTGACAGAATACGAACGTGAATTAATAATGCAAGAAAAACGACTAGGGATCGAATCCTCTCACCTCGCCTATCACATGAACCTCAGCCAATTCAAGTTAATTATTCAATTTCTAGATTCAATTCACCAATTTAGGTCAAGGGCAATTCCTTGTCTCAAGACCCCTATTACCCTAAGAGTTACCCTAATTCCTTAGGTGAGTCATGCCAGAGGGTAACGCATTAAGATTAAGAATTAATAAGAATTCACATAAGCTATCACATATTCCTATGGTGATTACTAGCATGTGATCTAAATACCCAATTTCCAGCTACTAATTCATATCCCTATGCAATCACTAGCCTGGATCATCGCAATTATCATATGTAATTGAAAAGCGTTAAGAACATAGGTAATTAGACAAGCAAATCGAATAACAACTGAATTAACTAAATCAATGGTTCACATGATAGGGTTGGGAGATTCATCTCTCCCTAATCTAAAGAATTAGTTACAAATCATCCTAAGGGTGGAAACCAACATAGAATAGAAAACAAACATAAAGGAAGACATTTAGAACCTTCAATCCCTTGTTCCCAAGTGGTGAGAAGGCTCCAAATTCGCACCTCCAGCTGCTCCAAATCGTAGCTCCAATCCCCCAAAACGAAGTGCCTCCCAAACTTTCCTGAAATTGCTTTAAAACCCTAATTTTCGCGTACCATCGCGACGCGGCCCGTGTCCGTCGCGTCGCGGTAAATGACAGAAACTTCTGGCCTCGCAAAACAGCTCCAGGTCGCGTCGCGAATCCCTCCTGGTCGCGACGCGAGAAATGACAGAAACTTCTGGCCTCGTAAAACAGCTCCAGGTCGCGTCGCGAATCCCTCCTGGTCGCGACGCGAGAAATGACAGAAAGATTTGGCTTGTAAAGACTCCTCCAAATCGCGTCGCGAACCCTCCTGGTCGCGACGCGAAGAATGACAGAAAGTTCTGATTACCAAAATTCCTCTAGATTGCTGCATTTCCGGGCAAGTGTCTGGTTCGCCGAAAGATGCCACAACCAATTAAGAGGTCTTCAAGTCCCATTTAGCTCCAAAAGTGAAGGAATAACTTACAATTGAACTTCCTACTACAATGATCTAAAACTGAACTAAATCCCAGATAATGACTGTTATACAATAAAAACCCTGCACAATTGGTCCTAAAAATGCCTAACTTACATCATATGACTGGGAGTCAACAGTGGGTTCTAGAACTATGGTAAGGGAATGATATAATCTGTGTAACTGAAGCTGAAAGCTAATACTCTATTCCACACTTTATTAGAAAAAGTGATCACATAAGGCAGAGAAACTCTTTTGTGAAATGATTGCTAGAGTTCGACTGTAAGCGTAAAACTAGGTAAGATGCTTTGTAGTTATTCTAAATTTTGATGACAACTATGCAATCTTTATTATTTATTGATAGTAGATAAATATAAGCTTAATTCAGTTTCTGTTATACTGTTAAGCTATTAGTTAGTTAGTTAACAAACTGCAACAACTTGTGGTACACAATGTAAGGCCTTAGTGCCTTTATAAGTCTTATGACTAATTCAACATTATTGCAATACATTCTATTTCCTCAATTCTCATAGTCCTTTCTACTAGTATCAGTGTGTGTGCATGTGAGGGAGTTCTAAACTCCAACATTTGGTATCAAGAGCCTTCAGGGTTCTGATCTAGAGTGAAAATACCCTAATTTCAAGATTTGACTACATTACTGGGCTTGAACAATCAGTAAGTGATCAATCAGTAACTATAAAAGTCTCTGTTAACATTCTCAACAGTCAAATTTAAAGTCTCTGTTAACATTCTCAACAGTCAAATTTAAAGATATATTTTCATTTTGGGTTCTGGGATTTTTCGCTTTGATGTTATGTTTGTGCGTCTCAATCATTTATTTTTCATGTCTTACAACTTTGTTTCTGTTGTGTACAACTGATTGGAACATTTCCTCTTATTTATGGTTTTGTGGTTTCCTCTCACGTCTATCTCTCCTAATTTCTGATTGGAACATTTCCTCTTATTTATGGTTTTTTTTGCTGTTATTAGGTTTGCCTTTTGTGAAGAGAAACGACTTTGAGGAGAGATTCAACAAAACCCTAGCTGTTCATTACAGGTATGAAGTGAGAAGATTGATACTAAAAAACTGTTGGATGTTACTAAAAAATTCTAACTGTTTGACACAACTTTGATGTTAGTATGTTTGCTGTTAGATAGACTTACTTTGGCTTTTTTTGCTTTTTAGTACCCAAACTATAAAGTCTTAACTGATCAATCAGTAGCTTGATCAATCAGTAACTATAAAAGTCTTTTTTAACATTCTCAACAGTCAAATTTAAAGATATATTTTCATTTTGAAACTCACATTCGTGTTAAATATCAGTTCTTTATCTATTGAATTATGCCATTGAATGGAAACTTATAATAGCATAATTGTCAATGAACTTTTGTGTACCAAGTGCTACTCCTAAAGTTGCATGTTCTTAACTTCTACTACTAAATCTGCATGTTCTTCAATGTACTATTGGCTATGGGGTACCATGAGAAGTTGCTGTTGGAAAAGAATATTACATCAGGTCTTAGATTTCATCTTCTGGGGTTAATTTGTTGTTTGCCGAACTAATCAACTAGATCATTTTTATAATATCAACAAATATCATTCTCACCTATATTATGCTTTTGCCTTATGACTTTTGATTTTAAAGTAAAATATAATAGAATTGGATACATCATGCTAATATCAGGCACAATCGCGAACCGAGAAAACGAGAAGTCAAATACAATCGCGAACTTGCAAAGGAGACAACAAAGGTAGCACTCTTTTCGTTTTCTCAGGTTCCTTTGCAATATGTGTGCTTAATCATATTCGTTTTAGTCTATGTTCGTTTGAATCTGCTTCCTTTTCCATTTGCTTAATTCAGGCAGCTTTTTAATTCAGTTTTGCTTGGTCTCTTAATGGCATTGTCTTCTATTTAAGTCAGGTGGTCTCTTAGTGACATTGTCTTCTATTTAAGTCAGCTGGATTTCTTCTTTGGGATTCTCCATTAGTCCGCATTTAACCATTTACTCTGTTGTCATTTAGTTTTCTGGTGGTGGTGGGGCATTTTTGGGTAAATGGAGAAGCATCTTGCACCTTTGTGTTCTTAAAAGTGACTATGATTCTGTTTTGTGTGTGTTTAGATTTTGGTTAGGGACGCTAAAACTATTGATTTTTGAATTGAAACCCAACAATTCCTTCATTGACTTTCTTTTTGAAAATTTCGCTATAAGCTCCTCACCCTTACAAATTTTGATGGTTGCAATTTGTAGGTTCGGAAGTTAGATATCTTATTCTTCTTCCAATGTCAAGGGGTTGTAAGAAGAATAAATGGGTATTCTTTTAGCTCGCTGAGACTTTAAGTTGTTCTCATTTATTTTGTTCTTGAATTTTGTGATGGAACTTTGTGTTGTGTAATGTTCTGCCCTTCTTCTCATATCTCTAATTGCAATATAGATAGTCAAGGAAAATATGATTTTCTTCATTGGAGATAAACATCAGTGAACAAGCTGATATGAAAATGGAAAGTTTTTTAATATGTTTACTTTCATTTTTTCAATTATAATATATAGAGATTTCCATATCATGTATATAATATTTTAGTGCTATTTTTAGTGCCACTGTTTCAATATGGTATAGAAGGGACACATTTAGCTGCCATCCCCTGTTTCAATAAGTCTATTTTTAGTGCCACTCCGATAGACTTATTGCTGCAATTTGTTTGTGCCCTGCCAACCCTAACTTTTGTGGTTTCCTCTGACTTTGCTGTCTCTTATTTTCTGTCTATTAGGTTTCGATTTTGTCAAAGACACAATTTGAGGAGATATTCAACAAAACCCTCACTATTTCTTACAGGTATGAAGTGAGAAGAATAGATAGACTTATTGTTTGTATTATTGCTAGAGTTTATTGTTCTGGAATTCTCAACTTTTTATAATAGGCATGGAATTTAACTTAGAAAATGGTTGTTGAAATTTAATAATAGCCATGGACTTTAACTTAGGTTGCCAATCTATCTGTGTTTTTTTTTTTCTATATCAGTATTTGTAGATCACTATTTTAATGTTGGTAAGTGTTTATTTAAAATGGTAAGTGTTTATTTGATCCCAATTTTGAAGCTACAAAACCTTTATTTATAGACCATAGCTTAAGCTTTTAAGCGATTTTAGCCATTTGTATTAAAGTGTTAATGCTCTATTCAGAATATGGGAATCATGATGTTTCTAATCAAAACAGAAAATTGATTTTGCAACTCATACTTCTTTGTTTTTATAATATAAAACACATGTGGTGACAATACACTGAATGCTATTTCATGATATTCACCAATAGATTCACCAATACACTTCAGTGGTTGTCTTTGTCTTTCTTAGTTTATGTCTCTACAAGTTCATAATCATTTTTGTAACTTCGTAAATAGAACTGCGGATATCCTATTCAAATGGCAAGACCAATGGATGACATTATTGCTGTCAACCCTGAAAAAGAACTATGGAAAATTGAAGTGAAGATCATTGATCTTTGGACTGTTTTCAACAAACAACAAGATCATTATGAAATGATCTTTATGGATGCCAAGGTCAATTCTCATTTTCCTAACTTAGTTTTTTTCCTTCTTTAAAGTAATTGTTTGACTGACGCTCATTTTGTAGGGAGACCAGATCTATGCAGTTGTCCCTAAAAATGAGATGTTGAACTGGCGAGGTCGGTTAACAGAAGATATGACATGTCGTTTTCGGAATTTCAAAGTACATCAAAATGACTTTCAATACAAAAAAAACACACACCCCTACAAAATGGTTTTCACACCTGCCACCACGATGCAAGAGATGCCTCTCCCACAGATTCAGCATCCAAAATATCCCTTCAAAGAAATCTCAAAAAAAAAATATATCTCTTCAAAGACTTTGAAGACATCCTGACTAAACATTATGACACTCTATCACTATATGGTTGGTTCTAATTTATTACACTTATAAATACCGACTTGACATATCTTTTAAATATGTTTTGTACCATTTAAGTCTGATGTTTTTAATCCAATATTTATTAGATGTCATTGGGGTTGTATGTAACTTGCTGTTCAGTCCGACCGAGTCGCAAAAAAAAGCTTTCTTCACATTGACAGATCTCAGGTGTTGTCTCCTTTCTGGATTCTTTATATAGAACTTAATGTTATCAAATATATATGCTAACTACTATCATCACAGAGGGCATACACTGCATTGCACTCTATGGGATGATTATGCAAATCAATTTCAGAATGCTTACAGTCATCGCGATCAATCTAAACCCTTCGTCATTATTGTGACAAATATGAGAATCAATGATCCCAAAGGTATGACACAATTTACACTCATTAACTTTAAGAATAGAGACCTACAACCTTTTGTATTAATGGTTATTTATCAATTTAAATAATGTAGGCATTTATCCTGTGACGTTAGCCAACACTTTTTACTCCACCAAAGTCATCTTTAACCAACAGTTTCCGGAAATCATTGACTTCTTTAGCAGGTACGTCAATTTTTTTTATTTCCGTAATACATATCTTAATGCATTTACCATCAACCTAACTAACCATTTTTTAATCCACTATTGATAGGCTCACTCCAAGTCAATCACTTGAACTATCCACACAACTTTCATCACAAATCAGTCCATCATCTGTTTTTTCGGAGTATGATCGCTTCATGTATAAGGCTCCGGCATTGACGATTTCACAAATATAAAAACTTCGTCAGGTAACTGTGACATCTCTCTACACCACTTAATACCCAAATTAGTATTCCTCTTTTTTATGTAGTTTAATTTCGTTCCTACAGGAAACAAATTGCACTACCGTTGGAACGACATATAAGCTTATAGCTAACAAAAAAGGTTGGACCATCAATGCATGTAGTGCTTGCTCTAGACCATGGAAGGAAGATCCCACACATCAATGTTTTTGTGGTGCTATTACAGAAGTGCCGGTTCTTAGGTTGATTTTAACTCCACATTTATGCCTTTATTTCATTTCCCATTTCAAATACTTTCATGACGCCAGATGGTGATTTCACAGGTACAAGATTGAAATCGAAGTGAGACACATGAGTGCGGGGTATAATTTCACAGTTTGGGACAATGACTGCCAACATTTGTTGGGTGTTTCAGCAACTGACCTGATGAAGAGAATGATGGATGTAATACACTTATTTTTGATTTTCTTTACCCATTCACATAAGTAGGTTGGAAATAATTAATTATACAACCATTTGTCACCACTTTTACAGGAGGGGGAAGATGATCCCAAATATTATCCTGAACCATTAGATAACATGCTTAAGCTGACGTAGCGTTCCGTCTTAAAGTTAGCCCAAAGTGGAACACTGCCTCTATCTCAAGATGCTCGGACGACGAATTGCTTATTGGAAAATTACTGGACAAAATGCAACCTGATGAGGTAACCAGTAACTGTCATTTATTGCATCAAACTTTTCACCAACTAAACATGTTGGCTTTAACAGTATTTAATCAAACTTTCCACTCAATAAAACTCAACTATGCTGAAATTTATTTATTTCACACCCTATTCTAATTATTTTTCCTAACTAACTTTTACACGGGATGGAGATTCTTCTATTGACAAGGGTAAAACCATGGTATCTGATTCTGAAAGTCCCAATTATCAATTGGTAAACTCATTATTATACTTGCTATTTTATTAGCTTACAACAATATTATCAACTACAATATCCTTATTTTAGAGTTTTTTATTTTTTTTGGCAAATACATTCATTTATAGCCTTTTACCTTAATAAGTTTTGATGCCTACTACTGAATGCAATGGGAATGATTTATTCCTTTCACACTCTTGATACATACCCACTAACTTTTGACAAATAAGTCACAATATAAAGTAAACATAACTTGCACACACCTTTTATTTCTCATACAGTGACTTACTTTCATTTAGCAGCATCCTCTCTTAAATGTATATCCTCATGTCATCACATAGACTGGGGAGACCTTTGATTACCATACTAACTCATTAGTTCACAGTTTATAATGAGTACTCATGTTATCAGTTTTCTCATTTGTATTGTTTTTAAATACTTACCAAGTTATATAATGCTATCGGGGGATCAAAAAAGATATCAAATTCATGGCTTTAATTTTGTAGTTGTCACAACAATCTTATTCGGGGACAGCAGATTATTATCCTGATTTGCCCATTCCCAAGAGCCCATCAAAGACATTGACACTTGGAGAGTCTGTGATGACTTAAAAAGCCCCCAGTCAACAACCGCAAAACAGTCCTCAACGAAGACGTTGACAAATATCAAAATAGAAAAGTAGTTCGATGATTGTAATCCGTTATGGCTTTCCTGTTTTTGTATAACTTAACTCACTCTGAACCAGAAAGTATGTTATGACTTTGCTTATGCCCTCTGGATAAACCTTTTAATTCACATGAACCCTTTTGCTTATGACTTTTTAATAGATTAAGTTGTTTTGCTTCCCAAATACACTTGTTATTTTTGGGGTATTTGTAACATACTTATGTTTGCAACTTTGATGTCTGAAACCATTACTCTACAAATATCTGCTTATTTTGTTGTTGTTGAACAGCTTATATTTGTTAGATTTTTTATCCCCATTATTCATTTGTTATTTTTCTCTAACATAGTCAACTTGTTGAGTGTCAGAATAATGAGGGAAGACTTTGTTGAATTCAATGAATGATTCATCAAGAGATGGAAGAGATTCATGGTTAGTGAAGTGAGTGTTTGGAAAGATTGACGATGTTGTTGTGGCTGCAAATGTGTGTCTACACTCAGATGAACTGTTTGTGTGTTTTGCTTTTGTGTTTTGTGATGATTGTGAGTTTAAAATGAAACTTTGCAACAACATTCTGAGCATGTTTGTTGTTGTGTGGCTTCATTTTCATTAAGGGTCTTTTTTTTTTTTGCCTTTCCTTTTTCTTCACTCAACTTTAAGTCTTTTTATATGTACAAGTTGGACAATTTCTTTTTGGTTTAAATATATTTTATATCCCATTAATATTGTATATTCGTTCTAGTCTTTATAATATTTTTGTTTTTAGTTTTTGTAATTTCTATTCCTCATTTTAGTCCTTGTTATTTTGATTTTAATCACCGTGATATTTGCAGTTTACTATTCTTGCTTAGTTTCTATAGATACTAATTAAATACAAACCTAATATTACAAAAATTAAAACAAACAAAATATTTGAGTAAAAAAACCAAACAAAATAGTATGAGGAACAAAACAAAAATAACGTGGTCTAAACTGGTCCGGATGCTACTCATGGATTCTCTCAATATTTTTAACGAAAGATTGATTTACACTCATCTTTAGAAGTGAACTAGTACTATACCCGTGCATCCGCACGGGCCGATCGCGTTACGTCATACGATTACCTCAAATAGAATCGTTAGTTTGAAATCTCATTAATCTAAAATCAATTGTAAAATATAGAGGATGACTTGCATACGGACATCTGCTGTCCTGTTCTTTTTAGGAATGAATTTAGACAGTATATAAAAAGTCTGAACATTACCCAGTGAAAATAAAGAAAAATTTTAAGTAGATAAAAAATGAGTTTTAAATAAAAAATTGATAAATATTAAAACTAAAAATGTAAAAGTATCATTTAAAAACAATATGTGCATTTATCCCGTGTGTTTTTATATATCAGTACAGTGTTTTTTTTATATATCAGTGCAGTGTTTTTTTATATATCAGTGTTGTTATCCCATGTTTTTTATATATCAGTGCAACTATCCCGTGTTTTTAAATATATCATTGCAATTATCCCCGTATTTTTTTATATATCAGTCAGTTGTCCAGTGTTTTTTTTATGTATCAGTGCAGTTATCTCATAGTTTCAATTGATTATTTGAGTTGATTAGTAGATTATTGTAGATAGTAAAAGATAGATAGTAGATTACCAATAACAAATATTTATTCCGTGTTTTTTTATATATTAGTAACAATTATTTGTCCTTTTTTAGGTATTAGTGACAAATATTTGTCGCGTGTGTTTTAAATATTAATCAATTTAAAAAGTCATTAAGCCTTCTTGTTTTTTTAGATAGTAGTTTTCAAAAACTATAATTATCAATGACAAATATTAATCCCGTGTTTTTTTTATATATCACTGTAGTTATCCCTGTGTTTTTTATATATCCGTGCAGTTATCTAGTAGTTTCAATTGATTATTTTAGTTGATAGTAGATTATAGTAGATAGTAAATTTGTTAGATAGTAGATTATCAATAAGAAATAATTGTTTTAAATATTAATTAGTAATTTAAATAGTCATTAAGTCTGCTTATTTTTTAGATAGTAGGTTTGTAGTAGTAGGTTTCAAAATTTTTAATTATCAATGACAAATATTAATCTCGTGTTTTTTTATATATCAGTCCAGTTATCTCGTAGTTTCAATTAATTATTTTAGTTGATTAATAGATTATAGTAGATAGTAAAAGAGAGATAGTAGATTATCAATAAGAAATATTTATTTTAAATATTAATCAGTAGTTTAAATAGTCATTAAATATTATTGATTTTTAGATAGTAGGTTTATAGTAGTCTTCAAAAAATTTAATTATCAATGACAAATATTAATCTTGTGTCTTTTTATATATTTGTGTAGATATCCCGTGTGTTTTTATATATCACTAGTACTATACCCGTGCATCCGCACGGGCCGATCGCGTTACATCATACGATTACCTCAAATAGAAACGTTAGTTTGAAATCTCATTAATCTAAAATCAATTGTAAAATATAGATGATGACTTGCATACGGACAAGTTCTGTCGTGTTCTTTTTAGGAATGAATTTAGACAGTATTTAAATAGTCTGAACATTACCCCGTGAAAATAAAGAAAAATTTAAAGTAGATAAAAAAGGAGTTTCAAATAAAAAATTGATAAATATTAAAACTAAAAATGTAAAAGTATCATTTAAAAACAATATGTGCATTTATCCCGTGTGTTTTTATATATCAGTGCAGTGTTTTTTTATATATCAGTGTTGTTATCCCATGTTTTTTTATATATCAGTGCAACTATCCCGTGTTTTTATATATATCATTGCAATTATCCCCGTATTTTTTTATATATCAGTGCAGTTGTCCAGTGTTTTTTTATGTATCAGTGCAGTTATCTCATAGTTTCAATTGATTATTTGAGTTGATTAGTAGATTATTGTAGATAGGGAAAGATAGATAGTTGATTATCAATAACAAATATTTATCCCGTGTTTTTTTTTATATATCAGTAACAATTATTTGTCCTTTTTAGGTATTAGTGACAAATATTTGTCGCGTGTGTTTTAAATATTAATCAGTTTAAATAGTCATTAAGCCTTCTTGTTTTTTTAGATAGTAGTTTTCAAAAATTATAATTATCAATGGAAAATATTAATCCCGTGTTTTTTTATATATCACTGCAGTTATCCCCGTGTTTTTTATATATCTGTGAAATTATCTAGTAGTTTCAATTGATTATTTTAGTTGATAGTAGATTATAGTAGATAGTAAATTTGTTAGATGGTAGATTATCAATAAGAAATAATTGTTTTAAATATTAATTAGTAATTTAAATAGTCATTAAGCCAGCTTATTTTTTAGATAGTAAGTTTGTAGTAGTAGGTTTCAAAAAATTTAATTATCAATGACAAATATTAATCTCGTGTTTTTTATACATCAGTGCAGTTATCTCGTAGTTTCAATTAATTATTTTAGTTGATTAATAGATTATAGTAAATAGTAAAAGGGAGATAGTAGATTATCAATAAGAAATATTTATTTTAAATATTAGTCAGTAGTTTAAATAGTCATTAAATATTATTGTTTTTTAGATAGTAGGTTTATAGTAGTCTTCCAAAAATTTTATTATCAATGACAAATATTAATCCTTTGTCTTTTTATATATCTGTGTAGTTATCCCGTGTGTTTTTATATATCATTGCAGTTATCTCATAGTTTCAATTGATTATTTGAGTTGATTAGTAGATTATCGCGGTTATCCCGTATTTTTATATTAGATTATTTGAGTTGATTAGTAGATTATAGTAGATTATAGTAGATTATTGCAGTTATCACGTGTTTTTTTAGATAGTAGTTTTATAATAGTTTTCCAAAATTATAATTATCAATGGTAAATATTAATTATAAATTGTCAAAAAAAATTATAAATATCAATGGTAAATATTAATCCCGTGTTTTTTTATATATCACTACAGTTATCCCGTGTTTTTTATTTATTAGTGCAGTTATCTTGTAGTTTCAATTGATTATTTTAGTTGATTAGTAGATTATAGTAGATAATAAAAGTTAGATATTAGATTATCAATAAGAGATATTTGTTTTAAATATTAATTACTAATTTAAATAGTCATTAAGTCTTCTTATTTTTTAGATAGTAGGTCTATAGTAGTAGTCTTCAAATTTTTTAATTAAAGTAGTGTTTGTATAAATTTAGAAATTTAGTTTTTTAATTAAAGTAGTGTTTGTATAAATTTAGAAACTTAGTTAAAAGAATTAAAGTGAAGTGATAAGAGAAAAAAGAATAATTATTTATGGGAAAAGTAAAGTAAAAAGAAAAAAAAGATGAAAGAGAGTGTAAAAGAAAAGTGAAAATGAGGAAAGAGAGTGTAAGAAGAAAGAGAAAAAAGGAGGAGAGAGTGTAAGAGAAAAGTGAAAAGTAAAGATGAGAAAAGACATTATTGGGAAAAATGAAAAAAAAAATAGTTAGTGTTCCATAAAAAGACATTAATATCCTTTGTTGTTGTATTAGAAAGGATAGGTGGCAATTAGTGAATGAGGCTAATAATGGTAGTTCATAGGTAGTGTATTAGTATAAATAGGTATTAGATTGTAGTTATCTCATAGTTTCAATTGATTATTTGAGTTGATTAGTAGATTATAGTAGATTATCGCATTTATCCCGTGTTTTTATATTAGATTATGTGAGTTTATTAGTAGATTATAGTAGATTATTGCAGTTATCACGTGTTTTTTTAGATAGTAGTTTTATAGTAGTTTTCCAAAATTATAATTTTCAATGGTAAATATTAATTATAAATTGTCAAAAAAAATTATAAATATCAATGGTAAATATTAATCCCGTGTTTTTTTATATATCACTGCAGTTATCCCGTGTTTTTTATTTATCAGTGCAGTTATCTCGTAGTTTCAATTGATTATTTTAGTTGATTAGTAGATTATAGTAGATAATAAAAGTTAGATATTAGATTATCAATAAGAGATATTTGTTTTAAATATTAATTACTAATTTAAATAGTCATTAAGTCTTCTTGTTTTTTAGATAGTAGGTTTATAGTAGTAGTATTCAAATTTTTTAATTAAAGTAGTGTTTGTATAAATTTAGAAATTTAGTTAAAAGAATTAAAGTGAAGTGATAAGAGAGAGAATAATTATTTATGGGAAAAGTAAAGTAAAAAAAAAGAGTGTAAAAGAAAAGTGAAAAGGAGGAAAGAGAGTGTAAGAAAAAAGAGAAAAAAGGAAGAAAGAGAGTGTAAGAGAAAAGTGAAAAGTAAGAAAGAGAGTGTAAGAATAAAGAGAAAAAAAAGAAAAAATAGAGTGTAATGACATTTTTACCCTAAAAAATTTGAGATGTCTTTTAGATAGAATGGAGGTATTGGTAAAACCATATGTGGTGAATTTGTATAAATCTATAGTAGATTTTGTACCGATCAACACCGGGTTTATCACTACGGGAATCGACCTAGGAGCATCAGGTAGTCTTAGGTAGTTCAGAGTAAAAAATTAGAAAGCTACACAATATCTCTCTCTCTCTCTCTCTCTCTCTCTCTCTCTCTCTCTCTCTCTCTCTCTATTATGGTTTCAAATGGTCGGTGACGGTTCTCTTGTTAAAATCCAATATTAACCGAACCCGTCCGAGTATAACGCTTTTCTTATTTGATGGACCTAAATAGTTATGCTACTAATTACTCTCACTCATTAAAAGCTATTTATTTAATATAAATTTTGGAAAACATGAGAGGTGAGTGGATAGATACTGAGCATTATTCTGCCCAAGAAAGTGAGTACTTATTACTCTCTATTTCCGGTCACTTCTTTTTTAATTTTTTATATATTTTTCTTACTCTTTCTATTAACTATTCATCTCTTTCTCTACAAAAAGAAATCACCTATTTACTTCTGTTGCGTTAAAAACACACTTAGAGCAAGTGTACTCTTTCGCAGAAGTAGTATAGAAGATTATCGTATCCACAGGGATTAATTAACAAGTACCAAACTAGTAAAGATTATATATTGTTTAGACGAATCGATAATTTAGTTGTAATGAACGGTGACTTTTGTGCAGAAATTGCTTTCGCATAAACCCTAACCGTCTTTATCACGGTTTTCTTTTCCGCCTTCATTGCGGTTTGTTTTTTTGCCTTTGTTGCAGTATTTGGAACCTTCTTTGTTCCCTCCTTTTTCTCATTGAAATTAGCTAGTACTTGATCAGCAGTTTAACATCCAAAAGTCATTGTTCACCAAACTGGCCAAAGCACTGTTCGCGACCACTGTTCACGACACTATTCGCGAATACTGTTCACCATTTACTGTTCACCGCTTACTATTCACGGTGATGTTCACTGCGCTGTTCGCGGTTACTGTTTATCCAAACAAGTACTGTTCATGTGTCCATCTGTCAGTACAGGTACTGTTCAAGCACAATGCTCGCTTGTGTAGTGCTATTCTACAGGTTTATTTTTGGATCTGCATCTTTTTTGGATTGCTCAGTCTCTGTTTGAACTGTTGTTATTGCATTCCTTCTATTGGACAACTGTTACTGCATTTTTCTGCACTTTTTTTGTGTTAGTTTGGTGTGGTTCTTCTGTCGTCTGTTTCTCTTAAATATTATTACAACTGGCTGGAAAAGTCTCTGTTGATTACTCTTTATCATTCATCGAGGATGAGGTGAATCGTTTAAAGGCTATACTTGACTCTATTAGTAAGGCTTCTAGAAGTTGTTCTCTTCCAACGACCGGCTTGAGTGAATGCTCCTGATCCTTTAATGTTTCCGGTAAAATCCCTAAAGATGCTTGGATTTTGGACTCAGGTGCCACCGACCACATGACTTTCAATTCCGATTTATTTTCCTCTTTTACCTCCTCTGATAGGAGTTGTTATGTTACCGTTGCTAATGGTTCTTATGCTCGTATTGATGGCTCTGGGAGTGTTAACTTGCTACCATCACTTCAATTATAGGATGTGCTACATGTTCCAACACTCTCTCACAATCTAATATCTGTTCGTAAACTCACACGTAATCAGAACTGTAAAGTAACATTTTTCACTTCTTATTGTGTTTTTCAGGATCTTACCACAGGGAAGACAATTGGAGTTGCTAAGGAAAAGGGAGGGTTATACTACTAATCTGATGAATGAACCAAGTTGTTCGAAGGTGTTGGCTTCCTGCTTGCAGACTGAGTCTTCCGAGTCTTCTCATTCTGCCGCACAAATTTGGCTTCAGCACAAACGTCTTGGTCATCCTCCATTCTCTTTAGTTAAGTCTATGTTTCCTTCTTTGTTTTTAAATCATTTAGTTGAGTCTTTTAAATTTGAGGTTTGTGAGTTAGCTAAACAACATCATGTCTCTTTTCCTCCTAGTTCCAATAAAAGTGCTGAACCTTTTGATCTTATACATTCTGATGTTTGGGGACCTGCACCAATTTCTAATAATTCGGTGCTAAATGGTTTGTGTCATTTATTGATGACTGTACTCGAGCAACTTGGATTATTTTGATGAAGGATAAATCAGAAGTACCAGAATTATTTATCAGATTTTATCACATGGTGCGAACACAATTTGGAAAAGGCATTAAAAGAATTCACTCTGACAATGGCAAGGAATATGCCAATCAGAGTCTTTCAAATTTTACCAGTCAACAAGGAATTCTTCATGAGTTTACATGTGTCGACACCCCACAACAAAATGGTGTTGCAGAAAGAAAGAATCGTCATTTACTTGATGTTGCTCGAGCCATTCTCTTCCAAATGACAATTCCCAACTCATACTGGGGGGAAGCAGTATTGTCGGCTGCCTACTTAATTAATCGGACCCCATCTCGAATGTTGGGTAATGTCAGTCCTGTTCAGTTTATGACTTCACGGTTTCCTTCTGTTCCTGTTTTGCAGAGTCTTGAATCTCGAGTGTTTGGTTGTGTTGCTTTTGTCCATGTTCACAAACAACACCAAAGTAAGTTGGATGCAATCAGATGCATTTTTGTGGGTAATCCTCCCGACAAGAAAGGATATAAATGTTATCATCCTCCTAGTCGTAAGTACTTTATCTCTAAAGATGTCACGTTTCATGAGAATGTATCCTACTTCACTCGTCCTCAGCTTCGGGGGGAGAGCATTCATAATGATTTGGAATCTCAGTCTGAGTTTCTATTCCTACCTGAGTTGTGTGTGACTCCTGTCTTAAGTCCTACTTCCACAGTCCTACTTCTGTTTTGCAGGAACCATCATCTTCGACACCAGCAAATACTAAGGCTGGTGAGCCAATTTTGGTGTATCAGAGAATAAGTAAGCTCGACCTGCTCCAGACACAGCCTCAACTGCCTGAACCAGAGGTAAGTACTGAAATTAACCCTCCTGTTAGTGATTCCCACAGTTCTGACACTAGTGACACTGACACTGATGATTTGCCTATTGCTTTGAGGAAAGGGAAAAGGTCTTGTGCCAAATACCCTATTTCTCAATTTGTCTCCTCTAAGCATCTTTCCTTGCAGCATCAAAATTTTATTGCAGCTGTTGACTCTGTAAGAATCCCTACATCAGTACAAGAGGCACTAAAAGATAAAAATTGGGCCCAGGCTATGAATGAAGAGATGAAGGCATTTGAGAAGAATGAAACTTGCGAGATTGTTGAGAAACCAGGGGACAAGAAGCCCGTTGGTTGTAGATGGATCTACACAGTCAAGCACAAATCAGATTGTACTCTTGATTGGTACAAAGCAAGACTGGTGGCAAAAGGATACACTCAAACTTATGGAATCGATTATGAGGAGACTTTTGCTCCTAGGGAAAAAATGAATACAGTTCGTATTTTGCTCTCTCTTGTTGCGCATTTTGGTTGGGACTTGCACCAGTTTGATGTTAAGAATGCTTTCTTGCATGGCAATTTAGAAGAGGAGGTGTACATGGAGATTCCACCAGGATTTGGTCCCACTAATGGAACAAATGTGGTTTGCAAACTGAGAAAAGCTTTATATGGGCTAAAACAGTCTCCTCGGACCTGGTTTAGGAGGTTTTCAAAGGCAATGTTGCATCTTGGCTATAAGCAAAGCCAGAGAGATCATACACTTTTCTTCAAACATTCACAGGGTGGTAAACTGACAATACTTCTTGTTTATGTTGATGATATTATTGTTGTTGAGGATGATTTGACCGAAAGGCAACTGCTTAAGGAAAAATTAGCTACAGAATTTGAAATGAAGGACCTTGGGAAACTTAAGTATTTCCTAGGGATTGAGGTAGCCTACTCCAATGAAGGCATTTTTATTTCTCAAAGAAAATATGCTCTTGACCTTCTGAAAGAAACGGGAAAGCTTGGATGTAAACCTGCAAGCGTTCCTATTGAGCAAAATCACAAACTGAGCACTGAAGAGGAAAGTGCTAAGGTTGATAAAATGCAATATCAAAGACTAGTGGGGAAGTTGATCTACTTAGGCTACACTAGACCTGACTTGGCATATGCAGTTAGTGTTGTAAGTCAGTTTATGCATGATCCAAGAGTAAGATACCTGTTGAACCAAGGGCAAACACTCTTTGTTTTGTATGATAACAAATTACACCTTATCTACTAATGGTTCAAGTTGAATTAAGTACGGGACATAAAGCAAAGAGCAGGAAGATTAAAATGGAGCAGGTTGGAGAAGAAGCCACCTCAGCAGTTCAAGACCTATTTGTTTATTCGCTTTCTTTAGGACACTGTGTAAGGTCCTATCACTGAAGGTCTATGATTTTTAGTAGCTGAGAGATGAGTTTTTCAAAACATGCATGGTGCATCAAAATAGTTTTGAAAAATATTTTATAAAAATTGCATGCAAGCATAAAGTGGCACCATAAACCCTAAAACTATTTTGGTTGAAGGCTTGAAATCAAAATCCTATATTTTTACAAAGATAATAGATTATGGTAATAGATTAGGTGCCTGAATGTTTCAGAGCACATAATCGATTACTCTCCTATTTTAACTAAAACAAATAATCGATTAGTGGCTTGCCTTTCTTTCCTTTTTTATAAAGCATAAATCGATTATTCTAACCCATTAGGAAGCAAATAATCGATTAAGAAGCAAATGAAAGTTTCCTTTTTCATAAACATAATCGATTACTCTTTCATTCTCACTATATCACATAATCGATTATGTGCTTGCCTTACTCTCCTTTTTTACATCAAAATAATCGATTACATGCCTATTGCACTTCATACATAATCAATTAGCAAGCAAAGTAATGTTTCCTTTTTTATCAAGATAATCGATTATATGCTTGTTTGCCTTCTATACA
Organism: Astragalus membranaceus; assembly: GCA_039519185.1. Taxonomy (NCBI): domain Eukaryota; kingdom Viridiplantae; phylum Streptophyta; class Magnoliopsida; order Fabales; family Fabaceae; genus Astragalus; species Astragalus membranaceus. The sequence continues at coordinate 24,843,184 of CM076853.1, forward strand.
TAATCGATTATCAAGCAAATAAATGTTTCCAAGTTTGTCAAATAATCGATTATGGCTTGTTAAAACATAAAGGCCTTAATCGATTATCCTATGCATTAAATGGTTTTCAAAAATCAATTTTTTCCTACGCCTATAAATAGGCAAGTGTGTTTCATTTCTCAACACACCACACTTCTCAACAATTCTCTCTTCCTCTCATACGAAATTTCTAGATCTAAGAGAGAGAAAATAGAGCTTCAACTTTCATATCATTTTCTATTTTCCATATCACTCATCTCTTAGTCACTATACTGTCATACTGTCCGAAGTGATTGGATCATAGATCTCAAAGTTGTATTCGTTATTTTAAGTGGGGTCACTCTGAAATCCTGGGAAGTTTTCTTGGGTCTCTCAATTAGGAGATTGAGTTGGTTTGAAATCCTGGGAAGTTTTCTTGGGTCTCTCAATCAGGAGATTGAGTTGGTTTGAAATCCTGGGAGGTGATCTTGGGTCGTTCAATCAGGGAAGATTGAAGTGGTATTGAAATCCTGGGAGGTGCTCTTGGGTCGTTCAATTAGGAGATTGAAGCGGTGTTGAAATCCTTAGCTAGGTGCTCGGGTTCTCAGTTCGGGGGAATTGAGATTTGCTATTTTGAAGTTGCCTGTTTGTAAACAATTCTTCAATATAGTGGTTACCATCAAGTCCAAGGGTTGCAAAGCCTGAGGCCGAGGACGTAGGGCTTTTATCCCGAACCTCGCTAAATTCCTGGTGTATCTCTATCCCTACTCTTTTACTTTATTTGTCATTTCTGTTTGTTTATTGTTATACTGCGCTAAACATAAAACATCTGTTTATCCTTATTCACCCCCCTCTAAGGTTATCAGATAGTCTAACAATACCTTCAAGAAGTACACCGTGTTCTACAATATCTCAAAGCCACTCCAGGGAGAGGACTTCTTTTCAAGAAAGGTGGAACTATAGAGGCATATACTGATGTAGATTATGCAGGATCATTGAGTGATAGAAGATCCACCTCAGGCTATTGCACGTTTTTATGTGGGAACCTTGTCGCTTGGAGAAGCAAGAAGCAAAATGTAGTGGCTCGATCAAATGCTGAGGCAGAATTTAGAGCTATGGCACAAGGGATATGTGAATTATTATGGATGAAAATCGTGCTAAGTGACTTAAAGATTAAGTATGAAGCCCCTATGAAGTTATTTTGTGACAACAAATCGGCTATCAGTATTTCTCATATTCCTGTTCAACACGGAAGGACAAAACATATTGAGATAGACCGACACTTTATCAAGGAAAAGTTGGATAGTGGATTGATAATGACAGAATACATTCCTTCTGGGCACCAATTAGCTGATGTGTTAACAAAGGGTTTGCCGACAGAACGTCTCAACCAACTTACTTGGAAGCTGGGAATGATAGATATACATTCACCAGCTTGAGGGGGAGTGTTGTAAATAGTAGGTTTTGGTTATTATTAGTAGTCCATGTACTAGGCCCATTAGGTTTAATTACTTGTCTATATAATAAGATTAGTGAGTGTAATTATACACAATTGAAATAATACATTAAGTATAATTTTCTACATTTTACACCTTAAAAATGTTCTTCATGTACCCTCTCTAAATAAGAATTTAGTTAGTGTAAGCAAGTTTGCCCTTGATAATGATGCCTACATACAGTTTCATCCTTTCCATTATGTTGTGAAAACTCAGGTCAATGATCAAGTTCTTCTTCAAGGGCGCCTCAACTCCATTGGTCTCTATCCCATTTCAGTCAAGCAATCTGTCTTTTAATAAGTCTCCCTTTCCCTCTGTTAACTACATTGTACCACACACTCCATCAGCTTACTTCAAATGGCACCATAGATTGGGCCATCCTAGTATTGAAAATTTGAATAATGTTCTCAAGTTGTGTAACATGTTTACTTTTCAAAGAAATGAAAATTCCTTTTGTATTGCTTGCTGTTTAGGGAAATCCCATAAACTGCCATCTACACCCTCACACTATCTATAATGAGCCTCTTGAGTTAGTATTTTGTGACCTATGGATCCCTGCCCCAATGTCATCTTCAATGGGATATAAGTATTACATATCCTTTGTTGATGCATTTAGTAGGTTCACATGAATTTACTTTCTGCACAATAAATCAGAAACTTTAACTATCTTCAAACAATTTAGAGCCATGACTGAACTCCAACTTAATAAGAAAATTAAATCCATACAATCTGATTGGGGGGGAGAGTTTCGCCCCTTCACACAATACCTCACTGATTTAGGAATCATTCATAGAATTATGTGTCCTCACACCCATAATCAAAATGGGGTGGTTAGGAGAAAGCATAGACACATTGTTGACATGAGTCTATCTCTTCTTTTTCACTTCTCTCTTCCCTACTCATTTTGGGATCATGCTTTTCACACAACTGCCTATCTCATTAATTGACTTCCCTCAGCTCACTCACAACTTATTCCTTTTCAAGTTTTGTTTCATAAACAACATGATTTCAATTTTCTTCGCTCATTTGGTTGTTCTTGCTACCCCCTCCTAAGACCATATAACAATCCTATGTTCCAATATACGTCTGCTGAATGCACTTTTATGGGCTATTATCCTTCTCATAAAGGCTATAAGTGTCTAGATTCAAATAGTCGTCTTTTTATTTCTAGAGATGTCCTATTTAATGAGCATCATTTCCCTTATCAAGGCAAACAACCCTCTGCTCACACTACACAGAATTCACAACCTGTCACTGCACCTCTGGTCATCATTCAACCACAACCACCTCAACCCATAAACATCACTGCTTCTCATATCTCCTCCCCTCCCCCTCACCTATTCCACCCTCCCCTAACCCTAAACTCCCCACCCTCATCCTCTAATACCTTACCCTCCACTGCCTCTAGCACAGTAGATCACGACTCCTCACCATCTCCATCCCCCTCACCACCTCACAACACTCACCACATGCTGACAAGATCAAAAACTGGAAGCCATAGACCACCCCTCTATCCCACTTTAAATCTCACTGCTACTGAACCCTATTCTGTTGAACAGGCTTTGGCTACCCCATGTTGGGCACAAGCTTTGAAAACCGAGTTTAATGCCCTGCAGGATAATAATACTTGGAAGCTAGTTTCTCTTCCTCCAGGCAAGCATGCTAATGGGTGTAAGTGGGTCTATCGCATCAAGGAAAATCCTGATGGATCTATCAACAAATACAAAGCACGCATTGTTGCAAAAGGCTTCAATAAGAAATATGACACTGATTATACAAATACCTTTTCACCAGTTATTAAGCCAATTATTGTCAGAACTGTAATCACTCTGGCTCTCTCTTACAAGTGGTCTATCAAGAAACTTGATGAAAATAATGCATTTTTAAATGGGTTGCTTAATGAAGATGTTTATATGCAACAGCCCCCTGGCTTCACTTGTGGTGATAAGTACATTGTTTGCAAATTGCAAAAGGCAATTTATGGACTCAAACAGGCACCAAGGGCCTGGTATTAGAGTCTCACTAAAACTCTGTCCTTTGGTTTTTGCCAATCTAAATTTGATTCCCCCCACTCATCTACAATCATCGTGGATGTTGCATTCTGGTGCTTATATATGTTGATGATATTCTGATTACTGGGTCTTCTGACACTGTTGTTCAGCTAGTTATCAACTTGCATTCTGGTGCTTAATTCTGCCTACTCTCTCAAGCAACTTGGAAACTTGGATTACTTTCTGGGTATTGAATGCACACACACAACATCTGGTGCCCTTCACCTCTCTCAAGCTAAGTACATCAGGGATCTTCTCCATAGAGCTGGTATGGATGATTGCAAAGGGATTTCAACTCCAATGACTGCTAACCTTAAACTGTCCAGAATAGGTGCTGATTACTTTGACAATCCCTTACTCTACAGAAGCATTGTTGGTGCACTGCAGTATGCAACAATTACTAGACCTGAGCTTGGATATTCAGTTAACAAAGTCTGTCAGTTTATGTCTCAGCCTCTAAATTCTCACCGGACTAGTAAAAAGAAGCCTACGGTATCTAAAGGGTACCATTGACCTTGGTTTAACTTTGCAGCCAGCTAGAAGTTCCTTCCCCCCAGCATTAGGGCATTTTGTGATGCTGATTGGGCATCTGATGTTGATGACAAACGCTCAACATCAGGTGCCTGTATATTTCTTGGACCCAATTTAATCTCATGGTGGTCTAAAAATCAGTCCTTGGTAGCCAAATCAAGTGCTGAAGTAGAGTATCGCAGTTTAGCCCTTGTCGCATCTGAGGTCCTATGGGTTCCATCCCTTTTTCAAGAACTAAAAGTATCTATTCCAGCTCCTATTATCCACCGTGAATCAAAGCACAATAGCTTTGGGTCATAATCCTGTCCTCCACAGCAGAACCAAACATATGGAGCTTGATATATTCTTTGTCAGAGAGAAGGTCCCCAATAAATCTCTAATTGTTTCTTATGTGCCTGCCCAAGATCAAGTAGCAGACATCCTCACAACCACTCAGCAGGAATCTGTTCTGTTATTTCAGAGACAGGCTCAGAGTTCTGTGAACTGCTGAGCTTGTGGGGGGAGTGATAGAGAGTGTCACTTAGGGTATGTTTGGGAGGGGGTTTTGGGAGGAGAAGGGAGGGGAGGGCATATTTTTCAATTCTAAATTGAGGAAGCAATAAAATATCTCTAAACATAAATCAAGTGTGATTAAAAATGTTATATTGATACCTATCAACTTGTTCTTTTAATTTTTTTAAATCTTAAATACATAATAAAATATAGACTAATCTTTTTCAAGCCCTCCCCTCCCTTTCCCTCGCAAAAACCCCTCCCAAACATACCCTTAGTTATTAGTTTAATTGTAATAACTGTACACTTGCTTCTGTTTTTAAAGTACAGTTAGTTTGTTAAGTTCTGTTTAGTTTGTTAGAATCTGTTTTGATTATCAAACTGTAAGTGAGAAAATTAGTCACTTCCGCACACTGTACATCTCAGTCAATCAATGAAAACCATTTTAGATATGATTCTCTAAATTCTACAAATCTACTCGTGTAACTCCAATTTTAATGCATTGCAAGTAAAAACTTTCCAAGTTTTATGAATTAAAACAAAAAATGGTGCAATAGCATTTGGTTATGAGATATCATAGGAGAAATATTGTAAATTCAATGACACATTAGAGAAATGCAATAACAGAGAACTTACATTAAGCTCAAAGAATAACAATGCGTTACCTTTTGTTTCTTTGCTAAATTGCTAGTGTTGTATATATGAGATTAAGCTAAAGCAGCTACAGGGCAACTCTCCTTTGGCAAGCAAGTCATTGGTACTCACTTTTGAAAGCTCCAAATTATGTTGACTATTTACTTGCCAATAGATAGATGCCCTATTGCTGATTTGCTTATTGATCGACTTCACAACCTGAATTGCATATAATTTTTGCATGACAGATTTTATAGCAAAGAAGATAGAATAAACCAGAGAAACATTGGCATATGCTAGTTGAGGGCTATGCTAAGGATATCCAGCAACAAGTGCTTTTCTTTGCATGATGTGTGTTCACTTTTTATGCTCATGAATTGATGATTTCCCAATAGCCAAGGGTCAGAAAGCTTTATTGGTCCATCCAACTATTTTAGATTCTTCTGTACTCTAAGAATAGATGTGGAAAAAAGAAGTTGCGAACAAAATCATGTTACTTTTTATCATATCAAAATTTGCTTAGTGGCATGGCCTTTTTAGCACAATGATCTCGTATTTTCTTTCCTTTTTTGCTTTTAATTGGTTTCTTAAAATATTTCCTAGTCTTTCCGTTCATCTATTTTTATTATATTATGCCTTTCAATTTGTAATTAACACATTCTGATCAGTCAGTAGCTTTTTATGACGCATCACATGAATTTCTTGGCAAATTTTTCCTTTTGCAGTACATCTCGCTTCTTTGTAAAGCCATCTGGTTCAACATTAAATAGATAATCTATATTTAATTTTTGTAACATATCAATATTGTCTTACATTAATATCATATAATTCAAGGGTCGGGGGGTTCGATCCCAACTTGGGTACGAAGCAGCGTTAAAACTCTGGGCCAGCTGTCCTGCTCCTCGAGGCACCTACAATTCAGCGAGGGGATTAGTCACTGCAGTCGGCGGTAGATACCCTGGGTAAAACAAAAAAAAATATCATATAATTATGACTGAAGTGATGACTGACTTTATGACCTTGGATGTGGTCACTCAGCAACTTCATGCAATGATAGTGATGCATGCATATAAGGATTCTTGTTACAGAAGCTGATCAACTTTGGAATCTTATGTTGATGGAAAAAATATTTCATAGCATATGCCACTGATATATGAAAAAAAAGAAGGGAAAGTAGATAGCCTTTAAGACAAGTATATCCATGGCATAAAACCCCCTAGCAGATGCCATTGTACGTCTATGTTCAGGTTGTGCCTATATAACTTGTTTGGAGTGTGTCATTCACTACTTAACAAACTAGACACAAACAAAAATAGGGAGCAAGGAAGTGAGAGGGGCTAATATGTTAGTAAGCAAATCACTCATAGGGCGTGTCTCGTTTGGCAGGTGATGGCGATATTGGAATTGATTTAAATGTATCAAGATATATCCATTAACTTGCCAAAGGAGAGCTGCCCTCTGAGTGTTCAGCTTAGACATTTGCCTGATTCGTCTCCCTCCGTGTGTAACACAACTACTAAAAAGGTAATGTATATTATGTGTATAGGGGTGTGTACAACTCAACACAATATGGAGATCTGTCTCGTTTTTGTCTCATTTGACCGCAAAACATTATGTTTGTTAGGATCTAAGGACAAGCTAGAGTCTACATATTCGACATGACCTAATTTAGTGACGAGTTTGGGTTAGAGACAAGTTAGAGTCTAAATATTGTAAATTTTATTATAGGTTTTATGAGGTTCTTATAAATAATATTTTTTTCGAAATATGATTCTGAATATTATTGTAATTGTATGTTTAAGTACAATCACTAAAACATTTGAATAGACATATTTCTAAGCTTAAACTTAATGGGTCTGATAACTGGGCCGTATATATATTTACAATAAAGACACTATTTACAACACTGCATTTTAAGCTGGTGAATGAATATCGATTATTCCCAACTTGGATGTAAGCTGGTTGAAATGTTTTGTTGGAAAGCCCTTCGTTAACACATCTGTCAGTTGGTGTAACACCCTAAAATTATTTAATTAATTTATTTAATTAAGTAATTGGGGATTTAAATTAATTTATTTGATATAATGTAATTAATTAGAATTTTATTAATGTTGGTGGTATCAGGAGGGAGTGGAGGCGCCACTTGCATGACTTGGGCTTAAGTGAAAAGCCCAAGCCCATGATTCCCAATGTATGCGAAAGTGGTTAGGCTGTTGGGGGCTAGGGTTTTGGTGGAAAATTGCGAAGTTGAAAGAGAGAGCAAGAGAGAAAGAGGATAGCGTGAGAAAGAGAGAGAGCAAGGCGGCCAAGAGGAGAAGGAGAAGAAAATTCGAAGATTAAGGAGGAAGGAGGTCTCCGTTGTTGCTGTGGATCTGTAGGTGACTGCATCCTAGGCATCGAATTCTTCTTGAAAAGGTTAGGGGAGCTCTATCCTTCCATCTAATAGATCTCATGATAGGTTCTAGATCTAGAGTTTGTATTAGAACCGTATGTTTCTTGATGCTCCTTGATGTTCTTGATAATCTTGGTTTGCCATGGTTATGATCCTCATGTATACGTTTATGTATGCCATATGCGAATTGACTTGGTGATTGAACCTTGAGATAATGCGAATTACACATGTGTTTTGATGATTTTGACATTTGTGCGTTCATGGACTTATGATTGGTATGTTGGAATGATTGTGATTTTCGCATTTTGGATGAATGGGTGTATAGGCGCTTAGGTGCCAAAGTGATGATGATGTTAGTGCTCCAAAAGAATTTTATCAATTGATTAAATTAAGCGTTATTTTGGGTGTTGAAAATTATAAGATTTTGACGAGTTAAATGGCTAAAAATCAGTTTTTAGTGTTTTGAAAAATTGCTGGAAAAATGGTGATTCTTGGTTTTTAGTGTTGAAGAGTTGTTGGAAAATCTGGGTTGTGTTGCTGCTGTGTTCTGGGCGCCAAGCGCCTGTGCTGGGCGCCTGTGGCTTGTGTGTTGCGCGTGTGTGCGCGCCTGGGCGCTGGGCGCCTGTGGCGTGCTGTGTTGCGCGTGTGTGCGCGCCTGGGCGCTGGGCGCCTGTGGCGTGCGTGTTGCCTGCGTGTTGCGCTGAGGCGCTGGGTGCCAGCGCTGGGCGCTGAGCGCCCGTGTGTGTTGCGTGTGTACGTTGTGTTGCGCGCCTGGGCGCTGGGCGCCAGTGCGCGTGTTGCCTGGTTGCCTGGGCGCCTAAGGCGCCTGTTTCCAGCATGTTGCCTGATTTTTTTTCCAAACTTATTTTTAACATAACTTTTGACTCAGATGTCCGTTTTGAACGATTCGAAAAGTGTCGTGTAGCTTTTTACGTTGTCTATCTATGGGTCCAATTTTTAAAATGGAAAATTGTTATTTTCTGACTGTTTGTTGGCGCCCAAGTGGCTGTCCCCGGTGATCGTCCCAGTGACATTGAGAAATGATATGAAGCTCTTTAAAAATCCCTTTTGGTGTATAAACAACAGTTTTAGCGAAGTAATGTCAAAAATGATGATTTTGACGATGATGCCTTCAGGGCTAGTTAAATGACTGTTTCGCCCTTAGTGGCTATTATTATTATTTATGACGTGTAAAAGACTGTTTTGCCCCTAGTGGCCAAAGTTAATGATAATGATGTGTAAATGACGAGGATGCCCTTGGTGGCTAGTCAAATGACGTTTTCGCCCTCAGTG
>CM076853.1:26336808-26365415 GCA_039519185.1 Astragalus membranaceus
TATATCTATAAATATATAATATAATATTATATATATATATAATACACACACACACACACACACAGTGATGACATCATCAGGATCAGAAAGTAATGATGACCAACCTAATGATAAAGGGAAGAAGAAGGTTTCTACTTCTTTACGCGGTCGTCGTCGTGTGACTTATGTTGTTGTTGATGGCCCTTTTGTACCTCCACCTCGTACGGATCAGGATGGCAGTGGACCTAGCACTATGGATAGACCATTTGTGCCTCCACCTGGTAGTGTCGAGCCTCCGGCAGATGAAAATGGGATACGCAGGTATAATATTAATAGGGAAGTGGTTGAGGTTACTGTTAAGACTTTGGCAAGTGTACCAAATGTCGCAAGTAATACAATTTATCGGTAAGAACCGGTCGATCCACAGGGATTGCGCGTTGACAACAATAGCAAATTTGTAAATTCGATAGATTGTAGATATTTGATTAATCGAGTAATTGGTAACAGAATACGAACGTGAATTAATAATGCAAGAAAAAAAACGACTAGGGATCGAATCCTCTCACCTCGCCTATCACATGAACCTCAGCCAATTCAAGTTAATTATTAAACTTCTAGATTCAATTCACCAATTTAGGTCAAGGGCAATTCCTTGTCTCAAGACCCCTATTACCCTAAGAGTTACCCTAATTCCTTAGGTGAGTCGTGCCAGAGGGTAACGCATTAAGATTAAGAATTAATAAGAATTCACATAAGCTATCACATATTCCTATGATGATTACTAGCATGTGATCTAAATACCCAATTTCCAGCTACTAATTCATATCCCTATGCAATCACTAGCATGGATCATCGCAATTATCATATGTAATTGAAAAGCGTTAAGAACATAGGTAATTAGACAAGCAAATCGAATAACAACTGAATTAACTAAATCAATGGTTCACATGATAGGTTTGGGAGATTCATCTCTCCCTAATCTAAAGAATTAGTTACAAATCATCCTAAAGGTGGAAACCAACATAGAATAGAAAACAAACATAAAGGAAGACATTTAGAACCTTCAATCCCTTGTTCCCAAGTGGTGAGAAGGCTCCAAATTCGCACCTCCAGCTGCTCCAAAACGTGGCTCCAATTCCCAAAAACGAAGTGTCCAAAAATTTCCTGAAACTGCTTTAAAACCCTAATTTTCGCGCACCATCGCGACGCGGCCTGTGTCCGTCGCGTCGCGATAAATGACAGAAACTTCTGGCCTCGCAAAACAGCTCCAGGTCGCGTCGCGAACCCTCCTGGTCGCGACGCGAGAAATGACAGAAAGTTTTGGCTTGTAAAGACTCCTCCAAATCGCGTCGCGAACCCTCCTGGTCGCGACGCGAAGAATGACAGAAAGTTCTGATTACCAAAATTCCTCTAGATTGCTGCATTTTTGGGCAAGTGTCTGGTTCGCCGAAAGATGCCACAACCACTTAAGAGGTCTTCAAGTCCCTTTTAGCTCCAAAAGTGAAGGAATAACTTACAATTGAACTTCCTACTACAATGATCTAAAACTGAACTAAATCCCAGATAATGACTGTTATACAATAAAAACCCTGCACAATTGGTCCTAAAAAATGCCTAACTTACATCATATGACTGGGAGTCAACACAACCCCAAACTTAAACTTTTGCTTGTCCTCAAGCAAACAATCAATTCAGACTGTGGCTGTTTTTCTTTCTATTTAGCTGTTACATATAATACATCAACCTTAAACACATCAGCACATCAATTATCATCATCAATCTAATACAGTGGCATGACAACTTAATTGGAAATACCGAATCATAAGCAGGCAGCATTCTCAAGTTTTCTCTGTACGCACATCTCACCAGTGTTTCACTCTTGAGGTGTTTTGGGTATTCACTCAATTCACAGTACCTGCATCATCGTTTCATAGGCTTGACAGAGTTCTATATCATCTTAAACAAATGAAATGCATACACACATTTTGAGGACTTTAAGGGTTATAGCGGGGCTTAGGTAAGGGTGGATACATTTGGATAAGTAGGTTGCACTTGGAGTTAGGCCTACCTCTCTTTTTGTCAATTTCACGCAATACTCACCCATTTTCCCCAAACTTAGTAGGTTGCGGGGCTTATGTATTTTCATGACTTTTTTTTTTTGTTTTCTTGTTCCTTCTCTTGTATACCACCCCAAACTTAGTACGTTGCTATTCCACGAGCAACCCCAAACTTAAGACTTTCCCCACTCTCACAGCTTTTGTTACCTAACTCCAAGTTAAGAATTAACTAGGCTATGATTGTCAGAGAAACAACATACAATTTTTAACAACAGGCTCAGAGGGGCTAGCAGAGGATAAACATTAATAGGTTGGCTTGAAAGGCTCAGGGGTGCCAAAAGAATTGCCTCAGTGTGTATGAAAATCAAATGCAAAAAATAATTAAGCACAATGTCAAGTTCTGCAGACTAATGCAAGCAAGGAATACACACAATATATAAGAACGTGTTTAGGCTCAAACCTCACAGTTGGGATCATAGAGATGGAACTTGAGAGATGCTGCTTACAGATGATAAGAACTTCCGCAACGTTTGTCATGACCCCTGCTATTACTTGATGATAAAACTTGAAGTGCGAGCGTCAAAAGGAAATGCAAACATGCGACCAAATGCCACGGTCATCACTATTGAAGCTGCTTTAACAAAACAAAACAAAATATAGGGCAGTTGCCCAATATCACAGAGTAAGTTATAATATAGTACAGACCAATGTGCAAAATAAAGTCAAAAAGGGAATGAAAAATAAAGACTCAAAACAGTAAATAATGAACCAATGGGTTGCCTCCCACCAAGCGCTTCTTTAACGTCACTAGCTTGACGTTTGTCATCCCACTATTAAGGTGGCTGATATGACACAAAGAACACATCATCCTTCTTCTTTCGCTTCTGGGGCAGGAACATCATGAATTTGAAACATAGTTGTAGATGCTTCCATACCCTTTTGAGGTGAAGGGTGATGAATAAGGATAGAAGGAGTCTAAGTATATGTCAATCTCCTCACTTCTATCCTTCTTGCTACTTGGAAGAATAATAGGAACCATGATTTGTTGGTTTTTTTCTTGTTGGGTTTTCACCCCTTCCCCACATTGGGAGGTTTGATCTTCCCTCCAAACTACATGCTCCTCCATTTCAATCTTTTCTTCTTCCTCATCTTCCTTATCCTCCCCAGATTCTTCTTTTGTTGGGGCTTGTTCTTCTTGTTCCTCATTGGTAGTGCATAACCATGGGTAATTTTCTGATATAGTTACCCACTCATCCTCACAGTTGCACTCCACAAGATACTCCCCACAAGAATCGCAAAAGGTGCGTGTCACACATTTTCCATTCAAGTGGGGTTCTTCACAAAAATTACCGCTAAGTGAGGGTGGCGCGGACTCTATCATCACTTGCTCTTGGGGTTGGAAGAGGGTCTCGGACATTCGCATAAACTCGGACAAAGCATCTTCCAACCGAGAAGCTTGCTCTTTAGGCTGGAAGATAGTCTCAGTCATTTGCCTAAACTGGGCCAAAGCATCTTCCAACCGAGAAGTGGATTCCATGATTTTTTTTTTTTCGGGACAAACAGCAATTCTTTCGAACTTTGCCCCTGCTACACAGTTCACTGAAACACTTCAACAAACCGTTAACAAGTCCAACACACTAACTAAGTATCTAAATAAATAAAACAAAAATAAAATACTGAAATAAATAAAATAAAAAAAACAACTAAGAATTAACTCAAATGCCTTGTTGACAATGAAATCAACAATCCCCGGCAACGGCGCCAAAAACTTGTTAACAATTTGGCAAGTGTACCAAATGTCGCAAGTAATACAATTTATCGGTAAGAACCGGTCGATCCACAGGGATTGCGCGTTGACAACAATAGCAAATTTGTAAATTCGATAGATTGTAGATATTTGATTAATCGAGTAATTGGTAACAGAATACGAACGTGAATTAATAATGCAAGAAAAAACGACTAGGGATCGAATCCTCTCACCTCGCCATCACATGAACCTCAGCCAATTCAAGTTAATTATTCAATTCTAGATTCAATTCACCAATTTAGGTCAAGGGCAATTCCTTGTCTCAAGACCCCTATTACCCTAAGAGTTACCCTAATTCCTTAGGTGAGTCGTGCCAGAGGGTAACGCATTAAGATTAAGAATTAATAAGAATTCACATAAGCTATCACATATTCCTATGATGATTACTAGCATGTGATCTAAATACCCAATTTCCAGCTACTAATTCATATCCCTATGCAATCACTAGCCTGGATCATCGCAATTATCATATGTAATTGAAAAGCGTTAAGAACATAGGTAATTAGACAAGCAAATCGAATAACAACTGAATTAACTAAATCAATGGTTCACATGATAGGTTTGGGAGATTCATCTCTCCCTAATCTAAAGAATTAGTTACAAATCATCCTAAAGGTGGAAACCAACATAGAATAGAAAACAAACATAAAGGAAGACATTTAGAACCTTCAATCCCTTGTTCCCAAGTGGTGAGAAGGCTCCAAATTCGCACCTCCAGCTGCTCCAAAACGTGGCTCCAATTCCCAAAAACGAAGTGTCCAAAAATTTCCTGAAACTGCTTTAAAACCCTAATTTTCGCGCACCATCGCGACGCGGCCCGTGTCCGTCGCGTCGCGATAAATGACAGAAACTTCTGGCCTCGCAAAACAGCTCCAGGTCGCGTCGCGAACCCTCCTGGTCGCGACGCGAGAAATGACAGAAAGTTTTGGCTTGTAAAGACTCCTCCAAATCGCGTCGCGAACCCTCCTGGTCGCGACGCGAAGAATGACAGAAAGTTCTGATTACCAAAATTCCTCTAGATTGCTGCATTTCGGGCAAGTGTCTGGTTCGCCGAAAGATGCCACAACCACTTAAGAGGTCTTCAAGTCCCTTTAGCTCCAAAAGTGAAGGAATAACTTACAATTGAACTTCCTACTACAATGATCTAAAACTGAACTAAATCCCAGATAATGACTGTTATACAATAAAAACCCTGCACAATTGGTCCTAAAAATGCCTAACTTACATCATATGACTGGGAGTCAACAGTTACGCGTGACGGTCGTATCGTAGCGAAGGTTATTGGTGACCAGTAAGTATTTATTAATTTATGACAATATATTTGGTTGATTTATTAAATATAAATTATAAATTATTATTGTTTTAATTTATCTTTTTTATAAACAGGTTTGATCATGGGAGGATTGTATCCAGCACGATCACAGACATCATCAAAGCGAATTACACTAGCCCCTGGTTGAATTGGAAAGAGGTCAAAAAGGATAAGACATCCAAAATGTGGAATCAGTTCTGCGTATGTTTTTATTTTTACACGGTGGATTTTCAATTTTTTAATTTTGTTGAATTGATTAATTTGTTTTTACTATACTAACACGTTAATTAAACTTGTTTAAATAGGCAAAAATGGCATGGCTCCCAGAGGAACAAAGGAATGTTGAGAGAGTATTCCACAAAAGAGCTTCTCACCGCTTTTCATCAATGCTCCAGCAGTGTCGTAATAATCGTATTCAGCCGTCGTGGATTGGGAATTCTGATTGGCTTGTGCTGCAAAAGAGATGGGACGACCTTAAGTATATTGAAAAATGTGAGAAAGCTAAGAAGAACCGAGCTTCAGAGAAAGGTGGTTGCATAAACACGGCAGGTTCTATCAACACTGTTGAACACTTCAAACGCTTGGTAAATTTTTTAATTGATTAAATTTATATTATACATACATATTTTATATTTTATTAAACACTAATATGTTAAATAATAATAACTATGTATATAGGAGGCCATCCTTGGTCGACCACCTACTTTGGTTGAGTTACACTGCCAGATTCATATGCGAGAGGAGACGAGCGAGTATCCTGATGCCCGGCATAGGAATATTCAGGTAAATATATAATGTTTATTAATTATATATTAATGTTTTTATTATATTATATATCATATATCATATTATATTCTATATCTACATTAATGGGGTAATTTTTCATTTCTTGGTTATTCCTATCAGGAAAACTTCTCTGAATGGCAGGCTGCTCGAGCGGCATCACTGCAGAGTAATGGCATCACTGACATTGATCCTATTGAGGAGAGTCGAGCGGCTTTCAATGCTTGAGCGAGACACAGCGTCAGATGCAAGAGCGACAAGACAAACATGATCAGGAAATGCAGCAGATGCAGGAGCAGCAGAGGTTGAATGATGAGCGCTGGAATCAATTGATGGGTACTATGTCTTTATATCCGAGGCCATCAATGTCATCATCTGCATCATTTTTTCCAGCACCACAACATACCCAGCCTTATGCCGGAGCTTTTCAGCCGTACCCGGGTGTAATCGGCCAGCCTTCCTTCCGGGGCACATGTGGTCAGCCGTACTCTCAGCCGTATTCTCAGCCGCAGCAACAGTCTCAACAGCAATTCCAGCAACCACATATGCAGTCTCAACAGCTTCCTCGACCTCAGCTGCAGCAACAGTCTCAACAGCAACTCCAGCAATCCCAACAGCAGTTCGACACAGACACCAACATTGATCCTGTTTTAGCTTGGTTTCGGGATGATGACAACAACAACAACAACAACAACAACAACAACAACAACAACAACAACAACAACAACAACAACAACAACAACAACAACAACAACAACAACAACAACAACAACAACAACAACAACAACAACAACAACAACAGCAGCAACAACAACAACAGCAACAACAACAACACCCCTGGACCCTCCTACTATGATATCTAGTACTTTTACTAGATATTTTAATTGGCATTTGTAATGACTATTTCTATTTATATTTTGTAATGGATATTTTAATTAGTACTTTATTGCATGAAGTTTATGAAAATTTTATCATTTAGAAAAAAATATTTAGTAATTATTTTATTTTTTGAATTAAATAAATGAATTAAAAAATTATTTTTAAAAAATTTAAATAAAAACGAATTAAATCAACAAATTTTAAATATAAAAAACCATTTGAAAAACATTTTTTTTAAATAAATATATAATACAGTACTGGCGGATTTGGTTGTTTAGTGGCTGATATTCAGCCAGTAATTACTGAAGGATTTACTGGCTGAAATTCGGCCAGTAATGACTGGCGGATTTACTGGCCAAATTTCAGCCAGTAATTACTGGCTGAAATTCCGCCAGTAAATCAGCTAGTCATTACTGGCCGAATTTCAGCCAGTAATTACTGGCTGAAATTCGGCCAGTAAATCCGCCAGTCATTACTGGCTGAAATTCCGCCAGTAACAATTACCTGCGGCCGTTTTTCTGGCTGATTACTGGCGGACTAAATCTGTCAGTAATGTGCAATTTCTGGCCGAATTTCAGCATTACTGGGGGATTGAGTTAGCCAGTAATAACTTAAATTCTTGTAGTGGTTGTATCTAGCTATACAAATTGATTTCATGAAATACTTTAGATTTGGCACAATCATTAGGTACTATATTATAATTTGATATTGTTGTAAGATTGTGATGATATAAGATTATAAATGAAAAAAAGTGTGTTAATGTTTGATTGTTTTCTGCCTTTCTTTACTCTATGTTTCATTTGTTTGAATTTTTTTAAAAAAAAAATTTAGATTAGCTGGCTTGTTTTTGGTTTGATTTTGGTCTGTTGAATTAAAAATTAGCAGTCATTATTTAGATAAGCTGGCTACCAAATAATTTTTTTTTTTAAAAAAAATGAACTTTTAAAGTCAGGCGAAACTAAAGCCTGACTTTAAATCATAGTTACGAAGTCAGGCAATAACAAAATGCTTGGCTTTAAATCATACTTACGAAGTCGGGCAAGAATAAATACTTGACTTTAAATAAGACATACAAAGTCAGGCGATAATAAATGATTGACTTTAAAACTGACTTACGAAGTCAGGCTAAATAAATGCTTGACTTTAAAACTGACGTACGAAGTCAGGCGAAATAAATGCTTGACTTTAAATCAGAGTTACGAAGTCAGGCTATCGCTTGACTTTAAAACTCCTGACATACAAAGTCGACTTAATAAAAGTCAAGCGAGCGCCTGACTTTAAATCTCCTTTTCGCCTGACTTTAAATCCTTTTTTTGCACTATTGATTATCTTATTATCATCTATATCAAGATTCTCATTGTTGCACTTGAAAACAATATCAATATGAACACATTCGGGGATTCATGAACACTACCCGGGATGGCATTGGGGAGCCATGTTTGAGTGATCAGTAGATCACTTATAAAAATCTCATTAACTTTTATTTTGCTTCTACACAATGCTAAGCCATTACTTATGCGATAATTCTTGTCGAGTTTGCCTAGTAGTCTAGAAAATCTTTTGGCACTCCAGAAGACAATGATTCTTCTTCAATCTATATTAGTATGTAAAAAAACAAAATGAAACCTACGTTAGTATATTATTTTGATCTTTATTATATTTATTTTATTACTGTTTAGTGATTTCCATTTTATTTAATTTCTTTCCAGATATAGTAAAGTCAGCAATAATGTTAGTAGAGAAACTTTCTTTGAAGAAACCTTCTGATGAATTCTATAGTATTGTTGATAAATGAAACAACTTGTTTATTTTGTTGAGAATTTCTTATATTCAAGATCCGGATGATATATTTCTCGGTGTTGTACTAAGATTAGAACCTATTCAACGACTTTGAATTTCTTAGGATGTTTTATGTTGCAATTATACATTTTAAGGTTAAATATATTTTTGGTCTTTATAAAATTTGAGTTTTTTGATTTTTATCTCTCAAATAAATTTCACCGATATAATAAAACAAGAAAGAATAAAGTGGTATTCATTGGATGTCTTGTTTACATTGTCAACTTAATTTAGAGCCTTCTACAAGTTCTTTCAACACTCCTTCCATTTTTGGCAAATTAAGCTTTTTTGAAGCCCACACGCCAAGCACTAGAAGCAACGTACCCCCTGCTTGACGCCATTTCTTTCACACAAGATAACCTCTGCACAAAAAAACACTAAATACACATCAATTTCTCGGCATCTCTATCACAACTTATACAGAAAATATCAGCTATCAAATAATATCAAATACTAATATAATCAAATGATATGCTAGTAAATTGTTCAAATTAGTCTACTTGTGAGTTTACCATGAAATCAATCTAATACTAATATCTAACTAGACCTCGCGCCCGTGCTATGCACGGGCCTTAAGTTATAATATATAATACATATTTTGTTACTCAATTTGAATGAATCATAATTCCCATTTTATACATCTAATGAAACATCAATATATTTTGTTGATGGACATAAGTAACACATTATTTGAGGTAATAGGTGGTGATTATAAATTTATTTAATCAACAGAACTGGACCAAATAATTAACACAAGCGTGAAAATATGATTATCTATATAGTTGAGGTAGCCACATATGTGTTATAGTAAGTAGAGCCAATATATCGATATATAAAATGTAGATATCAAAAGTTGGCTTGTCAAAAAAAATGTAGATATCAAAAGTTGGGAAACTAAATCAAGCCACAAAACTACTAAATATCTATAGTTATTTATAATATCCTTCAAAAATAGTTTTTAGAAGGTAGCAACTTTTGTAAGTACCATGAAATGACTATTAATACTCGAAATTAAGTCGAGAAACCAATTTGACTTCTTAAGAGATAGAACTTCACATCATATTTTTAGGTTCCATCTATCTTACAACTACCTCATACCTACTAAACTGAGAAAATAATACTTAAAAGGATGTCTTGAGTCCAAAAAAATTCATAATTTGACCTTAAAAAATTTGTATACTATACTATAAATAAGAAAAGAGGTGTAGTCATCATATTACAAAGGAAAGTCAGGAGTATATGGGATGTGGTCATCCCTAAAGTAAACATTGTCCTAGTAACCTATTAAAAGCCCAAAAGTTACAGCGAAAATGGCAAATCAAAATTCCCTTTTCACTGCCACGGGATTGCTTCTTCAATGCCACCGTTGAATCTTGTTCATTTATTTCATTTAGTTTTGGAGGTATCAATTCTTCTGCTGTCATTGCATGAAGTGATGAAACTGGTGTTGAGATGACATTCCTGTGTCTTTTAAAGTCTTTAATCATGTCAACGGACGTGCCATTGCCTTTAACAGTGCATATATAAAAAATGTATAGGTACATATAACATTAATCTTGCAATATATAAAAACTAAATCTCCCATATTTGAGTAATCAACTTTTTTACTTCAGCTTTATTTATTTCACTTCCAACTTACCTTTTTGCTCCAGCTTTACTTCATTTCAAATTTATTACCTCACAATAGCAAGAGAATCATTTTGTCCAGAATCAATTATTGTTTCCAATCTATCTAACTGAAAAGGCAATGATGAAAGATATAAACTTTTTGAGATAAGAATGATCACATAAACTAATGTCATTTGGCTCGATAGTGTATTTCTCAGACTTATTTTATCTCATGTTTAATGTTTGGCTTGACAGAGATTTACTAAGCATTGTAGTCTCGACACCAGCAAGATTAATGTTACATCTCACTGCAATGAAAAATTTTCAATAGAATGTCATATGACATCCATCAACATATCAAATAATGTATATACTAATTTTAAGGGTTTACTTATAAAAGGACAGCAGGTTAGCCATTTAAGGCCTTCTCCAAAGCCCATTTTCCTCGCAATACTGCACATGATCGATATCAAGCTAAATTTTGAGACAGCATATGAAATATGTATCTTGTTTCCAAAAATTAGGAGTCACTGGATTGAGGAAAAAATTCCAACAAAACTAATATTAAAATGAGAATATGTTTTGAAAGAATCACAGAAGTACATAAGAATCCAGTCACACACGAGAATAGAGCAAGAACCAACCTTATATATATGTAGAAGAGATGAAATCAATGTCAGAATGTGCATAGACATCCAAATCCTGTATTGTTGCAAAAAAAAGGTTTGTTTGCAAAAGGCCATCAGCACAATGCCATGTACACATGGCAATTCCTTGTGAGAGTAACCGACTGGCCTGTGTTTGGACTTTGTTATTGTCTTAAACGTTCATAGCTTAGATCAGGCCAATGCAAGGATCAGGAAACTTCAAAAAGTTTTTTCTTCTTTTAAGGAAATCAACAAATCGATGATAGTTAAATCTACACTTAATCAATCAAATATACTGATTTGTGATGCATACAATAACCAAATATGTCCATTTAAACAAATCTCAGATTTGGTCTTTTTATGAGATTCTTAAAATAGCACTCCAACATTCTACCGTAAATTAATTCATTTAGAAACCTAGTTTTTTTTGAGAGAATACAAAAACCATACTGGGAAGCGAATCGCAGAAGCAAGGGAACGCTAGAAGAATGCCGGAAATCGCAAATGAAAAGGGGAGAAATATGAAGCCCAACCCTGAAGTTGTCTATAATGACATTATTGAGCTCCAATCTGACTCTCACAGTGACCATTTCCTGCACATAAAAAGATAGCTCTATGATTAAAATGGAGAAGAAAAAAAACCCTGTTGTCTAACCTAAAATGAAGAAAGAAGTAGCAGAGGAAAATTTACCTTTGCCACAGAAAATGATCCTCCCTCTCTGCCGCGCCGTTGAAGACATTGGGACGCATTGGTCGTTGCCGTCGCCGACACAACTGTTGATATTGGTGTTGTGGATTTCAGAAACTTTTGACATCGTAAACAGACCTAGAAGACTCCGATCTACGACTTTGCCGAAGCGTACGACGAGAAAAACCAATAAAAAGGCACGTGTGTTACACGCTTGAGAGATGTCCGTATATACCGGTGGGGCGTGCGTTCGCGTGCAGTAGTTGATGGTCACGATATTCCCGATTCTTCCTTTCTCTCACGATCTCTCTACCTGTCTCTCTCACTTCACTTCTCTCACC
Source organism: Astragalus membranaceus (assembly GCA_039519185.1). NCBI lineage: Eukaryota > Viridiplantae > Streptophyta > Magnoliopsida > Fabales > Fabaceae > Astragalus > Astragalus membranaceus. The sequence continues at coordinate 26,348,749 of CM076853.1, forward strand.
GTCTCTCAATTTCTGTTCTCCTTTGCAGATTCGCTCTCTTCTTGCGTGAAGAGACGAGGAAAGGAGGAGGTCGGATGGTTGAACGAAGAAGAGGAGGTTGGAGGAAGAAGAGAGGCCGCAGGGAGAAGAGGAAAGGATGTGGTTGGCGTGTAATAAATGGACGAGTTTCTTTGTATCCATCCCATTAATGAAACCTACTTGTTCATACACGAAATAAAGGGGGAGACCAGCATTGGATATGGTGTTGCTAATTGTATCGTATAATGGCCCTCAGTAACAGCATCAATATTGCATTGTTCCCGCCTTTCATTCTGAAAAGGCGATATTGCCTTATAAAGGGGGCGATTTAATCTAATCTAATACTAGTGATAGACTATCGAATTGTCCAAAATAGTCTACTTGTAAGCTTGCTACATGTCCAATTTTAGGGGCAAAAATGTAAACTACTCACTGAAAGACAAAATGTGGTAGCATTTGCTTTTTGACTTTTCTATTCTCTTGCTCTCTCTTTCTCCTTTCCTTTCTCTCACGCCTTTCTCTCAATCTTTGTCTTTCTCTTTTTTACATCATTGTCTCTGTTTTTCTCATTCTCTTTCTTTTTTTACTTCTTCCTCTCTCTCTCTCTCTCTCTCTCTCTCTCTCTCTCTACTCTTTATTTTTTTGGCATGTTTCTCCCAATTTTTCTTTCTCTTTTTTTATGTGTGCTTCTCTTTCTCCTTCTGCAGTATAAAATTTTTATCGTGTGGTGGCGGCGATCACAGTAGTTGCAAAGTGGCTGCATTCATTTTAATTGCTCTCTCATTTGCATATTCTTTCATCTTATCTTTATCTCATTTGCTTTTTGCTGATTTTAACTCCATTTTTAAGATTTGATTAAGGTACTAGATTATTTTTAATCTAATATAATCAAATGATTTGCTATCAAATTGTCCAAAATAGTCTACTTGTAAGCTTGCTACATGTCCAATTTCAGGGACAAAAATGTAAACTAGTCACTCAAAGACAAAATGTGGTAGCATTTGCTTTTTGATTTTACTATTCTCTTGCTGTCTCTTTCTCCTTTCCTTTCTTTTTTCTCTGACGCCTTTCTCTCCTTCTTTCTCTTTCTCTTTTTTACGTCATTCTCTCTCTTTTTCTCATTCTCGTTCTTTTTCTACTTGTTCGATCCTCTCTCTCTCTCTCTCTCTTTACTCTTTATTTGATTTTTTGGCATGTTTCTCCCAATCTTTCTTTCTCTTTTTTTATGTGTGCTTCTCTTTCTCCTTCTCTTTCTCCTTCTGCAGTATAAATCATTTATCGTGTGGTGGTGACACGATGGCGGCGATCACAGTAGTTGCAACGTGGCTGCATTCATTTTAATTGCTCTCTCATTTGCATATTCTTTCATCTTATCTTTATCTCATTTTCTTTTTGCTGATTTTAACTCCATTTTTAAGATTTGATTAAGGTACTAGATTATTTTTAATTTTCTACAACTTAATTTCTTTTTGGGCATGGTGGTGGCGATGACAGGTAGAGGCGACGTACAGGGGGCGAGTGAGGGGGTTGCAATGTGGCCAGATTCACTTTAAGTGTGTCTTCTTCCTCTCTCATTTGCATATTCTGTCATCCTATCCTTATCTCATTTTCTTTTTGCTAATTTAAACTCCATTTTTAAGAGTTGAATAAGGAACTAGATTTTTTTGCACTTTCTGTAACTTAATTTTTTTGGGCAAGGTGGCAGCGACGGGTAAAGGCGACATAGGCCGCGGGAGAGGGAGTTGCTACGTGGTTGATAAACTCCAATTTAATGCATTTTTTAGAGATACAATTTTGGATTACTTTTTAGAGTAAATATTGCTAGTTATATAAGTCATTGACTTAATTTACTCTATTTTTGCAGAAAAGATAAAAAAGAATGAAATTCCATTATGTGAACTATATATATATATATTATATATATATTATATATATAATATATATATATATATATATATATATATATATATATATGAAAAGAAAATGAAAACAAATGGATTGAAGGACAAGCCCATGATACAAACAAAGGATGAAGCCCAACTTGCAATTGAGGAGCCCATTATCAAAATGTCAGCACATGTCATGTGAAGGAAACCCAAATCCTAAGCCAAGTTGGATGGATATAAAAAAGAGCTTCACAATTGAATTAAGAGAATAATAACCTAGGCCGTACATACATGTAAATAACAGAGGTAGCCGCGGAAGAATTGAAAGAAACCACGCACAACAACGGTAGAGCCGGCAAAGTGGAAGAGGAAGATTTGGTACCCGTTCTTGACACCGTGAGAGAGCTCTAGAGCAGAAAAAGGAGACTAAAATTTCAGGATCAAAAATTTCTCTATTCCGGGTTATTTTTATCTCTGTAATTTATGACTCCTAATTTTATTTTATTGTTCTCGAACACTATGGATAGCTAAATCCTCTTCTAGGGTCTTAGGTGGATCTTGCATGATTAGAGACCTTTTTATGTTCTAATTTCTGGTTTGAATTCCTGTTTTTATTTTAATTAATATTGTCCTATTGTTTTTATCACATGATTAGGATTAGCTACCCTTTGCATGTTTATAATCAATTAGTTGATCAGCGACCGTACTGCAATTAGTTGGTGGACCTATAGGATAATTGGGGCTATAATTAGGGCATGACCAAACCATAATTTAGTCTTCCAATCATTCAACCTTTTTGTTCTTTATGCTTTTCTGAATTTAAATTCTTGCATGACCAAACGAGGGTTAATTTAGGAAAAAGAATATTAATCGCGAATGACCAAACGGATTAATAGTTTTAGTAAAGGGATTGGTAATTAAGTAAAATAAGGGAATTCAGGTAGGAATTAGACATAGGGGAATCGAAGCTTGCAAGTGAAACCGTGACCCTAGACCTCTCTCCATCGATTAAATTTAGTATTTTAATTCTTGTTATTTATTTTTTTTATTTGTTTTCATTACAACTAAATCATTGGTTCGTCTAAACAATATATAATCTTGACTAGTTTGGTACTTGTTAATTAATCCCTGTGGATACGATAATCTTTTATACTACTTCTGCGAAAGAGTACACTTGCTCTAAGTGTGTTTTTAACGCAACAAGTTTTTGGCGCCGTTGCCGGGGATTAATTTAGCAATATTAAACGAAAAATTTTTATTGCTTTAGACATTTTTTTGCTAATTTTATTTTTTTTTTTTATCTTATTTAAAAAAAAATAAAAAAAAAAGGTGCTAATACTTTCCCAAGAGACCGCTGCAGTTCACCTTTTTTGCAGATAAAAGTTTAAATCATGGTTAAGACAATTGGAGATTATATTAGAGATGCAGAGGCACAAAGGAATTTAGAGAAGTCATATTGGTATATGTCTCAATGTCAGATGCAAATTTCTCCTCCTCCTTATGAACCTTATTCAGACTATTGGGATGACTATGAGCCACCTCCTTATTCCTCCCACTGGGATAATTATGAGTCACTACAAGTGCAAAGGCAAGAGGAGGAAAAGTCGGATGTCAATGAGGTCTTGGCCAAATTTATGCAGCAGACACTTGAAAATTTTGAAAGCCTGAATGGTCAAATCTCAAGTCTCATTGCTTTGTTATCTCAAGAGGCCCAAGAAACTCCTTCACAAACTAAGTCGACCCAAAATAAAGAAGCTGAGCAATACAAAAAAAGTATTCCTACGAGAGATGAAGTTGTCTCCATGGAATATAATTTGGATGAAGAAGCTCTCAAGAAAGATGAGGAGACTCCTACTGAAGGGAGTCAAATCAAAATAGTAGCTCCTACTGAAGGGAGTCATATTGAAACAAAAGATCCTATTAATGAGAGCGGTTGTGAGGAGAATGAGAAAGATCCATTGGTTCTGGATTTGGAGAAAGAGGAGAAAGCGCCCATTTTTGGGCAAATTGTTTTAACCATTGGTGATGCTGTGATTGAGGTTCACCGGGGAAAGGTAACTTTAAGGAGTGGTAAAGAAGATGATGTTATTAAAGCTTTAAATTCCAATGAAATTTTCTCTTCTTTCCTTATTTTGATGATGTGGTTGAAACTAACATTTTAGTGAATTAAAGATGCAGGACCTTTTGGAAAAAAATCTTATTTTGCAGGATCCTAGCATAATGGTGGATGGAGATAAAATAAAAATTTCACCATCCTTTGAAGTTCATCCACCACGTGGAAAAAGAAAGAACAATGTGAACCACATGGTTAGAAAGTTAAGAAGGTGTACTGCGTTAGATGTAAAATTTGCTCTTGGAGAGCCCCCAGATTGAGCACCAACTATAGTCAGGCTCACGACGTTAAACAAGCGCTTCGCAGGAGGCAACCTGTGTTTTATTTTCAGTTATTTTTATTTTTAATTTGTTTCATTTTATTTTTAGGAATAAACTCAGACTGCAAGCTCTCTCAGGGAAGTCACTCTTACTCTCTCATTTATTTATTTTTGTGCCAATTTGATATTTTGCATTGAGGACCATGCTTTAGGCTAGTGAGGGGAGAGGAGTTTAACTTTGTCAATTCATCTCTATTAATGCATATACCCACTACATATGTTGATAGCATTTTTTTCTGGCTAGTTTTGGATATAGAAACTGAAAAAAAAATAGAGATTTTGCCTCTAGGGGATCCCATAATTAATTTACTTGACAGACTTGTGCTTAATTGTAACTGTGAGGTTGTCCTTAGGAAGCTGATAATTAGCATTGTCTGTTGAGTACTTTTTGTGAACTAGCTTCTAAATGTGAGATCTGAGCCTTCATAAGGGGATTGATACTAAATCATAAATTTTTACCCCTTTTCTTTCTATGAGTGTGTTTCCCAATTGCTACATTCTAGAATTTGTCTTTTGACCATTTCAAGGCGAAAATTGATTTGCATCATGTAAAAAGATTTGGGGAATTTAGGTATTTTTCTGGCCTCAGAGTTTTTGTTGAATTTATCCATTAGTTGCCCCTTTGAGCCTATTTGTTATATTTTTTCTTTGGTACCCAGATATAATTTTTTTTTTTTTGTGGTAACCATTTGAAATTAAATTTGGAGCAACTATTGAAAGTTACAATTTTGTCCTGTATTTCAATTGTCTATCTCATCGGGACATAAAAACAAAATAAGAGTGTAATGTGGTTACAAGTACATTTTCCTCCTATGAAAAATATAAAAAATGAAAAGTTGGAAAGAAAAAAAAAAGGAACAAAGGAAAGCAAGAAGGAGGAAAAGGCACATCAAAAGAACTCAAGAGCAAAAAGCAAAAAAAAAAAGAGTCGACTCAAGAGAAAAAGAAGAATGAAGATGGAAGTGAAATTAATTTGGAGTTTGGACAAAATTGTAAGATAGATAGGAGCTCCATATTTGATTTCAAATGTTACTATGTGCTTGTTGTTTTTAACCATTTGATTATCCCTTTCTTCTTATTTCCTACCCTGCATGAATTCACCCTGGCCTCATTACAACCCATGAAACCCCATCTTTTGCATGCATGTGAACTATTTAGTGGAGATTTGGTCAAATTACAAGCTTATGGTAATGTGCATTTTGTGAAACTTGAGTGTATATTTCCCTAGTCCCTAAACACTTAGAGAGATGTGAGCGAGTGCCTTTGTTCACAAAAATGTATTCCTTAGGGACATGAGCCTCTAATTGGGCAACCTTTTGACATCTCATATGTGCTATAATGTCTATTGTCTGTCATTGTGCTTCTAAACTTGGGATTCCTTATGTGGCTGTCTCTATTACTTGTTTGAAAATTTTATTGAGCCAGGAAATTTGCTTGAGGTCAAGCAAATGTTAAGTGTGGGGGAGTTGATAAACTCCAATTTAGTGCATTTTTTAGAGATATTTTTGAGTCACTTTTAGAGCAATTATATACTAATTATATAAATAACTAACTTAATTTGCACTTTATTTTGCAGGAAAAAAGAAAATATGAAAGAGATATAAAAGTCCATTTTAAATATATATATATATATATATATATATAAAGAGAAGAGAAGAAAGGGCTTAAAAAAAGAGAATTGAAGAAGCCCAATTGCAATTGGAATCAAAAGGCCCATGGTCAATTGAAAAGAATTGATGCAAAGGAATTGAGGTATATATATATATATATAAAGAGAAGAGAAGAAAGGGCTTAAAAAAAGAGAATTGAAGAAGCCCAATTGCAATTGGAATCAAAAGGCCCATGGTCAATTGAAAAGAATTGATGCAAAGGAATTGAGGCAAAATAACCTATGTTTGGCTTTCAAAACAAGTTAATATGAATCAGGAGCCGCGCGTGGAAAAAAAAGGAAGGAGGAATTGAAATAATAAAAAGAACAGTAGCCGCGGCACTTCCCAGAGAAAAAAGGAGCCGCATACGTGAATTGGGGATCGGAAGCGGTAGTGACGGCAACGCACAGGAGAGTGAGGACCAGGTTTTGGGTATCCGTTCTTGACACCGTGAGAGAGCTTTGGAGCAGGAAAAGGAGACTGAAGATTCAGAATAAGAATTTCTCTAACTTCCGGGTTATTTTTATCTCTGTAATTCATGACTCTAATTCCTATTTTATTGTTCTTTATGATTCTGAATAGCTAAATCCTCTTCTAGGGTCTTAGGTGGATCTTGCATGATTAGAGACCTTTTTATGTTCTAATTTCTGGTTTGAATTCCTATTTTTATTTTAATTAATATTGTCCTATTGTTTTTATCACATGATTAGGATTAGCTACCCTTTGCATGTTTATAATCAATTAGTTGATCAGCGACCGTACTGCAATTAGTTGGTGGACTTATAGGATAATTGGGGCTATAATTAGGGCATGACCAAACCATAATTTAGTCTTCCAATCATTCAACCTTTTTGTTCTTTATGCGTTTTCTGAATTTAAATTCTTGCATGACCAAACGAGGGTTAATTTAGGAAAAAGAATATTAATCGCGAATGACCAAACGGATTAATAGTTTTAGTAAAGGGATTGGTAATTAAGTAAAATAAGGGAATTCAGGTAGGATTAGACATAGGGGGAATCGAAGCTTGCAAGTGAAACCGTGACCCTAGACCTCTCTCCATTTATTAAATCTAGTATTTTAATTCTTGTCATTTATTTCTTTTTATTTGTTTTCGTACAACTCAATTATTCGTTCGTCTAAACAATAAAAAAAATCTTGATTAGTTTAGTACTTGTTAATTAATCCCTGTGGATACGATAATCTTTTATACTACTTCTGCGATAGAGTACACTTGCTCTAAGTGTGTTTTTAACGCAACAAGTTTTTGGCGCCGTTGCCGGGGATTAATTTAGCAATATTAAACGAAGATATTTTTATTGCTTTAGACATTTTGTTTGCTTTAATTTTAAATTTTGTTTTTTTTATCTTATCAAAAAAATTATATATATATATATAAAAAAAAACTGAAAAAAATTTATTTATTTTGTTAGGAATAAACTCCCATAATTAATTTATTTGACAGATTTGTGCTTAATTGTAACTGTGAGGTTGTCCTTAGGAAGCGGATAATTAGCATTTGTGCCTGTTGAGTACTTTTTGTGAACTAGCCTCTAAATGTGAGATCTGAGCCTTCATAAGGGGATTGATACTAAATCATAAATTTTTACCCCTTTTCTTTCTATGAGTGTGTTTCCCAATTTGTTACATTCTAGAATTTGTCTTTTGACCATTTCAAGGCGAAAATTGATTTGCATCATGTAAAAAGATTTGGGGAATGTAGGTATTTTTCTGGCCTCAGAGTTGTTTGTTGAATTTATCCCTTAGTTGCCCCCTTTGAGCTTATTTGTTATATTTTTTTTTTCTTTGGTACCCAGATATAATTTTCCTTTTTTTGTGTTTGTGGTAACCATTTGGAATTAAATGTGGAGCAACTATTGAAAATTGCAATTTCGTCCTATACTTTAGTTGTCTATCTTGTCAAGATGAAGAAAAAAAAAAGGAGTGAATCATGTGTTTACAAGAATATTCTCCTATAAAGGAAACAAAATATGAGTTTTCATGTACTTACCTTTTTCTCATGAAAAAAATATAGAAAAATGAAAAAGAAAAAAAAAGAAGAAAGAAAGCAAGAAGGAGGAAAAGGCACATCAAAAGAATGAAAGAGCCAAAGGGCAAATCCAAAAAAAAAAAGAGTCTACTCAAGAGCAAAAATCAAATCAAAAAGAGTCGACTCAATAGAAAAAGAAGAGTGAAGAATGAAAGTGAAATTAATTTGGAGTTTGGACAAAAATTGCAAAATAAATAGGAGCTCCATATTTGGTTTCAAATGTTACTATTTGTTTCTTGTTTTTAGCCCTTTGATTATCCCTTCCTTCTTATTTCCTACCCTGCATGAATTCACCCTGGCCCCATTACAACCCATGAAACCCCATCTTTTGCATGCATGTGAACTATTTAGTGGAGATTTGGTCAAATTACAAACTTATGGTAATGTGCATTTTGTGGAAACTTGAGTGTATATTGTCCCTATTCCCTAAACACTTAGAGAGATTGTGAGCGAGTGCCTTTGTTCACAGAAATGTAATTTTCAGGGACAAGAGCCTCTAATTGGGCAACTTTTTGACACCTCATATGTGCTATATTGTCTATTGTCTGTCATTGTGCTTCTAATTTTGGGTCCCTCATTTGGCTGTCTCTATTATTCATTTGAAAATTTTATTGAGCCAGGAAATTTGCTTGAGGACAAGCAAAGGTTAAGTGTGGGGGAGTTGATAAACTCCAATTTAATGCATTTTTTAGAGATACTTTTGGATTACTTTTTAGAGTAAATATTGCTAGTTATATAAGTCATTGACTTAATTTACTCTATTTTTGCAGAAAAGATAAAAAAAATGAAATTCCATTATGTGAACTATATATATATATATATATATATATATATATATATATATATATATATATATATATATATGAAAAGAAAATGAAAACAAATGGATTGAAGGACAAGCCCATGATACAAACAAAGGATGAAGCCCAACTTGCAATTGAGGAGCCCATTATCAAAATGTCAGCACATGTCATGTGAAGGAAACCCAAATCCTAAGCCAAGTTGGATGGATATAAAAAAGAGCTTCACAATTGAATTAAGAGAATAATAACCTAGGCCGTACATACACGTAAATAACAGAGGTAGCCGCGGAAGAATTGAAAGAAACCACGCACAACAACGGTAGAGCCGGCAAAGTGGAAGAGGAAGATTTGGTACCCGTTCTTGACACCGTGAGAGAGCTCTGGAGCAGAAAAATGAGACTAAAATTTCAGGATCAAAAATTTCTCTATTCCGGGTTATTTTTATCTCTGTAATTTATAACTCCTAATTTTATTTTATTGTTCTCGAACACTATGGATAGCTAGATCCTCTTCTAGGGTCTTAGGTGGATCTTGCATGATTAGAGACCTTTTTATGTTCTAATTTCTGGTTTGAATTCCTGTTTTTATTTTAATTAATATTGTCCTATTGTTTTTATCACATGATTAGGATTAGCTGCCCTTTGCATGTTTATAATCAATTAGTTGATCAGCGACCGTACTGCAATTAGTTGGTGGACCTATAGGATAATTGGGGCTATAATTAGGGCATGACCAAACCATAATTTAGTCTTCCAATCATTCAACCTTTTTGCTCTTTATGCTTTTCCTGAATTTAAATTCTTGCATGACCAAACGAGGGTTAATTTAGGAAAAAGAATGTTAATCGCGAATGACCAAACGAATTAATAGTTTTAGTAAAGGGATTGGTAATTAAGTAAAATAAGGGAATTCAGGTAGGATTAGACATAGGGGGAATCGAAGCTTGCAAGTGAAACCGTGACCCTAGACCTCTCTCCATTTATTAAATCTAGTATTTTAATTCTTGTTATTTATTTCTTTTTATTTGTTTTCGTACAACTCAATTATTCGTTCGTCTAAACAATAAAAAAAATCTTGATTAGTTTAGTACTTGTTAATTAATCTCTGTGGATACGATAATCTTTTATACTACTTCTGCGATAGAGTACACTTGCTCTAAGTGTGTTTTTAACGCAACAGTGGTTGGATTCACTTTAACCATATCTTCTTCCTCTCTCATTTGCATATTCTTTCATCTAATCTTTATCTCATTTTCTTTTCATTAATCTTTACTCCATTTTTAGATTAGATAAAGGTACTAGATTTTTGTTTAATTTTCGATAACTTACATTTTTAGGGTGTGGTGGCGGCGCCGAGGGAGCGGCGGTGGGGACCAGCGATCGTGGTGGTGTCAATATCGCGGGATTGACTTTAACATATCTTTTTCCTCTCTCATTTTCATATTCCTTCATATTATCTTCATCTCATTTTATTTTTTTATGATTTTTACTCCATTTTTAAGATTTGAAGAACGGACTAGCTTTTTTTTAACTTTCTACAACACAAGTTTTTTAAGCAACGTGAAATATAACATTTTTCATAAACTTCTGTCTTTTCCTTTTATTAAATTTTACTTTTTATAAAAGTATTTATGAGTTCATAGCAAAAAAAATAAGACATGAGGAATGATTTCTTTTTTTTTAAACCAAAAATTATCAATTTCATAGGAACACAATACAAGGTCAATTCATCAATAAAAACCATAATTTGAAGAATGCTTGATCCGTCAAGAATTAATGCATGCTAAGAAATAAGAGCCAGGTAAATATTTAATTAAATTAGAAAAACAAAAATTTTACATGTAACCTCGTGATATAAATTTGTAACTTGAGGAAGTTGCAGTTAGCTCTCGATGTTTTGGGTCTGTCTTCTCAAGGAAAATATGTAGCACCACTTCCACATGGTTGAATAGTATTGTAGTAAGAAGTGAAATAAACTTTTATTCCCTATTCATTGCTCACAGATTTCTCTCACTCTCATAGAATTTTAACCATTCAAATCATATCCATAAACCTTTTTCTCTGTGGCGAAAAATAAAGAATCACCATTCATAACTGTAAAACCTTGAATTTTTGGGGTGTTTTTTCTTTAGAAAACCTACAAATTAAAATTAGAAAAAAAGATATTATTTACTGAAATAAAAGCAGTTAATTTATAATCAGTTATTGTAGGAAATATGAAGGAGAATATGTGTGTGTGTGTATGTATGTATGTATGTATGTATGTATGTATGTATGTATATATATTAATTACAAGATTATTACCTTCTTAACAAATGAGGCTCTTTTAATCAAGGAAATCACAGTTGTTGGAGATCTATGCCTGACAATATCAAAACGAACAATAGAGGAAACCATAATCGAGATAGCGTAGAAACATAAAAGAAAATCAATGATTTGCATCCGATCAATCAAGTTTTGTTGCCTCCCTTATGGACCTTGCATAGACAAAACACCCAAAATTAAAAAGGATAGAAGTAGTCAACAAAAAATAGATGAAATAAGAATCGAACATGATGAATGACCGAGGATTACCCACGCAAATAGAATTGGCCTAAGTAAACGTAGCAGTTGATATAACTCTCCTATCCATATCAGCATAATCAATTCAATAGTGTAGTTGTGCATGTGAGAACATACCTTATACATGAATGAATGACCGATACATAGATAGTGAAAGACCCTCCTTGTAACTCCTTGCAAAAGACAATAACAGAGAGAGTGGAAGGCAGAGTGAGAGAGAGAGAGAGAGAGGAAGAATGGGAGGAATGGAAATGGAGATGAATACCCTTGTAGGTTTGGGGAAACGGTGTTATGGCGCTGATCTATGTAACTATTATAAAAAATGGTGACCACAAGTATATATTTATAATGAGCTATCTAGGTTAAGTTTTCACAGATCAATATTTTTAATGGTATAAAACGGAAAATAAATATGGTGTTAAAATAATAAAACCATATAAAAGATTATATTTAATTAATTCTTTCAAAGTTAATATTAGTTAAAAATATAAGAAAAAATCAAACAATTTTGTTAAAAGAATAACATTATTTGAAATTATATAATTTATTATAATTTTTTTAAGCTACATATTATTCAAATTTAATTAATTTTAGATTTAGCTAACTTGACCATTCAAGTGGTTTCTCAATCAAGATTATCTTATAATCATCTATATCAAGATTCTCATTGTTGCACTTGAAAACAATATGAATATCAACATTCGGCACCCCAGGGCGGCAATAGGGAGCTGTAACAACAATGAGGGGTGAGATTACATAATCTCAGTGAGTTCTCGTTACCCCTTACAATAATACGCTCCGGATATCTTTTAATTTTTACCTAGGATGTATCCCCCCATAAAAGTGCAGTCTTACACATTTAGATGCTGGCACACACTCAGGGAACCTGACCCCCCCCCCCCCCCCCGATCAAAAATAAACCGGGTAACATTACTCAAGGCATTGGGACGAGCTCATGACACCCACCCCAATCACATCCTCCGTTCTTTAATCATTTTATTACTACCCTTACATATGGGCTAACATAGTGATCTCACACGATTAACAAGGAAATTCACATACATCCAGTCCACAGTCAATTTCAGCAAGCATACATAAACTTTGATAAATTAATTAACCTATCAAACGGAAACGGAATTCAGAAAACCACCCCTCTACGGAAAGCTAAGAATGCCTAATTTCTGACTATAATTTTTGTTTTGCAAAATAATGGGTCAATTAGTACAGTTTCAACAAACAAGCAACAGGGTTCAGAAAACAGGACATTTACCATGACCAAACTTGTGACGCCTCTAGAATGATCGAAACTCAATCAAATGACAAGTGACTTGAGCCTAAACCGAAGAAAAGTGAATCTAGTTTTCAATCTAACAAGAACCATTCAAAAAGGAGTTCAAATGAAAACGTTATACACAAAATACTGATCTTATACACAGAATCATTCCCAAATTTTGACCTAAATTGTGGCGACTATATCTCCAATTATACCCACCCAAAAACATCCAAACCAGTGCAAAAAATGAATAGCATTAAGTCTAGCTTCCAACAAAACAAACCCCACGAATTTAGGATAAACAGAGAGGTCACAATTTTAAAATACTGAACATATACAGAATTGCACAACCAGAAATTGTTTCCACATAACAATTTGCCTAATTAACACCATGACCCACGAAATTTCATCATAAACACTTCAGAATACATCATAAACAAAATCATTTAGACATAACAAGAAATCTATGAAATCACCTCTAGATCGTAGAGGAGATTGAATTCGCGAATTAAGCAACAAATGGTAATCAAAAGAGCTCAAAACCGATTTTTACTAGCTACAACTCCCCAAACAGCACCAAACAGAATCCTAACCCTTGCCAGCCGATTTACCCACACCAAGTAAGCAACCAAACCCTTGTTTGAACTCCCCAAATCTCCAAAATACAGAAATGAAGAAGAAGGGCTCAAAATCTCTATTTCTCCTTGTGGGTCGAAAATGGTAGCAAGAAGAAGAGTGAGTTGTTGGTGTTGATTTTGGTACCAATAGAAAAAGAATGAGGAGCTGATTCTATTGAGCAAAGAAAGTAGAACATGCATCAAACTTGGGCTCTCCTCTCCCTCCTTCTCTCCTTCGTCCCTCTCTCTATTCTCTCTTTCCAAGGGTGTTTGAAAACTGAAATGTGTTGTGTGTGTTTGTGTTGGAGTGACTATATGTTTTTAGTGGGAGTGAGGGTTTTTCCTTCAGCTGGTGTTTAGTGGGTCCATCATCTTCCCTAAGGGTGTGTTTGGGAGTTTGGAGGGGAGGGGTTGAGACTAATAGTGTAAATTATTTAGTAATTGGGAGAAAAATTATCCCCCTAAACCCTCCAAACCCCTCTCCTAGTTTATTTTTGGAGCCCCTCCAAACTCCCCTAAATATGGAGGGTTTTGGAGGGGCTCCAAAAATAAACTAGGAGAGGGGTTTTGGGGGATAATTTTTCTTCTCATCACTAAAGAATTTACACTATTAGTCCCAACCCCTCCCCTCCCCCCCCTCCCCCTCCAAACTCCCAAACAGACCCTAAAAGTCTAATAGGCGCACCCCCCCCCCCCCCCGCCCCACCTTACTAGCTCTTAGTTAATGACCCACTTTAACTATCAATTTTACAATCAAGCACACAAAACATGCTAAAATCATATTCAATCAAACACTTAACTCAATTATTTCACCAAGCATCATTTCAAAAATAATTAAATCATTCGGTATCATTCAGTCATCCATGTAATTAGATTTACTAGTTTGGGCTGTTCCAGGAGCCATGTTTGAGTCACAAGATTACATATAAAAATCGCATTAACTTTTCTTTTGATTCTACACAATGCTAAGTCATTACTTGATGTGAGAATTCTTGTCGAGTTTGCCAAGTATTGGAGAAAATCTTTTGACACTCCAGAAGACAATAATTCTTCTTCAGTCAAGGGTGAAGTTCAGTTCTGTTAGCACTCCCCGTTTGCACTGAGTCTTGTTGAAGAAAGAAGAAAGTGTCATGTCTTATATTTTTTCTCTGTTTCATGCAAAATAAGTCCCTTTAGACAAGTCTAAGAAAGACTCGTAAATTGACTTCAACCCATATTGATTTGGCAGGAAGCCATGAGAGTATATTGAACAATTTATCCTCACGGAATGCGATGATTAAACTTTGTGTTTGGTATATTTGATTATAAAGAGAAAAGAGAGCTATGGGATGATGGGATAATGAGAAACGATTTTCAAAACCCTGAAAGTGAACAGTTAGAAATTCTTATATTCAAGATTTCGGATGATATATTTTCAGGTGTTGTACTAAGATTAGAACCTAGCTATTTAATATCTTAGTTAATTATGTTATATATTTTTCAGTGTTATTTTTTCTCTCGTCTTGTCATTGTTTTGTATTCAAAATTAGAGACCAAAGGGCAATATTTCATATAAGTATTATGATCACAACCAATATTGCAGAGTAAAACATCAGAAATGTTCTTAATCTCCAAAGACAATATTTGCCTTATTCCCTCTCGACTCTCGATGTAACACCCCGGTATTTTTATCGAGTAAAAATACCCAGGTGTACCATCATAAAATAATCAGAGATATTTTTCCTGTTTTAGATATTGAACATAAATAAAAACCGCTCATAACCTAGAGTCCAATATCCAAATAACAAGAAATAGCGGAAACGATTTTACAACTTTTACTGGTACAAGTTATACAATCGGAAATACAAAATCTCAAGGGAAAGACAATAACAATGAAAACTAAGTCTTCACCGTCTTCATAAGCACACCACCTAGCTGTGCTTCTTCACCTGTTCTTTTTCCCTTGCTTCTCTGTAAAAACCACAAAATATAAACAGTGAGATACAATCTCAGTGAGTTCTACCGGAACCCCTACTAACACTCTCGGTCCGTTTAAAACATTTTTAAGGTTTGACACGACACCGACCGCAATCCACTTGCTAATCCCGGTGTACCATACAATAAGGCTTCGATCTAATAGGACACCGACCGCAATCCACTTGCTAATCCCGATGAACTAATATCCTAAGCCTTTCTACGTACCATCGACCGCAATCCACTTGCTAATCCCGATGAACGTAGCACAAACTTTTGACACAACACCGACCGCAATCCACTTGCTAATCCCGGCGAACCCCATAACCAATAGTGTTTCCTAATGGCCCAGAGCCTAGGGTAAGGGTTCATGACTTCCCCGCCTAGTATGTCAACATGGGTCGTCACCCAAACTCGATATAATATATATCTACAGCACTATGAACCCACGGTCCATCAAATCAGACAATCAATGAAACACTTTAATTCCAAGTTTTATAAAATCCAAGTTCACACTCGTACTCTATTTGACCACTTTTCGACACAATTTTCAGTATAAAAAACAGTTCATTTTGCCTTAAAAATAGAATATTCAGTTAGGCCTCTGAATAAGCTTTCCAACGCATCTTAGAACACCTCAATCGGGTTCCCGGATCAAAAGATATCGCGAAACGAAAAACAGTGTTTGGTTGCTGAAATTCTGCACTGTGCGCTTGGGCGCACGGGTCGTGCGCTTGGGGCGCTTTGGACAGTTTTGGTTCTGTCCCTCGTGCGCTTGGGCGCATGGCCGAGCGCTTGGGGCGCTTTGGACAGTTTTGGTTCTGTCCCTCGTGCGCTTGGGCGCATGGCCGAGCGCTTGGGGCGCTTTTACCTGCTGTAAGTGAATTTTTGTGGCGGTTTCGCGTGAAAACCGCTATTCCGCTCAATTCCGATTCTCGTTCCGATTAAAAACAGATTTGACAACCATAAAAACAGTCCCAATCAAAGTCACACAATCAATCTATCTAATCAAAAACTCAATCAAAACGGATTTTTACCAAAATACGACATATTCCGAAATAACGGTTTTTGACCCAAAATTTCTCGAACGATTCTCGTTTCGACCGAAAACAGCCCAAGCAATCACAACAACACATCAGAATTCAACATTTCACAATCAATCAAATCATCAAAAACTCATTGTAAACGAATTGTATCAAAACGCGACATATTTTCAAATAACGGTTTTTATCTCAAAATCTCTCGAAATCAATAAACGTAAAAATTATCGAAACACAAAAACATCCTAAGCGTGAGTAAAACTCACCCTTGAAGCGTGAACCACGATCGAGCCGAATTCGCCGAGTAAACACACGAACATTCCCCGCATAAACTTTCCGTTCCGACGTCGCTCCAATCCGCTTCCAAACTTTCCGCTCGATCACGAA
>CM076853.1:26365915-26421843 GCA_039519185.1 Astragalus membranaceus
GGCAAGGAGAGTCCAAGAAAGTCTAGTCCAGTTCATCACCAAGGCAAATTCAAATGAGGGCAAGAAAGTAATTGCACCAAAAACCATGCTTGTCATACAAGCTATGGAGAAGGCGCTAGTTGCATGACTTAAAAGGAGTTTCTATTTTAATTGAATAAAATTGCATGTGACCAATTGATATATTTGGGAACCATGCACTTAGTTAATTTATTTTTGGTGTGTTTAATCCACTTCAAGTGGTGTAGGAGTCACATACTCCAAGTGTGGAGATAGAGTCAATAATTGTTGGAATCAAAGAAAGGCATTCATGACAATCAAAGCCAAGGAGTTACAAGACAATAGGATTAATTCTCCAACATCTCATCAAAGGCACATTAAGGATAGAGGAGTTACAAGACAATGGAATTTATTCTACAACATCTCATTATTAGTGCATCAAAGAGTGTAATTTCCATTAATATGTGTTTGTGTGACAACTCCTAGACTTGAATTGCTTGTAATTACTTGTAATTGAGTTTTATTACACTAGCTTAGGATTCCTATTAGCTAATTTCGAAATTAGCATAGGCTTAGGGTATTGTAATAGCTTTTGGTCTTCTTTCTTTGTAACAACAAGCACTCTCTTATTACAAATAGAGAGTGTAAGTGTAGCTGAAGTTTTTAACAAAGATTTTAACAACATTTTGAGTTTATACTCTCTAGGTTCTGGATTGGACCAAACTTTGATCATATCAAGAACTCCTTTTCTTGTGGTGATCCTCACATTCATAGGCTTATCCTAGTCTTGGATTAGACAAGGTGGCGCCCATTTCCTTTCATTCCATTTCTTTCACCAAATTCACACCAATTGTTAACTAGTGTGAGCATAAGCACTACTTTACAAAGACCACGAAAATTTCAAGTTTCCTTTTCCATTTTCTTCCATCCTAAACCCAAAAATACAAAAACATAAGAAACAACCAGACTTTCTATTGAAAATCAAAGAAATGACCAATTTTCACCACAAGGTGGTCATCAGTTGCACTTTGAATAAGCTCATGTTTCGGCTATATATGCCATGTATGCTGATCATTTTGAGATATATAGAATTCAGTTCAAGAACATAGAATTTGTGTCTACATTTTCGAAAGGTTATTTGCAAGCGTCGTCTTGAGAATAATCCGATTAGCTCAATTGGTGTTGAGTGCTAATCTCTTTGTTAAACTATTGGTGTAGGTTAACATTGCATATCCCTTCTTATTCCACTAAAACTATTCGACAACCACTTCACAGAATTCGACTAACACTTCACAGAATTCGACTACACTTCACAGAATTCGACTAACACTTCACAGAATTCGACTACACTCCACAGAATTCGACCAATACTTCACAGAATTCGACTAATATGGGTTGTACCTAGTACATTCGATATTGGTTGTTTGCTTCCGCTACCCTTACGAATTAAAGCACTCTAATTCGTATCATTTGTGGTATCAAAGCTTCGGCTTTGAATCCTTGTTACGTGACAATGGTGGATTTCAACAGCGATGAGTTCATGGACAGATTGCGTGAAGCCTTAAGGGGCGTCGATTTGGGAGATGAACGATGGAGGCCTAGAAGGGGTGAACCACATCCAAACGCGGATGAGTTCAAATTCAACGAGCTACCTGAATTCAATGGCAGTGCAGACCCGGAGGTTTATTTGGAATGGGAGCGCAAGATCGATAGAATGTTTGACTTCAAGGATCTTGACGATGAGAAGCGTTGTAAGTATGCTATTCTGAAACTTAGCAAAAGTGCATCGTTGTGGTATGAAGGTTTGAAGGCTAAAAGAATACGAGATAGGAAGGAGAAAATCAGTTCTTGGGAGTCCTTGAAAAGAAAGTTGCGCAAAAGGTATGTGCCATCGAACCACAGATTGAACTTGTATAAGAAGATTTCAGATTTAGTACAAGGCAAAATGAGTGTTGCCGAGTACATGGATGAATTCCAAAACCTATGTTTAATGGGTGAGTTGGAGGAAAATGAAGAGCAAAGAATGAGTCGTTTTCTTCGTGGCCTGAATAAGAACATAGCATTTGCTGTTGAGCTATGTAATTATACTGATTTCGACACTTTGTGCACCTTGTGCTTAAAGATTGAAAATCAAAATAAGAGCAGATATAATGCTGGGAGTTCAAGTGGTTGGTCCAAGGGAGGTGCGTCGAGTAGTGCAAGCACTAAGCCAAATGTGACTCAACCAACACAAGGTGAGCCTACTCCTAAACAGTCTAGTGTTGCACCCAAAGAGACTAGCCTGTCGAAGGTTAGGTGTTTTAAGTGTCAAGGCTTTGGACACTTTGCTAGAGCTTTCCCTAATCAACGAGTTGTGACCCTCAGAGAGGCGGTTAGCATGCGTGATGAGTTGGCTAAGGAAGAGGAAGAATCTGGTGGCACTGTTGACATGGATGGACCTGAAATTGTTGAAGACGCCGAGGATGAGGTAGAAGAATATGAACCTCCCATCTATGATACTTTGGTGCTTAGAACTTTACAAACTAAAACTGTACCCTTGGCTGGGGATCAAATCTTCTACACTAAGTGTCAAGTGAAGGATAAATGGTGTAGTGTCATTGTGGATGGAGGTAGTTGTACCAATGCAGCTTCAACTGAAATGGTGTCTAAGTTAGGATTACTCACAACAAAACATCCTAAACCTTATGCATTACATTGGTTGGACAATGGGAGTAGTATAAAAGTTACAAAACAGGTTCGTGTGGGGTTAACCATGGGGTCTTATGTTGATGAGATCTTGTGTGATGTTGTGCCTATGGATGCAAGTCCTATACTTTTGGGACGTCCTTGGCAATCTGATAGAGATGTGACGCATAGAGGAAGATCAAATGAGTATGAATTGAACTACAAAGGCAAGAGGATTGTGCTGAAACCTATGGCATCAAATGAAGTCCGTTCCATGACTACAAAAAGAGGTAAAAGTCCTAGCCTCACTATGTTTGCTACTGAAAATGAAGTAAAAAATGCTATTGATAATGGTGAATTAGTTTACATGTTGGTTGCAAAGAACGCTAAACAGGATTATATCGAAACTCCTCTTAAACAACAATTGGAAGCTGTCTTGAATGAGTATGAAGATGTGTTTCCAAATGAACTACCAATTGGTTTACCACCTGTTCGTGGAATTGAGCATCAAATTGATCTATTGCCTGGAGCTCCATTACCAAACAAGGCTGCCTATAGGTGTAATCCGGAGGAGACAAAAGAGTTGCAACGGCAAATTGAAGAATTGATCAGTATGGGTTATGTGCGTGAATCAATGAGTCCTTGTGCTGTCCCAACGTTGTTGGTTCCTAAGAAGGATGGTTCATGGAGAATGTGTATTGATAGTAGGGCGGTGAACAACATAACCATCAAATATCGCTTTCCCATTCCAAGGTTAGATGATATGCTTGATGAGTTACATGGGTCGGTTATATTCTCAAAAATCGATCTAAGGAGTGGGTATCACCAAATCAGAATGCGTGAAGGTGATGAATGGAAGACGGCATTCAAGACCAAGCATGGTCTATATGAATGGTTGGTTATGCCATTTGGGCTCACGAATGCGCCTAGCACCTTCATGAGGCTCATGAACGAAGTACTCAAGCCATTTTTGGGTAAGTTTGTTGTTGTTTACCTTGACGATATCTTGGTGTATAGCAGGTCTAGTGAGGAGCATTTCACTCATTTGAAACAAATCTTTGAGACCCTAAGAGCACAAAAACTCTATGGGAAGAAGGAGAAGTGTGATTTCTTGGTTGAAAGTGTGGTGTTTCTTGGATATGTTGTGTCTAAAGATGGAGTATCGGTTGATCAAACAAAGGTGGATGCTATCAAAACATGGCCAAGTCCTACAACAGTTTCGGAGGTGAGATCTTTCCATGGTCTTGCATCATTTTATCGACGCTTTATACAGAATTTCAGCACTATAACAAGCCCTATTACTGAATGTTTGAAGAAGGGTGCATTTGTGTGGAATGAGCAAGCACAAAAGGCTTTTGAATTGATTAAGTTAAAGCTTTGTGAAGCTCCTGTTTTAGCTTTGCCTGACTTCACTCAACCATTTGAGGTTGAATGTGATGCTAGTGGAGTTGGCATTGGGGCTGTTTTGATACAAAACAAAAGGCCTATAGCTTATTTCTCGGAGAAACTTGGGGGAGCTCGATTGAACTATTGCACCTATGACAAAGAATTCTATGCCATTGTAAGAGCTCTTGATCATTGGAGTCATTATTTGCGTTCTAACCACTTTGTGTTGCATTCAGATCACGAGTCTTTAAAGTATATCAACGGACAACAAAAGTTGAGTCCAAGGCATGCTAAATGGGTTGAATTTCTTCAATCTTTTAATTTCTCTTCAAAATACAAAGATGGTAAAAGTAACGTGGTGGCTGATGCACTTTCAAGGAGGTATGCTTTGATTTCAATTCTCGAAACTCGTTTACTTGGTTTTGAGACTTTGAAAGATTATTATAAAGAGGATATAGATTTTGGCGAGATATACTCTAACTGCGAAAATGGAGCATTTGGAAAGTACATAATGCAGGGTGGATTTTTGTTCAAGGAAAATCGGCTTTGCATCCCAAGGCATTCAATTCGTGAGTTACTAGTTCGTGAAGCTCATGGTGGGAGTTTGGCTGGTCACTTTGGCATTACAAAAACTCTAGAGATTTTAAAAGAACACTTTCATTGGCCAAAGATGTTAGGAGATGTGCAAAAGGTCATTAGCAAGTGTGTTACTTGTCATATGGCAAAGAGTTCTTTCAAACCAGGAGCATATATTCCATTACCAACACCTAGTGGTCCTTGGATGGACGTGAGCATGGATTTTATTGTAGCTTTGCTCCGCACCCAGCGAGGTAAGGATGCTATTATGGTTGTTGTTGATAGGTTTTCAAAGATGGCACACTTTGTAGCTTGTCACAAAACAGATGATGCTAGTAACGTTGCTGATTTGTACTTTCGTGAGATTGTACGCTTACATGGAGTTCCAAAAACCATTGTTTCCGATCGTGATTCAAAGTTTTTGAGTTATTTTTGGAATACATTATGGAGGAAATTGGGTACTGAGTTGCTGTTTAGTACTTCCCATCACCCTCAAACCGATGGGCAAACAGAGCTGACTAATAGGACTCTTGGTACTTTGCTGCGTGGCTTGGTTAATAAAACTCAAAAGGATTGGGACTTGAAGTTAGCTCATGCCGAGTTTGCCTACAATCGATCCCCTACATATGCTACTAACCATTCTCCTTTTGAAGTTGTTTATGGTGTGAATCCTTACTTACCATTGGATCTGATTGCTATGCCGAAGGAAGAATTAGTTCATCCAGATGCCGAGGCCAAACTAAAATCAATGTTGAAACTACATGAGCAAGTGCAAGAAAGAATCAAGACTGTTAATGAAGCCTACAAGCAAAGGTCTAAGAATAAGAAGCCTAAATTATTCAACGAAGGTGATCTTGTATGGGTCCATTTGAGAAAGGAGAGATTCCCAAGCTAAAGAAAGAATAAGCTCATGCCTAGAGCTGATGGTCCCTTCAAAGTTATATCAAAGATCAATGACAATGCCTACAAGATTGAGTTGCCCGGAGAATATGGAGTACATGCTACTTTCAATGTTGGAGATCTCTCACCATATTTGGATGATGATGGTATTCAAGAATTGAGGTCAATTCCTTTCAAAGGGGGAGGGGATGATGCGAAAATTGATCATGAAGAACTTGCAATCAACACACGTGACAATCACCAAGGAGTTAGTGGCGTGGGTTCCTTTGCTAACCATCATCAAGGGCTGAGTTTAATTACTTGGTTATTTTAATCATCTAATTATTACTTGGCTGTTTTGTTCATTTAATCACCAATTTAAGACAAAATAAATCAGACATGGAATCCTATTCTGATCAGTTACAAAGGAGCAAAATAAAGGAGCACTAAAGACAATTCAAGGCCTTTAAATTCCTCCCAGCCAGCCATTAGAAAAGGAGTTACATAGCTGATAGAATAAATGTCATATTATTACTAGTTTAATTGCTTTTATGTACTAGTTTAATTGCTTTTATGTTGCACTTTGAATAAGCTCATGTTTCGGCTATATATGCCATGTATGCTGATCATTTTGAGATATATAGAATTCAGTTCAAGAACATAGAATTTGTGTCTACATTTTCGAAAGGTTATTTGCAAGCGTCGTCTTGAGAATAATCCGATTAGCTCAATTGGTGTTGAGTGCTAATCTCTTTGTTAAACTATTGGTGTAGGTTAACATTGCATATCCCTTCTTATTCCACTAAAACTATTCGACAACCACTTCACAGAATTCGACTAACACTTCACAGAATTCGACTACACTTCACAGAATTCGACTAACACTTCACAGAATTCGACTACACTCCACAGAATTCGACCAATACTTCACAGAATTCGACAAATATGGGTTGTACCTAGTACATTCGATATTGGTTGTTTGCTTCCGCTACCCTTACGAATTAAAGCACTCTAATTCGTATCAACGAACTTCTCCGAGTATGTACAATATGGGCCAAATTGTACACTTTGGTCCGAACTGGTACGAACTTGAAAAAATGGTACGAACTCGTACCAGTATGTACAATATGGGCCAAATCGTACGATTTGGTCCAAACTGGTACGAAATGCAACGAAATGGTATTTACAGGTACGAAATCGTACGAAATGGTATGAACTAGTACGAACTCGAAAAAGATGGTACGAAATCGTACCAGTTTATACAATATGGGCCAAATCGTACGATTTGGTCCGAACTGGTACGAAATCATACGAAATGGTATGAAATGGTACAAACAGGTACGAAATCAAACGAACTAGTACGAACTCGAAAAAATGGTACGAACTCGTACCAGTATGTACAATATCGGCCAAATCGTACGATTTGGTCCGAACTGGTACGAAATCCAACGAAATGGTATTAACAGGTACGAAATCGTACGAAATGGTATGAACTAGTACGAAGTCGAAAAAATGGTACGAAATCGTACCAGTTTATACAATATGGGCCAAATCGTACGATTTGGTCCGAACTGGTACGAAATCATACGAAATGGTATGAAATGGTACGAACAGGTACGAAACCAAACGAACTAGTACGAACTCGAAAAAATGGTACGAATTCGTACGAGTTTGTACAATATGGGCCAAATTGTACGATTTGGTCGAAACTAGTACGAATAGGTACGAAATCGTATGAATAGTACGAACTCGAAAAAATGGTTCGAAATCGTACTAGTTTATACAATATGGGCCAAATCGTACGATTTGGTGCGACTTGGTACGAAATCACGCGAAATGGTATGAAATGGTACAAATAGGTACGAAATCGTACGAACTGGTACGAACCCGTACAAGTTTGTACAATATGGGCCAAATCGTACGATTTGGTCCGAACTGGTACGATATCGCACGAGATGGTATGAAATGGAACAAACAGGTACGAACTCGTCCAAGTATTTACAATATGGGCCAAATTGTACACTTTGGTCCAAACTGATACGAAATCACATGAAATGGTATGAACAGATACGAAATCGTACGAAATGGTATGAACTAGTATGAACTCGAAAAAATGGTACGAACTCGTACGAGTGTGTACAATATGGGCCAAATCGTAGGATTTGGTCCGAACTGGTACGAAATCCCATGAAATGGTATTAATAAGTACGAAATGGTATGAACTAGTACGAACTCGAAAAAAAGGTACGAAATCGTACTAGCTTATACAATATGGGCCAAATCGTACGATTTGGTCCGAACTGGTACGAAATCATACGAAATGGTATGTAATGGTACAAACAGGTACGAAATCAAACGAACTAGTACGAACTCGAAAAAATGGTACGAACTCGTACCAGTATGTACAATATGGGCCAAATCGTACGATTTGGTCCGACCTGGTACGAAATCATACGAAATGGTATGAAATGGTACAAACAGGTACGAAATCGTACGAACTCGAAAAAATGGTTCGTACTCGTACTAGTTTATACAATATGGGCCAAATCGTACGATTTGGTCCGAACTGGTACGAAATCCCCCGAAATGGTATTAACAGGTACGAAATCGTACGAAATGGTATGAACAAGTACGAACTCGAAAAAATGGTACGAAATCGTACCAGTTTATACAATATGGGCCAAATCGTACGATTTGGTCCGAACTGGTACGAAAACAAACAAAATGGAATGAAATTGAACAAATAGGTACAAAATCGTACGAACTAGTATGAACTCGTACGAGTTTGTACATTATGGGCCAAATAGTACAATTTGGCCCGAACTGGTACGAAATCCCACGAAATGGTATGAAATGGTACCAGTTCGTACGATTTGGTCCGAATTGGTACGAAATCATACGAAATGGTATGAAATGGTATAAACAGGCACGAAATTGTACGAACTGGTACGTACTCGTAAAAAATGGTACGAACTCATACGAGTTGGTACAATATGGGCCGAATTGTATGATTTGGTCATAACTAGTACGAACAGGTACGAAATGGTATGAATAGTACGAACTCGAAAAAATGGTTCGAAATCGTACTAGTTTATACAATATGGGCCAAATCATACGATTTGGTCTGACCTGGTAGGAAATCACACGAAATGGTATGAAGTGGAACAAACAGGTACGAACTTCTCCGAGTATGTACAATATGGGCCAAATTGTACACTTTGGTCCGAACAGGTACGAACTTGAAAAAATGGTACGAACAGGTACGAAATCAAACGAACTAGTACGAACTCGAAAAAAAGGTACGAATTCGTACGAGTTTGTACAATATGGGCCAAATGGTACGATTTGGTCGAAACTAGTACGAATAGGTACGAAATCGTATGAATAGTACGAACTCGAAAATATGGTTCGAAATCGTACTAGTTTATACAATATGGGCCAAATCGTACGATTTGGTGCGACCTGGTACGAAATCACACGAAATGGTATGAAATGGTACAAACAGGTACGAAATCGTACGAACTGGTACGAACCCGTACAAGTTTGTACAATATGGGCCAAATCGTACGATTTGGTCCGAACTGGTACGAAATCACACGAAATGGTATGAAATGGAACAAACAGGTACGAACTCGTTCAAGTATTTACAATATGGGCCAAATTGTACACTTTGGTCCAAACTGGTACGAAATCACATGAAATGGTATGAACAGATACGAAATCGTACGAAATGGTATGAACTAGTATGAACTCGAAAAAATGGTACGAACTCGTACGAGTATGTACAATATGGGCCAAATCGTAGGATTTGGTCCGAACTGGTACGAAATCCCAAGAAATGGTATTAATAAGGACGAAATGGTATGAACTAGTACGAAATGGTATTAACAAGTACGAAATCGTACGAAATGGTATGAACTAGTACGAACTCGAAAAAATGGTACGAAATCGTACCAGTTTATACAATATGGGCCAAATCGTACGATTTGGTCCGAACTGGTACGAAATCATACGAAATGGTATGAAATGGTACGAACAGGTACGAAATCAAACGAACTAGTACGAACTCGAAAAAATGGTACGAATTCGTACGAGTTTGTACAATATGGGCCAAATTGTGCGATTTGGTCCAAACTAGTACGAATAGGTAGGAAATCGTATGAATAGTACGAACTCGAAAAAATGGTTCGAAATCGTACTAGTTTGTACAATATGGGCCAAATCGTACGATTTGGTGCGACCTGGTACGAAATCACACGAAATGGTATGAAATTGTACAGACAGGTACGAAATCGTACGAACTGGTACGAACCCGTACAAGTTTGTACAATATGGGCCAAATCGTACGATTTGGTCCGAACTGGTACGAAATCACACAAAATGGTATGAAATGGAACAAACATGTACGAACTCGTCCAAGTATTTACAATATGGGTCAAATTGTACACTTTGGTCCAAACTGATACGAAATCACATGAAATGGTATGAACAGATACGAAATCGTACGAAATGGTATGAACTAGTATGAACTCGAAAAAATGGTACGAACTCGTACGAGTATGTACAATATGGGCCAAATCGTAGGATTTGGTCCGAACTGGTACGAAATCCCATGAAATGGTATTAATAAGTACGAAATGGTATGAACTAGTACGAACTCGAAAAAAAGGTACGAAATCGTACTAGCTTATACAATATGGGCCAAATCGTACGATTTGGTCCGAACTGGTACGAAATCATACGAAATGGTATGAAATGGTACAAACAGGTACGAAATCGTACGAACTGGTACGAACTCGAAAAAATGGTACGTACTCGTACTAGTTTATACAATATGGGCCAAATCTTACGATTTGGTCCGAACTGGTACGAAATCATACGAAATGGTATGAAATGGTACAAACAGGTACGAAATCGTACGAACTGGTACGAACTCGAAAAAATGGTACGTACTCGTACTAGTTTATACAATATGGGCCAAATCGTACGATTTGGTCAGAACTGGTGCGAAATCCCACGAAATGGTATTAACAGGTACGAAATCGTACGAAATGGTATGAACTAGTACGAACTCGAAAAAATGGTACGAAATCGTACCAGTTTATACAATATGGGCCAAATCGTACGATTTGGTCCGAACTGGTACGAAATGGTATGAAATGGAACAAACAGGTACGAACTCGTCCAAGTATTTACAATATGGGCCAAATTGTACACTTTGGTCCAAACTGGTACGAAATCACATGAAATGGTATGAACAGATACGAAATCGTACGAAATGGTATGAACTAGTATGAACTCGAAAAAATGGTACGAACTCGTACGAGTATGTACAATATGGGCCAAATCGTAGGATTTGGTCCGAACTGGTACGAAATCCCATGAAATGTTATTAATAAGTACGAAGTGGTATGAACTAGTACGAACTCGAAAAAAAAGGTACGAAATCGTACTAGCTTATACAATATGGGCCAAATCGTACGATTTGGTCCGAACTGGTACGAAATCATACGAAATGGTATGAAATGGTACAAACAGGTACGAAATCAAACGAACTAGTACGAACTCGAAAAAATGGTACGAACTCGTACCAGTATGTACAATATGGGCCAAATCGTACGATTTCGTCCGAACTTGTACGAAATCCCATGAAATGGTATTAATAAGTACGAAATGGTATGAACTAGTACGAACTCGAAAAAAAGGTACGAAATCGTACTAGCTTATACAATATGGGCCAAATCGTACGATTTGGTCCGAACTGGTACGAAATCATTTGAAATGGTATGAAATGGTACAAACAGGTACGAAGTCGTACGAACTGGTACGAACTCGAAAAAATGGTACGTACTCGTACTAGTTTATACAATATGGGCCAAATCTTACGATTTGGTCCGAACTGGTACGAAATCATACGAAATGGTATGAAATGGTACAAACAGGTACGAAATCGTACGAACTGGTACGCACTCGAAAAAATGGTACGTACTCGTACTAGTTTATACAATAGGGGCCAAATCATACGATTTGGTCCGAACTGGTACGAAATCCCACGAAATTGTATTAACAGGTACGAAATCGTACGAAATGGTATGAACAAGTACGAACTCCAAAAAATGGTACGAAATCGTACCAGTTTATACAATATGGGCCAAATCCTACGATTTCGTCCGAACTGGTACGAAAACAAACAAAATGGAGTGAAATTGAACAAATAGGTACAAAATCGTACGAACTAGTATGAACTCGTACGAGTTTGTACATTATGGGCCAAATAGTACAATTTGGCCCGAACTGGTACGAAATCCCACGAAATGGTATGAAATGGTACAAACTAGGACGAAATCGTACGAACTTGTACGAGTTTGTACAATATAGGGGCAAATCGTACGATTTGGTCCGAACTGGTACGAAATCTTACGAAATGGTATGAAATGTACAAACAGGCACGAAATTGTACGAACTGGTACGAACTCGTAAAAAATGGTACGAACTCATACGAGTTGGTACAATATGGGCCGAATTGTATGATTTGGTCGAAACTAGTACGAACAGGTACGAAATGGTATGAATAGTACGAACTCGATAAAATGGTTCGAAATCGTACTAGTTTATACAATATGGGCCAAATCGTACGATTTGGTCCGACCTCGTAGGAAATCACACGAAATGGTATGAAGTGGAACAAACAGGTACGAACTTCTCCGAGTATGTACAATATGGGCCAAATTGTACACTTTGGTCCGAACTGGTACGAACTTGAAAAAATGGTACGAACTCGTACCAGTATGTACAATATGGGCCAAATCGTACGATTTGGTTCCGAACTGGAACGAAATGCAACGAAATAGTATTAACAGGTACGAAATGGTATGAACTAGTACGAACTCGAAAAAAATGGTACGAAATCGTACCAGTTTATACAATATGGGCCAAATCGTACGATTTGGTCCGAACTGGTACGAAATCATACGAAATGGTATGAAATGGTACAAACAGGTACGAAATCAAACGAACTAGTACGAACTCGAAAAAATGGTACGAAATCGTACCAGTTTATACAATATGGGCCAAATCGTACGATTTGGTCCGAACTGGTACGAAATCATACGAAATGGTATGAAATGGTACAAACAGGTACGAAATCAAACGAACTAGTACGAACTCGAAAAAATGGTACGAAATCGTACCAGTTTATACAATATGGGCCAAATCGTACGATTTGGTCCGAACTGGTACGAAATCCCATGAAATGGTATTAATAAGTACGAAATGGTATGAACTAGTACGAACTCGAAAAAAAGGTACGAAATCGTACTAGCTTATACAATATGGGCCAAATCGTACGATTTGGTCCGAACTGGTACGAAATCATACGAAATGGTATGAAATGGTACAAACAGGTACGAAATCGTACGAACTGGTACGAACTCGAAAAAATGGTACGTACTCGTACTAGTTTATACAATATGGGCCAAATCTTACGATTTGGTCCGAACTGGTACGAAATCATACGAAATGGTATGAAATGGTACAAACAGGTACGAAATCGTACGAACTGGTACGAACTCGAAAAAATGGTACGTACTCGTACTAGTTTATACAATATGGGCCAAATCGTACGATTTGGTCAGAACTGGTGCGAAATCCCACGAAATGGTATTAACAGGTACGAAATCGTACGAAATGGTATGAACTAGTACGAACTCGAAAAAATGGTACGAAATCGTACCAGTTTATACAATATGGGCCAAATCGTACGATTTGGTCCGAACTGGTACGAAATGGTATGAAATGGAACAAACAGGTACGAACTCGTCCAAGTATTTACAATATGGGCCAAATTGTACACTTTGGTCCAAACTGGTACGAAATCACATGAAATGGTATGAACAGATACGAAATCGTACGAAATGGTATGAACTAGTATGAACTCGAAAAAATGGTACGAACTCGTACGAGTATGTACAATATGGGCCAAATCGTAGGATTTGGTCCGAACTGGTACGAAATCCCATGAAATGTTATTAATAAGTACGAAGTGGTATGAACTAGTACGAACTCGAAAAAAAAGGTACGAAATCGTACTAGCTTATACAATATGGGCCAAATCGTACGATTTGGTCCGAACTGGTACGAAATCATACGAAATGGTATGAAATGGTACAAACAGGTACGAAATCAAACGAACTAGTACGAACTCGAAAAAATGGTACGAACTCGTACCAGTATGTACAATATGGGCCAAATCGTACGATTTCGTCCGAACTTGTACGAAATCCCATGAAATGGTATTAATAAGTACGAAATGGTATGAACTAGTACGAACTCGAAAAAAAGGTACGAAATCGTACTAGCTTATACAATATGGGCCAAATCGTACGATTTGGTCCGAACTGGTACGAAATCATTTGAAATGGTATGAAATGGTACAAACAGGTACGAAGTCGTACGAACTGGTACGAACTCGAAAAAATGGTACGTACTCGTACTAGTTTATACAATATGGGCCAAATCTTACGATTTGGTCCGAACTGGTACGAAATCATACGAAATGGTATGAAATGGTACAAACAGGTACGAAATCGTACGAACTGGTACGCACTCGAAAAAATGGTACGTACTCGTACTAGTTTATACAATAGGGGCCAAATCATACGATTTGGTCCGAACTGGTACGAAATCCCACGAAATTGTATTAACAGGTACGAAATCGTACGAAATGGTATGAACAAGTACGAACTCCAAAAAATGGTACGAAATCGTACCAGTTTATACAATATGGGCCAAATCCTACGATTTCGTCCGAACTGGTACGAAAACAAACAAAATGGAGTGAAATTGAACAAATAGGTACAAAATCGTACGAACTAGTATGAACTCGTACGAGTTTTGTACATTATGGGCCAAATAGTACAATTTGGCCCGAACTGGTACGAAATCCCACGAAATGGTATGAAATGGTACAAACTAGGACGAAATCGTACAAACTTGTACGAGTTTGTACAATATAGGGGCAAATCGTACGATTTGGTCCGAACTGGTACGAAATCATACGAAATGGTATGAAATGTACAAACAGGCACGAAATTGTACGAACTGGTACGAACTCGTAAAAAATGGTACGAACTCATACGAGTTGGTACAATATGGGCCGAATTGTATGATTTGGTCGAAACTAGTACGAACAGGTACGAAATGGTATGAATAGTACGAACTCGATAAAATGGTTCGAAATCGTACTAGTTTATACAATATGGGCCAAATCGTACGATTTGGTCCGACCTCGTAGGAAATCACACGAAATGGTATGAAGTGGAACAAACAGGTACGAACTTCTCCGAGTATGTACAATATGGGCCAAATTGTACACTTTGGTCCGAACTGGTACGAACTTGAAAAAATGGTACGAACTCGTACCAGTATGTACAATATGGGCCAAATCGTACGATTTGGTCCGAACTGGAACGAAATGCAACGAAATGGTATTAACAGGTACGAAATGGTATGAACTAGTACGAACTCGAAAAAAATGGTACGAAATCGTACCAGTTTATACAATATGGGCCAAATCGTACGATTTGGTCCGAACTGGTACGAAATCATACGAAATGGTATGAAATGGTACAAACAGGTACGAAATCAAACGAACTAGTACGAACTCGAAAAAATGGTACGAACTCGTACCAGTATGTACAATATGGGCCAAATCGTACGATTTGGTCCGAACTGGTACGAAATCCAACGAAATGGTATTAACAGGTACGAAACAGGTACGAAATCGTACGAACTGTACGAACTCGAAAAAATGGTACGAAATCGTACCAGTTTATACAATATGGGCCAAATCGTACGATTTGGTCCGAACTGGTACGAAATCATACGAAATGGTATGAAATGGTACAAACAGGTACGAAATCGTACGAACTAGTACGAACTCGAAAAAATGGTACGTACTCGTACTAGTTTGTACAATATGGGCCAAATCGTACGATTTGGTCAGAACTGGTGCGAAATCCCACGAAATGGTATTAACAGGTACGAAATCGTACGAAATGGTATGAACTAGTACGAACTCGAAAAAATGGTACGAAATCGTACCAGTTTATACAATATGGGCCAAATCGTACGATTTGGTCCGAACTGGTACGAAATGGTATGAAATGGAACAAACAGGTACGAACTCGTCCAAGTATTTACAATATGGGCCAAATTGTACACTTTGGTCCAAAATGGTACGAAATCACATGAAATGGTATGAACAGATACGAAATCGTACGAAATGGTATGAACTAGTATGAACTCGAAAAAATGGTACGAACTCGTACGAGTATGTACAATATGGGCCAAATCGTAGGATTTGGTCCGAACTGGTACGAAATCCCACGAAATGGTATTAATAAGTACGAAGTGGTATGAACTAGTACGAACTCGAAAAAAAGGTACGAAATCGTACTAGCTTATACAATATGGGCCAAATCGTACGATTTGGTCCAAACTGGTACGAAATCATACGAAATGGTATGAAAAGGTACGAAATCAGGTACGAAATGCAAACGAACTAGTACGAACTCGAAAAAATGGTACGAACTCGTACCGAGTATGTACAATATGGGCCAAATCGTACGATTTCGTCCGAACTTGTACGAAATCCCATGAAATGGTATTAATAAGTACGAAATGGTATGAACTAGTACGAACTCGAAAAAAAGGTACGAAATCGTACTAGCTTATACAATATGGGCCAAATCGTACGATTTGGTCCGAACTGGTACGAAATCATACGAAATGGTATGAAATGGTACAAACAGGTACGAAATCGTACGAACTGGTACGAACTCGAAAAAATGGTACGTACTCGTACTAGTTTATACAATATGGGCCAAATCTTACGATTTGGTCCGAACTGGTACGAAATCATACGAAATGGTATGAAATGGTACAAACAGGTACGAAATCGTACGAACTGGTACGCACTCGAAAAAATGGTACGTACTCGTACTAGTTTATACAATATGGGCCAAATCGTACGATTTGGTCCGAACTGGTACGAAATCCCACGAAATGGTATTAACAGGTACGAAATCGTACGAAATGGTATGAACTAGTACGAACTCGAAAAAATGGTACGAAATCGTACCAGTTTATACAATATGGGCCAAATCGTACGATTTGGTCCGAACTGGTACGAAAACAAACAAAATGGAATGAAATTGAACAAATAGGTACAAAATCGTACGAACTAGTATGAACTCGTACGAGTTTGTACATTATGGGCCAAATAGTACAATTTGGCCCGAACTGGTACGAAATCCCACGAAATGGTATGAAATGGTACAAACTAGGACGAAATCGTACGAACTTGTACGAGTTTGTACAATATGGGGCAAATCGTACGATTTGGTCCGAACTGGTACGAAATCATACGAAATGGTATGAAATGGTACAAACAGGCACGAAATTGTACGAACTGGTACGAACTCGTAAAAAATGGTACGAACTCATACGAGTTGGTACAATATGGGCCGAATTGTATGATTTGGTCGAAACTAGTACGAACAGGTACGAAATGGTATGAATAGTACGAACTCGAAAAAATGGTTCGAAATCGTACTAGTTTATACAATATGGGCCAAATCGTACGATTTGGTCCGACCTGGTAGGAAATCACACGAAATGGTATGAAGTGGAACAAACAGGTACGAACTTCTCCGAGTATGTACAATATGGGCCAAATTGTACACTTTGGTCCGAACTGGTACGAACTTGAAAAAATGGTACGAACTCGTACCAGTATGTACAATATGG
Source organism: Astragalus membranaceus (assembly GCA_039519185.1). Taxonomy (NCBI): domain Eukaryota; kingdom Viridiplantae; phylum Streptophyta; class Magnoliopsida; order Fabales; family Fabaceae; genus Astragalus; species Astragalus membranaceus. The sequence continues at coordinate 26,383,226 of CM076853.1, forward strand.
GCCAAATCGTACGATTTGGTCCGAACTGGAACGAAATGCAACGAAATGGTATTAACAGGTACGAAATCGTACGAAATGGTATGAACTAGTACGAACTCGAAAAAAATGGTACGAAATCGTACCAGTTTATACAATATGGGCCAAATCGTACGATTTGGTCCGAACTGGTACGAAATCATACGAAATGGTATGAAATGGTACAAACAGGTACGAAATCAAACGAACTAGTACGAACTCGAAAAAATGGTACGAACTCGTACCAGTATGTACAATATGGGCCAAATCGTACGATTTGGTCTGAACTGGTACGAATTCCAACGAAATGGTATTAACAGGTACGAAATCGTAAGAAATGGTATGAACTAGTACGAACTCGAAAAAATGGTACGAAATCGTACCAGTTTATACAATATGGGCCAAATCCTACGATTTCTTTCGAACTGGTACGAAAACAAACAAAATGGAGTGAAATTGAACAAATAGGTACAAAATCGTACGAACTAGTATGAACTCGTACGAGTTTGTACATTATGGGCCAAATAGTACAATTTGGCCCGAACTGGTACGAAATCCCACAAAATGGTATGAAATGGTACAAACTAGGACGAAATCGTACGAACTTGTACGAGTTTGTACAATATGGGGCAAATCGTACGATTTGGTCCGAACTGGTACGAAATCTTACGAAATGGTATGAAATGTACAAACAGGCACGAAATTGTACGAACTGGTACGAACTCGTAAAAAATGGTACGAACTCATACGAGTTGGTACAATATGGGCCGAATTGTATGATTTGGTCGAAACTAGTACGAACAGGTACGAAATGGTATGAATAGTACGAACTCAAAAAAATGGTTCGAAATCGTACTAGTTTTTACAATATGGGCCAAATCGTACGATTTGGTCCGACCTCGTAGGAAATCACACGAAATGGTATGAAGTGGAACAAACAGGTACGAACTTCTCCGAGTATGTACAATATGGGCCAAATTGTACACTTTGGTCCGAACTGGTACGAACTTGAAAAAATGGTACGAACTCGTACCAGTATGTACAATATGGGCCAAATCGTACGATTTGGTCCGACCTCGTAGGAAATCACACGAAATGGTATGAAGTGGAACAAACAGGTACGAACTTCTCCGAGTATGTACAATATGGGCCAAATTGTACACTTTGGTCCGAACTGGTACGAACTTGAAAAAATGGTACGAACTCGTACCAGTATGTACAATATGGGCCAAATCGTACGATTTGGTCCGAACTGGAACGAAATGCAACGAAATAGTATTAACAGGTACGAAATGGTATGAACTAGTACGAACTCGAAAAAAATGGTACGAAATCGTACCAGTTTATACAATATGGGCCAAATCGTACGATTTGGTCCGAACTGGTACGAAATCATACGAAATGGTATGAAATGGTACAAACAGGTACGAAATCAAACGAACTAGTACGAACTCGAAAAAATGGTACGAAATCGTACCAGTTTATACAATATGGGCCAAATCGTACGATTTGGTCCGAACTGGTACGAAATCATACGAAATGGTATGAAATGGTACAAACAGGTACGAAATCGTACGAACTGGTACGAACTCGAAAAAATGGTACGTACTCGTACTAGTTTATACAATATGGGCCAAATCTTACGATTTGGTCCGAACTGGTACGAAATCATACGAAATGGTATGAAATGGTACAAACAGGTACGAAATCGTACGAACTGGTACGAACTCGAAAAAATGGTACGTACTCGTACTAGTTTATACAATATGGGCCAAATCGTACGATTTGGTCAGAACTGGTGCGAAATCCCACGAAATGGTATTAACAGGTACGAAATCGTACGAAATGGTATGAACTAGTACGAACTCGAAAAAATGGTACGAAATCGTACCAGTTTATACAATATGGGCCAAATCGTACGATTTGGTCCGAACTGGTACGAAATGGTATGAAATGGAACAAACAGGTACGAACTCGTCCAAGTATTTACAATATGGGCCAAATTGTACACTTTGGTCCAAACTGGTACGAAATCACATGAAATGGTATGAACAGATACGAAATCGTACGAAATGGTATGAACTAGTATGAACTCGAAAAAATGGTACGAACTCGTACGAGTATGTACAATATGGGCCAAATCGTAGGATTTGGTCCGAACTGGTACGAAATCCCATGAAATGTTATTAATAAGTACGAAGTGGTATGAACTAGTACGAACTCGAAAAAAAAGGTACGAAATCGTACTAGCTTATACAATATGGGCCAAATCGTACGATTTGGTCCGAACTGGTACGAAATCATACGAAATGGTATGAAATGGTACAAACAGGTACGAAATCAAACGAACTAGTACGAACTCGAAAAAATGGTACGAACTCGTACCAGTATGTACAATATGGGCCAAATCGTACGATTTCGTCCGAACTTGTACGAAATCCCATGAAATGGTATTAATAAGTACGAAATGGTATGAACTAGTACGAACTCGAAAAAAAGGTACGAAATCGTACTAGCTTATACAATATGGGCCAAATCGTACGATTTGGTCCGAACTGGTACGAAATCATTTGAAATGGTATGAAATGGTACAAAACAGGTACGAAGTCGTACGAACTGGTACGAACTCGAAAAAATGGTACGTACTCGTACTAGTTTATACAATATGGGCCAAATCTTACGATTTGGTCCGAACTGGTACGAAATCATACGAAATGGTATGAAATGGTACAAACAGGTACGAAATCGTACGAACTGGTACGCACTCGAAAAAATGGTACGTACTCGTACTAGTTTATACAATATGGGCCAAATCATACGATTTGGTCCGAACTGGTACGAAATCCCACGAAATTGTATTAACAGGTACGAAATCGTACGAAATGGTATGAACAAGTACGAACTCCAAAAAATGGTACGAAATCGTACCAGTTTATACAATATGGGCCAAATCCTACGATTTCGTCCGAACTGGTACGAAAACAAACAAAATGGAGTGAAATTGAACAAATAGGTACAAAATCGTACGAACTAGTATGAACTCGTACGAGTTTGTACATTATGGGCCAAATAGTACAATTTGGCCCGAACTGGTACGAAATCCCACGAAATGGTATGAAATGGTACAAACTAGGACGAAATCGTACGAACTTGTACGAGTTTGTACAATATAGGGCAAATCGTACGATTTGGTCCGAACTGGTACGAAATCTTACGAAATGGTATGAAATGTACAAACAGGCACGAAATTGTACGAACTGGTACGAACTCGTAAAAAATGGTACGAACTCATACGAGTTGGTACAATATGGGCCGAATTGTATGATTTGGTCGAAACTAGTACGAACAGGTACGAAATGGTATGAATAGTACGAACTCGATAAAATGGTTCGAAATCGTACTAGTTTATACAATATGGGCCAAATCGTACGATTTGGTCCGACCTCGTAGGAAATCACACGAAATGGTATGAAGTGGAACAAACAGGTACGAACTTCTCCGAGTATGTACAATATGGGCCAAATTGTACACTTTGGTCCGAACTGGTACGAACTTGAAAAAATGGTACGAACTCGTACCAGTATGTACAATATGGGCCAAATCGTACGATTTGGTCCGAACTGGAACGAAATGCAACGAAATAGTATTAACAGGTACGAAATGGTATGAACTAGTACGAACTCGAAAAAAATGGTACGAAATCGTACCAGTTTATACAATATGGGCCAAATCGTACGATTTGGTCCGAACTGGTACGAAATCATACGAAATGGTATGAAATGGTACAAACAGGTACGAAATCAAACGAACTAGTACGAACTCGAAAAAATGGTACGAACTCGTACCAGTATGTACAATATGGGCCAAATCGTACGATTTGGTCTGAACTGGTACGAATTCCAACGAAATGGTATTAACAGGTACGAAATCGTAAGAAATGGTATGAACTAGTACGAACTCGAAAAAATGGTACGAAATCGTACCAGTTTATACAATATGGGCCAAATCCTACGATTTCTTTCGAACTGGTACGAAAACAAACAAAATGGAGTGAAATTGAACAAATAGGTACAAAATCGTACGAACTAGTATGAACTCGTACGAGTTTGTACATTATGGGCCAAATAGTACAATTTGGCCCGAACTGGTACGAAATCCCACAAAATGGTATGAAATGGTACAAACTAGGACGAAATCGTACGAACTTGTACGAGTTTGTACAATATGGGGCAAATCGTACGATTTGGTCCGAACTGGTACGAAATCTTACGAAATGGTATGAAATGTACAAACAGGCACGAAATTGTACGAACTGGTACGAACTCGTAAAAAATGGTACGAACTCATACGAGTTGGTACAATATGGGCCGAATTGTATGATTTGGTCGAAACTAGTACGAACAGGTACGAAATGGTATGAATAGTACGAACTCAAAAAAATGGTTCGAAATCGTACTAGTTTTTACAATATGGGCCAAATCGTACGATTTGGTCCGACCTCGTAGGAAATCACACGAAATGGTATGAAGTGGAACAAACAGGTACGAACTTCTCCGAGTATGTACAATATGGGCCAAATTGTACACTTTGGTCCGAACTGGTACGAACTTGAAAAAATGGTACGAACTCGTACCAGTATGTACAATATGGGCCAAATCGTACGATTTGGTCCGAACTGGAACGAAATGCAACGAAATAGTATTAACAGGTACGAAATCGTACGAAATGGTATGAACTAGTACGAACTCGAAAAAAATGGTACGAAATCGTACCAGTTTATACAATATGGGCCAAATCGTACGATTTGGTCCGAACTGGTTCGAAATCATACGAAATGGTATGAAATGGTACAAACAGGTACGAAATCAAACGAACTAGTACGAACTCGAAAAAATGGTACGAACTCGTACCAGTATGTACAATATGGGCCAAATCGTACGATTTGGTCCGAACTGGTACGAAATCCAACGAAATGGTATTAACAGGTACGAAATCGTACGAAATGGTATGAACTAGTACGAACTCGAAAAAATGGTACGAAATCGTACCAGTTTATACAATATGGGCCAAATCGTACGATTTGGTCCGAACTGGTACGAAATCATACGAAATGGTATGAAATGGTACGAACAGGTACGAAATCAAACGAACTAGTACGAACTCGAAAAAATGGTACGAATTCGTACGAGTTTGTACAATATGGGCCAAATTGTACGATTTGGTCGAAACTAGTACGAATAGGTACGAAATCGTATGAATAGTACGAACTCGAAAAAATGGTTCGAAATCGTACAAGTTTGTACAATATGGGCCAAATCGTATGATTTGGTCCGAACTGGTACGAAATCACACGAAATGGTATGAAATGGAACAAACAGGTACGAACTCGTCCAAGTATTTACAATATGGGCCAAATTGTACACTTTGGTCCAAATTGGTACGAAATACCATGAAATGGTATGAACAGATACGAAATCGTACGAAATGGTATGAACTAGTATGAACTCGAAAAAATGGTACGAACTCGTACGAGTATGTACAATATGGGCCAAATCGTAGGATTTGGTCCGAACTGGTACGAAATCCCATGAAATGGTATTAATAAGTACGAAATGGTATGAACTAGTACGAACTCGAAAAAAGGTACGAAATCGTACTAGCTTATACAATATGGGCCAAATCGTACGATTTGGTCCGAACTGGTACGAAATCATACGAAATGGTATGAAATGGTACAAACAGGTACGAAATCAAACGAACTAGTACGAACTCGAAAAAATGGTACGAACTCGTACCAGTATGTACAATATGGGCCAAATCGTACGATTTGGTCCGAACTGGTATGAAATCATACGAAATGGTATGAAATGGTACAAACAGGTACGAAATCGTACGAACTGGTACGCACTCGAAAAAATGGTACGTACTCGTACTAGTTTATACAAAATGGGCCAAATCGTACGATTTGGTCCGAACTGGTACGAAATCCCACGAAATGGTATTAACAGGTACGAAATCGTACGAAATGGTATGAACAAGTACGAACTCCAAAAAATGGTACGAAATCGTACCAGTTTATACAATATGGGCCAAATCGTACGATTTGGTCCGAACTGGTACGAAAACAAACAAAATGGATTGAAATTGAACAAATAGGTACGAAATCAAACGAACTAGTACGAACTCGAAAAAATGGTACGAACTCGTACCAGTATGTACAATATGGGCCAAATCGTACGATTTGTTCGACCTGGTAGGAAATCACACGAAATGGTATGAAGTGGAACAAACAGGTACGAACTTCTCCGAGTATGTACAATATGGGCCAAATTGTACACTTTGGTACGAACTGGTACGAACTTGAAAAAATGGTACGAACTCGTACCAGTATGTACAATATGGGCCAAATCGTACGATTTGGTCCGAGCTGGAACGAAATGCAACGAAATGGTATTAACAGGTACGAAATCGTACGAAATGGTATTAACTAGTACGAACTCGAAAAAAATGGTACGAAATCGTACCAGTTTATACAATATGGGCCAAATCGTACGATTTGGTCCGAACTGGTACGAAATCATACGAAATGGTACGAAATGGTACAAACAGGTATGCAATCAAACGAACTAGTACGAACTCGAAAAAATGGTACGAACTCGTACCAGTATGTACAATATGGGCCAAATCGTACGATTTGGTCCGAACTGGTACGAAATCCAACGAAATGGTATTAACAGGTGTCATACCCCAATTTTGTCCGACTAGTTGAAAATCAAATAAAATTGTATTTTTGTGAACACTCATTTTTTAATGGTGTTTTGATGTTTTTTCGAAAATTATCAAAATATGTGCTCTTTGCATGTTTCGCGCGTTTTGCGTCGAATACGTCATTTTACTAGTTTCTGTCGTTTTCGGGTTAATTTCACTATTAAAAATGTGATACAAAAGTCTAGTGGTTTTCGCGGGTGTGCGAATAAAGTGTATAGTAATGGGCGCGTGTCGCAGCGAGTTAGCGAGATTATTATTGTTTTGTTATTGTTATCATTGTTAATTGTATTTATTTATTAGTAGTCATAAAAATAAGAGACACGCAACAAAGAGTCAAATTGTTTATTTTATTTAAATCTGAAGTTACATTTTTCTTAGTTACAAATAAGACAAAAAAAAATGAAAAGTAAAACAAAAAAGGGGTATGTACGCCCTTGCTGTTGTTGCTCAATTTGAGCTACAAGCTCAAAACACCTTCTTCTTGTCTCTTTGGCATTTTGCCATTTTATTGGTTAGACAAAATTGCTTTTTGCATGCACTACCTGATACCTCCTGCAAATTGTTGTTACTTGTCTCCACTAACCCATCCCACACCTAGGTGGCTCTCTAACAAACACAAAAGAACAACCTCCAAACTTGTATATAAGAGGGAAATCGACTAGAGGAAAAGGGAAAAAAAAATTGGAGAAAAATTTGGAGAAGAAAAACAGGAGATCAGAAGCAAGAGAGAAGGGAGGAAAAATGAAAACTCAAAAAGAGAGGTTTAAAGTGCCATAGACTTCATCTTCTTCAATAACCTCACCATTACAACAAACCCTCAACTACACCCTCCATTTTTTATAACACCACAACAACCACCATAACCACTTCCTACAACCACACAACAACTACCACCAACACCACCTAAACAACAACCACCATAACCACCTCCTACAACCACACAACAATAACCACCATAACCACCTCCTACAACACTACAAAACACCAACTACCATCTCTACAAGAACAACTACCACACAACAACCACCAAAACTCATATCTCCAACACTACTCATCTCCTCCACCTCACCACCAAAAACTCATCCCCCTCAACACTACCTCACCACCAAAACTCATATCTCCAACACTACTCATCTCCTCCACCTCACCACCAAAACTCATCTCTCCAATAGCACCACAACACCATTTCACCACCAAACAACCACCACAACCATCCCCACTACAACAACAACCATCCCTACAACAACAACAACAACCCCCACTACAACAACAACCATCCCTACAATAACAAAAACCACCACCACACAACAACAACCACATCCACTCCCATAACCCACAACACCCCCACATAACCACCACTCCACAAAACCAAGAGCCACCACCGCCGGAGTGTCGTCGGAGCTCCACCGGAGCCACCTTCCCCCACCAAAACTTATCCCACACAACAACACAACAATCACCAAACAACCACAACACCATTATCACCATTATTCACCTCATCACCACCACTATCTCTTTCTCAACACCACCACTACCATGAGCCCATTCACCTCTCATCACCACCACTCACAACCACCACAACTTCAGCCCTCCGTTCACGCCTCCCCCTCTCTCACTTTTGCAAAATCCTCCTCCACCTCTCTCTCTCTCTCTTCGTTTCTCTTTCTCTCTCTCCTTTCTAAAATTTTTCTTTCCTCTGGTAGTGCATGGCTACGGCTGGAGAGTGATGATGAAATGATTTTAGTTTTGGTTTGATTCTCATGGGCCTTAGGTAGTCCATTAGTTCCTTTTTTATTTTTTTTCAGTTTATCTTTTTACACCCCATGTTTTAACCCACACAGCCCCCTACATTAGCCCAATACCTCCAAAAATAAAACTGGGCCTCCTGCTGAATAAAAAACGAGTTGGGCTAAGCTTTCCACACCACCCTTTTCCAAATACAACCCACTTACGTTTTTTAGCAAAACTGTTGTTCACACCCCTGTACTTTCTGTCTCGCAGCCCCCCCTCTTCTTTTGTTTCTTTTTTTAGTTCAGAAATGATAGTGGCACCTCCCCATTTTTATGAAGCGAACCCCCCTGTTTTACTCACATACAACCCCATTTTGCTTTTTTATTATTTTATTTTCCTAAAAGCCCATAGTGCTATTTATACCTTTGTTTTACTTCAACATCCCCCTCATCATTCTTGCATTCTTCTCAAAGATTCATCTCCAAATCTCTAGAAGCAAGCTCAAGGCTGAAGGTTAAAGAGTAAATTCAAGTGGTTTAGCACTCATTCATCTTATTTCTTGCTTATTTAGCTTGGAGTTAAGGTATATTCTTGAATCTTAGCATCATCATCAAAGTTTTAGCATCAAAAATATAGATCGTCAATTGGTTTTTTACATACTAAGCATTTCATTACATTTAGAGTTACATCTTATGTAAATATGTTAGTATAATTGTTGTTGTTGAGGGAAAAATGCATCTCAATCATTAACATTTTGGATCCCGGCTACTCTTTTGAATTCATTTGTGCCTATCACTTCCTTGTCTACTCTCATGTGGAATCACCAATACTTAGATAGGCTCATTCCTTACATTGCATCTTCCACTAGATGTGCATTTAGATTCCTTTGCGTTTTGTAGAAATATTTGAGTATGGTTCTCGCCTAGCATCTTCCACTAGATGTGCATTTAGGTTCAATCTTGCCCACTCTTGTATTTTTGCTTAATGCCCAATCCAAGTTTCTTCTTTGCCTATTTATGTGTTGTGGTCTAACATGTGTAGTCTAAGCTAATATTTGGTCAAGAATTCAAGTGAGATTGTTGCTTGCCTAAGGAATCGATTTGCATTCATTGTTTTCTTTTCTAAATGGCCTAGCATGAAAATGGTGACTAGTGACAATCACCCATAACCTTTGTTAGTTTGGTTGTCCTAAGAGCCTAAATTTTTATGCACAAGCTACTAGTGATAATCACCCATAACCTTTGTTAGTTTGATTATCATGAATGCTTTCAATTTCAAAAGATATTTTCCTAAGCATCAAAAGTCATAGCAAGTGTTAGTGATGATCACCCATAACCTTTGTTAGTTTGATCATCATGAGCGCCCCTCACTTTTCAAAACCAAAGCAAAAAGACTTTCACTTTCAAGGCTCGTTAGAACTACGTCGCTTTGATTCCCATTTGGGATACGTAGGAGCGAGTCACGTCCTCGTCAAGCACAACAAACCAAAATTAATTCGATTGCGAAAGCCCTTTTTGATCATCTAAAATAAAAACCGATTATCATTAATGATCACTCGCGCCGTTGCCGTTTGGTTGTTAATGATAATTTCATTTTCAAAAGAGTTAGTAGTGCGGCCACTCTAAACCGTTGTTGTTTGGTCGTCGCGAACACTCGAATCAAAAGCAAAACCGATTATCGTTAATGATCACTCGCGCCGTTGCCGTTTGGTTGTTAATGATAATTTCATTTTCAAAAGAGTTAGTAGCGCGGCCACTCTAAACCGTTGTTGTTTGGTCATCGCGAATCCTCACTCCTACTGCGAAAACTCATCTAAACAGACTAAAAAACAAAAACCTTTTTAGGACACCCAAGAACTACGTAGCTTTGAATTCTCCATCGCACCAGGAGATACGTAGGAACGAGAGGCCAACTCTCGTCAAGCGCCAAAAATAAAAATTTTCATTAAGTCTTCTCACTCCCTTTTTGTAACACCCACTAATGTAACACCCCTTTTCTACCCGTTAATTTATTAGCGTAAAAATCAGAGTTTCAAAATTTTAATTACACCACAAGGGATGTCACACTTACTTCGTTAAACATCATACGCCAAATTACTCACTTTTTGAAAACAGTCTTATAATACTTCCAAAACGTCATTGTCAAATAAATTTACAACTTCACAGCGGAAAGTCCAACAATTATACACAGTCTTGAATAAACTAAAACAACATTTTATTTCCCCCAAGTGTTACATATCAGAGCAGACGACCCGACTCAGCTAGCGAAGGTTCCTAAGCCTTCACTTGCGCTCACCTGCACGTTACCGCATAGGGGTAACATTCAAACAGAAGGGGTGAGTTCATCTAACCATATAATAAAGCATATGATAAGCACTAAGCTAGAGTTATGACACTACATAGACCACACCACGAGACATCAAGTCAATCATCAAGGATAAAACAGTCAATTCCATCAGCAAGGGTAAACAGTCAATCTCATCATCAAGTTACTCGGCACAACGAGTTGTCACAATGTCATGCAGGAGTATGAAATGCAACCCACTCGCGGGCATATGCATGAGGTACCTTTTCCCAAACGTCGCTTAGCCCTTAAGGCCTCATCGTCACTTAGCCACTCAGGCCTCAAAAACGTCACTGGGTTTATGCATATGGGCATGAGACACTATGACATGCACCACTCACAAACACACAAATACACAAATACTCAAATCATAGTCAACTATGTGACCCGTCACTTACCAGTTTGCTCACAAGAAGCACATCACCTGTCAATTCACAATCAACACACAACGTCACTTGGCCTTTTAGACCTTAACATCACTTAGCCTTTCGGGCTTTAAACGTCACTGGGTTTCATCGTCGCTTACACATCAATATCATCAACTCAAACAATAGCCACTGAGGGCAAAAACGTCATTTACACTTCATTATAAATAATAGTAGCCACTAAGGGCAAAACAGTCATTTAACTAGCCACTAAGGGCATCATCGTCATTTACACATCATTATCATTAAAGTTGGCCGCTAAGGCAGAAACGTTCTTTAGAACATCGTCATTGACACCAAAAAGGTTTTTGACACCGAAAACAGTTTTGCAACGCAACAACAACTACCATCGGGGCAGCCACTCGGGCGCCCAGAACCATCAGAAAATAATAAGTTTTCGCTTTTTAAAATAGGACACACTGATAGACAACGAGATGGGCTTCACAACACTTTTTGAAACGTTTAAAACGGACACCCGAGTCAAAAGTTATAGCGAAAACAGTTTGTATTAAAAATCGGGAACGTCCTGAAAATGGCGCCCAGGCACTGGGCGCCTAAGACACAACTTAGACATCCGGAAGCAACACGACGCACGCACACTGACACGCACACACAGCAAGCACAATTCAGCACAACAGCAAGCACAATTCAGCAACACAAACTTTGGCTCATGCGCCCAGCACAAGTGCGCCAATTCCTGCAATGGAGAATTCAACCAAAAACGCAACAACTTGGCACGGGGCGCCCAATCGCGAGGACGCCTAATTCCGTGGCCAAAATTCCCGCAACAACAATGCTTGGCACAGGGCGCCCCACTTAGGGCGCCTAATTCTGCACCTAGACAACAAAATCCAGCAACATCATAAACACAAAAATGGTGCCCTATGCGCCTATGACACCAACAACAACGAATTCGAGCAACACAACTTCATCAAATCACATACAACTCATACAAACAACTTCAAATCGCATATCAACCGTAAAAATAATATCACATCACAAATCAATCATGAACACATAAAGAGTCATCAAAAATCATCCACTGAATCATTATCAATCACAATACCATCAAGGAGTATCCAGGCACTTAGCACGCAAACCACAATTTCTCAACAACAAGTTGTCATATGCCTAGGGTTCATCAATAATCACTAGAAATACATAAAATGGCATACATAGAGCCTACCCCTACTTAGTCCCCATCATAAAACCCTATTATAGAGAAGATGAGACCCACCCTTACCTGGTATCGATGTGTACTCCAATAGCGAATCGATGAACACAAATCCCAAGTTCTCTAGCGTGATTAAATTCCAGTGGGACAATGTCTGACTCGAACGCGTACGGTTATATATAACAACAAAAGGCAATCCAAAAATCATACACTAGAAATATTAAATTATATAAAACTTATATACATTACATATAAATATAAATATCTTTCATAATTTTATTAAACTTTTTATGAAACTTAGATGCATAAGGCTATATATATACCATCTCTTAATATAATAATAGATGTAAGTGTACAGACACAAAATACATCAAACTTTACTAAAGTAACTTGTTAAATCATCTCTAATAAAAATATATTTTGTAAAGTCTAATTTCAAGATGAATATAAAGTATGATATGTGAAGGGTGTATATGCGTACCAGTGTTTTTATGCTATGAGCTAACACCTTGTATTATTAATGAGGGTGAGAGGTATTTGACTAGTGCTTGGATTAAAGGTGCCGACATAAAACATAAATTGAATTTGCCAATCCCCATAGAATTTGTGTGAAAGAAGACATCGCCTTGTAAGAGTTCAAGTTGATCTCGCTACATGCTAGCCTTGAACATATGCTTACACGTGGTTACTCATAATCATGGAAGGGACATGCAATTGCTCATAGAAAGGCACTGTCGTATGCTTGCATTGATGGAGCTATGAATTAGATGGCTCAGAAACTTTACAAACCAACCAATAAGAATGGATCTTACGATTCGATCATTCATGTATAGGCTTCAAGTTCCCTTTGGTTTTTACTTTGGTACAGGAGCAAGCGAATTTGCAATATGAAAAAGAATGTTTCGTCAAAGAATGATGAAAGTAATAGCGAGAGAGAGGGCATGTCGGCTATGACTACGAAGGAAAACTAGGTTTTTAGAATAAAAAGGTATAGAGTGAACAATGCTAAGGCCCAAGGAGATTACAAGTCTGGTTTCAGATTATTTTAAAAACTTAATGAAATCCTTCTTGAAGCATTTTAGAAATAAGGACTCGTTTGAATAATTCTCTCATGAGAATATAAATATTAAAATACTAATAACATAAAAATATAATTTTTAATAAAATAATTCAAAAAAAAACTAAGAAAATAGCTAGAAATTAATAAAATGTTACTAGTCATTTATCAACTACAATTCGACCGTATACTAGAATTTCTCAAAAATTACTTTGTCACATATGCACGTAAAATCACTAAGTGATAGGATTGAAAAATTGGGGTGTTACAACTCTCCCCCACTTAAAGGAATTTCGTCCTCGAAATTTTTATCCGCCAAGGCTAACACTCTCCCACCAACGACTAAGCCATCTAGACAACTAATGCTATCCATCGTGCTGATTACCATTGCTTTGATTACCGGCGGTAAGTACTTGGGCGGCCGTCCCTCGTACTTGTTCAGCCAGGTAACTTCAAGTAGTAATAATTCGACCCACTCTCTACTTCGCTGCGCTACTCTGATAAACTAGCTCGCATTTTACCTCACTCATCTACCCTTAAGGATAACAAAATACATCAATCATCACAGCATCAAGACGGAATTCACAGGATGCATAACAGTCGTACAACAAGTCTCATAATTTTAGCAACACGGCGACAGTCATCCACAAACAACTTTGCCACCCAGGCGACATCAACAATCACAACTGCCACTCAGGCGACATCCACAACTACAATTGCCACTCAGGCGACATCAACAATTACAATTGCCACTCAGGCGACATCAACAATTACAATTGCCACTCAGGCGACATCAACAATTACAATTGCCACTCAGGCGACATCAACAATTACAATTGCCACTCAGGCGACATCAACAACTACAATTGCCACTCAGGCGACACCAACAACTAAAAACCAACAACAGAGCAACATCATCAACAACACAATATTAACAACTCAGTCACACAATCGGGCACTAAGGCACCGGCAACGGTTAACAATCGAATTAGGCACAACTCATAAAAATAGGGGCAGCGCATAAGTTAGAAACAGTAACAGTACTTTTCGGTACGGTGAAAGTAATTTTTAAAGAAAGCAACGATGATTTTTCAGGAGTCAACAACAATCATCACAGGAGGACAGCAGCAGTAGCTTTCAGAAAACAGCAATAATAGTTTTTCGAAAAACAACAACAACAATAACATCAACAACATCCCGAGGAAGCTCACTAAATGCGTAACTATAGCAACAACAAGGCACACGGCACGGAAACAATGGCCTAATGTCACATGGCAACAACAACAATAGTTTTTCAGGAAGTGACAACAATAATTTTTCACAAAAACAGTAACAATAGTTTTTCAGAAAAAAAACTGCAACAATAATTTTCAATGCTACTATCAGTATCCAACCATAAAATTGTCTATGAGTCGTTCAAAAGCAATTTTCAAAATCTCTTCATCCTTTAGACTCCAAACCACCAATAGGGCAACTCATAAAAATAGAGACAGTCAACAACCCAAAAACAGGCACAACTCGTAAAATAGCAGCAGTGTACAAAAGTAGGGACAGTAACAGTTATTCTTGAAAGCACTGACAGCGGCCTTAGGAAGCAGCAACAACAACTTTTAAAAAGGTAGCAACAATCATTTTCAGCAATAGTCATTTTGCAGAAAACCATAACAATTATCCGAATAAAACAGCAACATTATTTTCTGAAAACAGCAATGATCGTTTTTCAGAAACAGCAACAATTATTTAAATAAAACAGCAACAGCAGTTTATACAAAACAGTAGTAGCATTCGACTTTTTAAAACAGCATGGCATTTATCATTCAAACAGCAATAGCAAATAGCTCAGGATGACCCACGAAACATTATCAACTACGTACACAGGAACACGGTTAACATTTAAAACCTTATTGCAACTAGTCAGCCCAAAGAATAGTTACATTAACATTTACAGTAATTAGTTAATTCGGCCCAAGTGCACAAGCGTCCAAAATGCACATTTTTAAATCTTAAGATTTTTAAAACCACGTAACGCATATCGCAAGAGTGCAACTGCTAAAACAAAATCCGAATCGTTTATAAAAGTGATTTTCAATGCTAATCTCGGCATCCAGCCGTAAAAGTGTTTAATCGATGTTCAAAAACAATTTCGGAACTTCCATTATTTTTCGGATTATAAAACTCTATAGCGCAATTCAAGAAGTAACGACCAAAAAGATTTTGTCATAAAACTCAAGCATACAAGACTCCACCTTGAGGAAAATTAGGCAAGTCAAAATAGCAATCACATGAGACGGTAGTCCTCAGCTAAAATTGTTACATCAAATTGCGGTCTTTTCCAAAAAGAGTTGAGGTCAAAATTATAGCACTCAATGAAGATATTTTTCGTTTGTAGTGATTAAAACGCTACGACAGTTATTAGTGCAGCAATAACTTGAAATAGTCCACAAAATAATTTTACAACGCATTCAGTTTTCAAACATCAAACGTATTCACAGGATTTTTCGTAAAAGCTCAGCGTCGACCTCTTAAAATAGTTCGGACATATCAACATAAGAAAGTACATGCGACTTAACGATCCACAGCAACAGCAATTAATTCGACATTTTACGTAAAACACACAGAGCTCAATATCAACTAAAACACATGTGAACATTTAAACAACATGACAATTCATTTAGAAGCACGCAGCAATAAGGTCAACAACAAGGATCACAACAGCAAAACACAGTTCTCACACTGAATACACAATAGGGCACACAGCACTAGTAGGGAAACCTCTCCCACTAGTTCACTTACCAATAGCAACTTTCCGGTGTACCTGCAACGCAAACAACGGTCAGCACTGAAAAGACAACAGTTGGTCACTATCTGACACAACGACTCGACGACTCGGCCGGACAGACCAACCATTGCTCTGATACCACTAATGTAACACCCACTAATGTAACACCCCTTTTCTACCCGTTAATTTATTAGCGTAAAAATCAGAGTTTCAAAATTTTAATTACACCACAAGGGATGTCACACTTACTTCGTTAAACATCATACGCCAAATTACTCACTTTTTGAAAACAGTCTTATAATACTTCCAAAACGTCATTGTCAAATAAATTTACAACTTCACAGCGGAAAGTCCAACAATTATACACAGTCTTGAATAAACTAAAACAACATTTTATTTCCCCCAAGTGTTACATATCAGAGCAGACGACCCGACTCAGCTAGCGAAGGTTCCTAAGCCTTCACTTGCGCTCACCTGCACGTTACCGCATAGGGGTAACATTCAAACAGAAGGGGTGAGTTCATCTAACCATATAATAAAGCATATGATAAGCACTAAGCTAGAGTTATGACACTACATAGACCACACCACGAGACATCAAGTCAATCATCAAGGATAAAACAGTCAATTCCATCAGCAAGGGTAAACAGTCAATCTCATCATCAAGTTACTCGGCACAACGAGTTGTCACAATGTCATGCAGGAGTATGAAATGCAACCCACTCGCGGGCATATGCATGAGGTACCTTTTCACAAACGTCGCTTAGCCCTTAAGGCCTCATCGTCACTTAGCCACTCAGGCCTCAAAAACGTCACTGGGTTTATGCATATGGGCATGAGACACTATGACATGCACCACTCACAAACACACAAATACACAAATACTCAAATCATAGTCAACTATGTGACCCGTCACTTACCAGTTTGCTCACAAGAAGCACATCACCTGTCAATTCACAATCAACACACAACGTCACTTGGCCTTTTAGACCTTAACATCACTTAGCCTTTCGGGCTTTAAACGTCACTGGGTTTCATCGTCGCTTACACATCAATATCATCAACTCAAACAATAGCCACTGAGGGCAAAAACGTCATTTACACTTCATTATAAATAATAGTAGCCACTAAGGGCAAAACAGTCATTTAACTAGCCACTAAGGGCATCATCATCATTTACACATCATTATCATTAAAGTTGGCCACTAAGGCAGAAACGTTCTTTAGAACATCGTCATTGACACCAAAAAGGTTTTTGACACCGAAAACAGTTTTGCAACGCAACAACAACTACCATCGGGGCAGCCACTCGGGCGCCCAGAACCATCAGAAAATAATAAGTTTTCGCTTTTTAAAATAGGACACACTGATAGACAACGAGATGGGCTTCACAACACTTTTTGAAACGTTTTAAAACGGACACCCGAGTCAAAAGTTATAGCGAAAACAGTTTGTATTAAAAATCGGGAACGTCCTGAAAATGGCCCTGGGCGCCTAAGACACAACTTAGACATCCGGAAGCAACACGACGCACGCACACTGACACGCACACACAGCAAGCACAATTCAGCACAACAGCGAGCACAATTCAGCAACACAAACTTTGGCTCATGCGCCCAGCACAAGTGCGCCAATTCCTGCAATGGAGAATTCAACCAAAAACGCAACAACTTGGCACGGGGCGCCCAATCGCGAGGACGCCTAATTCCGTGGCCAAAATTCCAGCAACAACAATGCTTGGCACAGGGCGCCCCACTTAGGGCGCCTAATTCTGCACCTAGACAACAAAATCCAGCAACATCATAAACACAAAAATGGTGCCCTATGCGCCTATGACACCAACAACAACGAATTCGAGCAACACAACTTCATCAAATCACATACAACTCATACAAACAACTTCAAATCGCATATCAACCGTAAAAATAATATCACATCACAAATCAATCATGAACACGTAAAGAGTCATCAAAAATCATCCACGGAATCATTATCAATCACAATACCATCAAGGAGTATCCAGGCACTTAGCACGCAAACCACAATTTCTCAACAACAAGTTGTCATATGCCTAGGGTTCATCAATAATCACTAGAAATACATAAAATGGCATACATAGAGCCTACCCCTATTTAGTCCCCATCATAAAACCCTATTATAGAGAAGATGAGACCCACCCTTACCTGGTATCGATGTGTACTCCAATAGCGAATCGATGAACACAAATCCCAAGTTCTCTAGCGTGATTAAATTCCAGTGGGACAATGTCTGACTCGAACGCGTACGGTTATATATAACAACAAAAGGCAATCCAAAAATCATACACTAGAAATATTAAATTATATAAAACTTATATACATTACATATAAATATAAATATCTTTCATAATTTTATTAAACTTTTTATGAAACTTAGATGCATAAGGCTATATATATACCATCTCTTAATATAATAATAGATGTAAGTGTACAGACACAAAATACATCAAACTTTACTAAAGTAACTTGTTAAATCATCTCTAATAAAAATATATTTTGTAAAGTCTAATTTCAAGATGAATATAAAGTATGATATGTGAAGGGTGTATATGCGTACCAGTGTTTTTATGCTATGAGCTAACACCTTGTATTATTAATGAGGGTGAGAGGTATTTGACTAGTGCTTGGATTAAAGGTTCCGACATAAAACATAAATTGAATTTGCCAATCCCCATAGAATTTGTGTGAAAGAAGACATCGCCTTGTAAGAGTTCAAGTTGATCTCGCTACATGCTAGCCTTGAACATATGCTTACACGTGGTTACTCATAATCATGGAAGGGACATGCAATTGCTCATAGAAAGGCACTGTCGTATGCTTGCATTGATGGAGCTATGAATTAGATGGCTCAGAAACTTTACAAACCAACCAATAAGAATGGATCTTACGATTCGATCATTCATGTATAGGCTTCAAGTTCCCTTTGGTTTTTACTTTGGTACAGGAGCAAGCGAATTTGCAATATGAAAAAGAATGTTTCGTCAAAGAATGATGAAAGTAATAGCGAGAGAGAGGGCATGTCGGCTATGACTACGAAGGAAAACTAGGTTTTTTAGAATAAAAAGGTATAGAGTGAACAATGCTAAGGCCCAAGGAGATTACAAGTCTGGTTTCAGATTATTTTAAAAACTTAATGAAATCCTTCTTGAAGCATTTTAGAAATAAGGACTCGTTTGAATAATTCTCTCATGAGAATATAAATATTAAAATACTAATAACATAAAAATATAATTTTTAATAAAATAATTCAAAAAAAAAACTAAGAAAATAGCTAGAAATTAATAAAATGTTACTAGTCATTTATCAACTACAATTCGACCGTATACTAGAATTTCTCAAAAATTACTTTGTCACATATGCACGTAAAATCACTAAGTGATAGGATTGAAAAATTGGGGTGTTACACTTTTCAATAAAGAGGCAAAATAAAAGCATTTTCAAATCAACACTTCAAACCACACATTTAATTAAAGGTTCCCTTTCGGTAGAAAGGAGGTACGGGGTGCTAATACCTTCCCCATGCCTAACTGACCCCCGAACCCATATCTCTAGTTTTCGAAAGACCATCCGCCTTCTCTAAAAGACCTTTTTTCAATGTTTTGGTCTTAAAATTAAAATATTGGTGGCGGCTCCAAACTTTTTCCACGTTGTCAAACGAAAAGTCCCAAACCGGATTTTTCGGGCGCAACAACAGGTACGAAATCGTACGAAATGGTATGAACTAGTACGAACTCGAAAAAATGGTACGAAATCGTATCAGTTTATACAATATGGGCCAAATCGTACGATTTGGTCCGAACTGGTACGAAATCATACGTAATGGTATGAAATGGTACGAACAGGTACGAAATCAAACGAACTAGTACGAACTCGAAAAAATGGTACGAATTCGTACGAGTTTGTACAATATGGGCCAAATTGTACGATTTGGTCGAAACTAGTACGAATAGGTACGAAATCGTATGAATAGTATGAACTCGAAAAAATGGTTCGAAATCGTACTAGTTTATACAATATGGGCCAAATCGTACGATTTGGTGCGACCTGGTACGAAATCACACGAAATGGTATGAAATGGTACAAACAGGTACGATATCGTACGAACTGGTACGAACCCGTACAAGTTTGTACAATATGGGCCAAATCGTACGATTTGGTCCGAACTGGTACGAAATCACACGAAATGGTATGAAATGGAACAAACAGGTACGAACTCGTCCATGTTCAAGCCTAGTTAACTTTGATGTGTGGTTTTAAAATTAATTGAGTTGAAAGCTTTGTTTTACTTCTTTTCTATTTGTTCACAATGCCATGTTCATGCATTCCTCAATTCCCGTGTCCCCTATTCTCTGCTCCCTTTCTTAAGGTAAAAACATGCATTTCCTCCCATTCTATTATGATCCCTTCTTCTCCACTCCCTTTCTTGAGGTAAGCAGTGCATATGACTGTTGCTGAAACCTAGGTTGGATTATTAGTATTGTGATATTGAACCCTAGGGTAGACGACATGTTATTACCTGCTATTATTTGGACTGTTCTGGGTTTTCCTTTGCAGGTGGGGTATATGTGGGTAGTTTTAGGCGGTATGCCCTTGCTGCACACACTCACACCTTATGCTTACTATGCTTTGAGAGGGGCCTAAAACCTAAGGTCTGACAAAACTTAGGAGAGTGGAAACGAGTAGTGACTGGCAATTGGACTGTTGTCCTTCCGACTCTCACGAAAGTTTCAGCCAGAGTATGCTCTTTCATGATGCCTCACACCAGATGGCGTTCCATCGTTGTGGGTGCTATTGTGAAAGAGAATTAGCTCTGGTAGCCTGGTGAGGAAGTGACTAGAACCCGCATGGGAGGAACATTTGAGTTGTCCTAGAACTTAGGTCCCCACTGTAACGCCCAAAATAATTTAATTAATTAATTGATTAAATTATTTAGGTGTTGCATTATTAATATTATTATTTATAAGGTTATTATTATTATTAGAATTATTTTAAGAGGTGGTATATGGTAGGGGGGAGTGGCGGAATAGAGAGGAATGGGCTTAAGTGAAGCCCATGATCCAACTAACCTGGGTTTTGAGAAGGGACTTGCCTAGGGCTAGTCATTTTTGCTCCAAAACGAAATTTTGAAACCCTAGAGTGCTAAGAGAGAAGAGGTGCCGTGAGCTTGGGGAAAGAAGGAGAGGATTCGCGAAATCAAGAAGGAAAAAGGAGAGAAGGATTCGAGATCAAGAAGAAAAGAGGTTTCCCGTTGTTGCTGTGGCTCTGTAGGTGTCTGCCCTCTAGAATTC
The DNA here is from genome assembly GCA_039519185.1 of Astragalus membranaceus. Lineage (NCBI taxonomy): Eukaryota > Viridiplantae > Streptophyta > Magnoliopsida > Fabales > Fabaceae > Astragalus > Astragalus membranaceus. The sequence goes on from CM076853.1 coordinate 26,404,844, forward strand.
GATTCATCTTCTTGAAAAGGTAAGGGTGAGCGTTTTCAATTTAATGTAATTGAGTATATGGTGGGTTTGTGGGTTGTTGATGGTGGTTGAATTCGAAATTGATATGTTAAGAGAAATGTTGGATTGATTTATTATTATTGATATGTGAATTGCCCTAGGAGATGAAGGGATGAATTTCGATTTCTTTTTGGTGATTGAAGTGTGGCTAATTTCGAAGTTGGTGAATTGTTGGCGTTGGAAAGAAATTTTTGATGAATTAAGTGATAGGAGTATAAGTAATTGAATGATACCAAAGAAATGAAACTAGACAATGTTGCTGTCACCATAATAATATGCTGCTGTGTTGTCAATTATGCATGTGCTGTTTGCAGAATTTTGTATTGCTGGTTGCCACAATATTCATGTGCTGTGTGCAGGAATTTTTTATGTTGCTGTTTGTCATTAAAAGGCATTGCTGTTGCTGTTTTTATAAAAACAAATGCTGCTGTTACAGAATTATTTATGTTGCTGTTTGGCATTAAAATGTATTGTTGTTTGCTGTTTTTATAAAAACAAATGCTGCTGTTACAGAATTATTTATGTTGCTGTTTGGCATTAAAATATGTTGCTGTTTGCTGTTTTTATTAAAGAACAATGGTGCTGTAGCAGAATTACAAAAATGATGTTTTTAACCATTTAAATGGGTTGCTGTTTGCTAATTTTGTCAAGGAAAAATGCTGCTGTTTGGGTTGTTTTTAGCGCTTAAAAATGATGCTGTTTTAACTGTTTTATCTCGAAAAAAAATTGTTGCTGTGGTACTGCTGTTAGCGTATAAAAATGTTGCTATGAGTGGGGTTTTTGCGCATAAATGGCCACTGTTTTTCAGCTTCGATTTGTTGCCGTTTACTAACCGAATTTCTGTACTTTGTAAAAGAAAAGAGCGTGTAAATGTGACTTTGATACTATAACTATTTTTCCGGTTAAAAATGTGAGGTTTCTTCCACTTGGAAAATGAGATGTTCTTCTCAAGTTTATTTGTGGTGCTTCCTAAGTATGAAAGTGAAATGTTTATCCAAAATTTTAAAAATGTTGTTATTCGAAAATTTAACTAGGTTGTTACTTAAATTTTTATGTGTAGTTATTTACATTTGGATGAATGTCTCCTAAATTTTAAAATGTGTTGTTACTTGAAAATTTAGGATCATTGTTACCTAAGATTTAAAGATGTTGTTACTCAAATTTTTGAAATTGATTGTTTATGAAGAGTTGTGACATTAATATGGTGACTATGATGAATACACTCTATGAGTGTCTTATGGTGGTGATGACGAGTACTCCGGGTGAGCGAATTTTGGTGATTGCACATGTGTCCATAGTGTCTCATAGCATGTGCATCTTATGACGAATAGGCTTCGGCCTCTCAGTGACGGTGTGCCCATAGTGGCTTATTTATGACGAGAAAACAGTGACGGTGTGCCCATAGTGGCTTATTATGACGAGTATGGTACCATCATGCATATGCCCAGGTGTGGGTTGCATTTTCATGCGCATACATTTTTTTTTATGACAGGTGATGTGAATTGTGATTTTTGGTTTTGTGTGTGATGACGACGAAGTTGATGTTAATGATGATGTGTGTGTGATAGTTTGCTCATATTACTCTACTGTATGCTTAATTATATTATGTTGGAAATTCTCACCCCTTCTGCTTGGAATGTTGCTCTATTGTGGCAACGCTGCAGGTGACTCCGATTGAAGGACATGCTGCCTTCCTTTATAGCTGTTGAGATGTTTTGAGTCGCTCTCTGATATTGTAACACCTAGGGGGCGGGGTTGAAGTTGATAAGTTATTTAATTAGCTGTTTAATGATTTTATGGATGTTTTGAGACGTGTTTGAGTGACCTTGGTGAGTTATTGCTATTTCCGCTGTGATGAGATTATTTTGAAGTTTAACTTTTGCGATGACTGCGTTGGTGCATAAATTTTAATGGCGAAGGCGATGAGTTTTTATAAATGAAGATATGACATCTCTTTCCTACTAATTAAATATTATTTTCGAAAATGAAAGTACTCTGATAATGACGTGCACATTAAGGGGTAGAAAAGGGGTGTTACATTAGTGGTATCAGAGCAATGGTTGGTCCGTCCGGCCATGTCGTCGAGTCGTTGTGTCAGATAGTGACCAACTGTTGTCTTTCAGTGCTGACCATTGTTTATGTTGCAGGTACGCCAAAAGTTTCCATTGGTAAGTGAACTAGTGGGGGAGATGTCCCTACTAGCGCTGTGTGCCTTATTGTGTTTTCGGTGTGTGAATTGCGTCTGTTTGTTGTGGTCCTTGTTGTTGACTTTCCTTGCTGCGTGTTTCTAAAATGATTTGCCTTGTTGCCTGTTACTCTGCAATGTGTTTTGATGTTTGAAAACTGAATGCGTTGTAAAATTATTTTGTGGACTATTTCAAGTTATTGCTGCACTAATAACTGTCGTAGCGTTTTAATCACTACAAACAAAAAATATCTTCATTGAGTGCTATAATTTTGACCTCAACTCTTTTTGGAAAAGACCGCAATTTGATGTAACAATTTTAGCTGAGGACTACCGTCTCATGTGATTGCTATTTTGATTTGCCTAATTTTCCTCAAGGTGGAGTCTTGTATGCTTGAGTGTTATGACAAAATCTTTTGGTCGTTACTTCTTGAATTGCGCTATAGAGTTTTATAATCCGAAAAATAATGGGAGTTCCGAAATTGTTTTTGAACATCCATTAAACACTTTTACGGCTGGATACCGAGATTAGCATTGAAAATCACTTTTATAAACGATTCGGATTTTGTTTTAGCAGTTGCACTCTTGTGATATGTGTTACGTGGTTTTAAAAAATCTTAAGATTTAAAAATGTGCATTTTGGACGCTTGTGCACTTGGGCCGAATTAACTAATTACTGTAAATGTTAATGTAACTATTCATTTGGGCTGACTAGTTGTAATAAGGTTTTAAATGTTAACCGTGTTCCTGTGTACTTAGTTGATAATGTTTCGTGGATTATCCTGAGATATTTGCTATTGCTGTTTGAATGATAAATGCCATGCTGTTTTAAAAAGTCGAATGCTACTGCCGTTTTGTTTATACTGCTGTTGCTGTTTTATTTAAATAACGTTGCTGTTTTATTCGGATAATTGTTATGGTTTTCTGCAAAACGACTATTGCTGAAAAATGATTGTTGCTACCTTTTAAAAGTTGTTGTTGCTGTTTCCTAAGGCCGCTGTCAGTGCTTTCAAAAATAACTGTTACTGTCCCTACTTTTGTACACTGCTGCTATTTTACGAGTTGTGCCTGTTTTTGGGTTGTTGACTGTCTCTATTTTTATGAGTTGTCCTATTTGGTGGTTTGGGGTCTAAAGGATGAAGAGATTTTGAAAAATGCTTTTGAACGACTCATAGACAATTTTATGGTTGGATACTGATAGTAGCATTGAAAATTATTTTTGGGACCCTGTTGCGAACTTCTTTGAGTCAGCTTTTATTGCCATATGTTCTTAAGGATATTCTACTCAAACCATTTAAGCTGTCGTTTAGTCTTGAAGAGAGAGAATCAACTTCTGTGACGTGTTTTATTTCTTGTGTTGAAAACTCCAAATAAAATGTTTCGTGCGTGTGTGTCACTTCTCTAAGAAGCTATTCTGTAGTTGATGAATAATATCACTGGACTTGGTTTTCGATTTTCTGCTGGTTTGGAAAATGCTTGGTTTTCGAAAGGACGCCGTAGTTACTTCTTTTGGATCCCGGGGAAAAATGTTTCGAGGTTTTTTTTTCGAATTTTCTAAACTAATTTGAAAATTAAGTGTTCTGACTTTGTGACATCTGAATCTGGACTGTAATTTCAAATAGTACATTTTCGCACTTCCGCTTGCAAATATTTTTGAGGTAAAAGGAGTACCGTCTTTAGTGATATGTCGAATGTGCGACTGTTGTGCTGTTTGAATTTTTGTGCATTGGGTGTTCACTGATTCGTAGTCATAAGATTTTCTTAGTGCCATACTCCTTAATCCTTGATCTTGAACACCTTGTGATATGCTTTTATGTTATATGTAAATGTTGTGTTATTGAAAATTATTGTTGCAGTTTTTCTGAAAACTATTGTTACTGTTTTTGTGAAAATTATTGTTGTTACTTCCTGAAAAACTATTGTTGTTGTTGCCATGTGATGCTATGCCATTGTTTCCGTGCCGTGTGCCTTGTTGTTGCTATATTTACGCATTTAGTAAACTTCCTTGTGATGTTGTTGATGTTATTGTTGTTGTTGTTTTTCGAAAAACTATTATTGCTGTTTTCTGAAGACTATGTTGCTGTTTTTCTAAAAACTAATATTGCTGTTTTCTGGAAGATATTGTCGCTGTCTTTGAAAATAATTGTTGCTGTTTTAAGAGGAATAATTGTTGCCGTTTTCAGAAAACTACTGTTGCTGTTTTTCTGAAAATTACTGTTGCTATTTTCTGAAAAATAATTGCTGCTGTTTTCAGAAAAATAATTGTTGCTGTTTTTCTGATAATAATTGTTACTGGTCCGAAAAATTATTGTTACTGTTCTCGATCTTATGCGCTGCTCCGTGTATCTTGTTGTTTTGATATGTTGTCTGTTGACCCTTGGTTGACGTTGTGGAAATATGTTATGTGATCGTATAATACGTGCCAATTTGTTGCTGTTGTCGAAGGCGCTTGCCCTCGGGCGCGCCATGCCTGTTTAGTTGTGTTGCTTGCGGCGCCTTAGCGCCCACCGTTGTGGCTAAGTTGTTAGTCCTGATGCTGCTGATTGTTATCGTGATTGTTGAGGTTGTGGTTGTTGCCTGGTCGTATGCTGATGTCTTACTATTGTTGTCTTGGGTATCGCCGAATGGCCCAAGTTGTGTTGTTGTTTGCCTTGGGTATCGCGGAATGGCCCAAGTGGTGTTGTTGTTTTGTCCGGGGTACCGCTGAATGGCCCACATGGATTGTGTTGTTATTATTGTTGATTTGCTATTGTGGGCCTATGGCCGTTGTTGAGATTGGATGTTGTTGTGCTGTTATGCAAATTGTTGTGTTAAGGGTATCGCTGAATGACCCAAATTTGACGTTGGTGCTATTTTGTTGATATTGATTGATACGATTGTTTTAGTGGTGCTTGTGGTGTGATAGAGTTGCCTAAAGCTAGGAGTAATGGAGAGTGAGCCTGATTATTAGTTAGCGCTGGTTGCCTAAAGGGTCGTTAGTTGGCTAGTGGAAGAGTGATTGCGTCGGTAGTTAAAATTTCGAGGGCGAAATTCTCTTAAGTGGGGGAGAGTTGTAACGCCCAAAATAATTTAATTAATTAATTGATTAAATTATTTAGGTGTTGCATTATTAATATTATTATTTATAAGGTTATTATTATTATTAGAATTATTTTAAGAGGTGGTATATGGTAGGGGGGAGTGCCGAAATAGAGAGGAATGGGCTTAAGTGAAGCCCATGATCCAACTAACCTGGGTTTTGAGAAGGGACTTGCCTAGGGCTAGTCATTTTTGCTCCAAAACGAAATTTTGAAACCCTAGAGTGCTAAAAGAGAAGAGGTGCCGTGAGCTTGGGGAAAGAAGGAGAGGATTCGCGAAATCAAGAAGGAAAAAGGAGAGAAGGATTCGAGATCAAGAAGAAAAGAGGTTTCCCGTTGTTGCTGTGGCTCTGTAGGTGTCTGCCCTCTAGAATTCGATTCATCTTCTTGAAAAGGTAAGGGTGAGCATTTTCAATTTAATGTAATTGAGTATATGGTGGGTTTGTGGGTTGTTGATGGTGGTTGAATTCGAAATTGATATGTTAAGAGAAATGTTGGATTGATTTATTATTATTGATATGTGAATTGCCCTAGGAGATGAAGGGATGAATTTCGATTTCTTTTTGGTGATTGAAGTGTGGCTAATTTCGAAGTTGGTGAATTGTTGGCGTTGGAAAGAAATTTTTGATGAATTAAGTGATAGGAGTATAAGTAATTGAATGATACCAAAGAAATGAAACTAGACAATGTTGCTGTCACCATAATAATATGCTGCTGTTTTGTCAATTATGCATGTGCTGTTTGCAGAATTTTGTATTGCTGGTTGCCACAATATTCATGTGCTGTGTGCAGGAATTTTTTATGTTGCTGTTTGTCATTAAAAGGCATTGCTGTTGCTGTTTTTATAAAAACAAATGCTGCTGTTACAGAATTATTTATGTTGCTGTTTGGCATTAAAATGTATTGCTGTTTGCTGTTTTTATAAAAACAAATGCTGCTGTTACAGAATTATTTATGTTGCTGTTTGGCATTAAAATATGTTGCTGTTTGCTGTTTTTATTAAAGAACAATGGTGCTGTAGCAGAATTACAAAAATGATGTTTTTAACCATTTAAATGGGTTGCTGTTTGCTAATTTTGTCAAGGAAAAATGCTGCTGTTTGGGTTGTTTTTAGCGCTTAAAAATGATGCTGTTTTTACTGTTTTTTCGCGAAAAAAAATTGTTGCTGTGGTACTGCTGTTAGCGTATAAAAATGTTGCTATGAGTGGGGTTTTTGCGCATAAATGGCCACTGTTTTTCAGCTTCGATTTGTTGCCGTTTACTAACCGAATTTCTGTACTTTGTAAAAGAAAAGAGCGTGTAAATGTGACTTTGATACTATTACTATTTTTCCGGTTAAAAATGTGAGGTTTCTTCCACTTGGAAAATGAGATGTTCTTCTCAAGTTTATTTGTGGTGCTTCCTAAGTATGAAAGTGAAATGTTTATCCAAAATTTTAAAAATGTTGTTATTCGAAAATTTAACTAGGTTGTTACTTAAATTTTTATGTGTAGTTATTTACATTTGGATGAATGTCTCCTAAATTTTAAAATGTGTTGTTACTTGAAAATTTAGGATCATTGTTACCTAAGATTTAAAGATGTTGTTACTCAAATTTTTGAAATTGATTGTTTATGAAGAGTTGTGACATTAATATGGTGACTATGATGAATACACTCTATGAGTGTCTTATGGTGGTGATGACGAGTACTCCGGGTGAGCGAATTTTGGTGATTGCACATGTGTCCATAGTGTCTCATAGCATGTGCATCTTATGACGAATAGGCTTCGGCCTCTCAGTGACGGTGTGCCCATAGTGGCTTATTTATGACGAGAAAACAGTGACGGTGTGCCCATAGTGGCTTATTATGACGAGTATGGTACCATCATGCATATGCCCAGGTGTGGGTTGCATTTTCATGCGCATACATTTTTTTTTATGACAGGTGATGTGAATTGTGATTTTTGGTTTTGTGTGTGATGACGACGAAGTTGATGTTAATGATGATGTGTGTGTGATAGTTTGCTCATATTACTCTACTGTATGCTTAATTATATTATATTGAGTCGCTCTCTGATATTGTAACACCTAGGGGGCGGGGTTGAAGTTGATAAGTTATTTAATTAGCTGTTTAATGATTTTATGGATGTTTTGAGACGTGTTTGAGTGACCTTGGTGAGTTATTGCTATTTCCGCTGTGATGAGATTATTTTGAAGTTTAACTTTTGCGATGACTGCGTTGGTGCATAAATTTTAATGGCGAAGGCGATGAGTTTTTATAAATGAAGATATGACATCTCTTTCCTACTAATTAAATATTATTTTCGAAAATGAAAGTACTCTGATAATGACGTCCACATTAAGGGGTAGAAAAGGGGTGTTACACCCACCATCGTAGGACACAAGGGGCATACCAAATTGTGGGTTGCATGGTAATATAGACATGTTTTCAAAAAAGAGTAGGAGGTTTTTCAAATAAAAAGTAGAGAAAGAGCTGCCGTTATAGCCTTTCTCTTACTTGGTCCATATGAAACCACGTACGGCTCGCATTTTTCAAAAAAAACAAAAAAAACTTGAACTAATGCCAATAAGGGTTTTGCCCTAATCTGCATATGCATAAAACATCATCATCATTTTGCATGCATCCTCGCATTGCATCCAACAGAAGCTTTTACAGTTCATGCATGCATCCTTGCATTTCATCAAAGTTTGTTTACCGAGAATCCCAAAGTGACAAAGAATCTTGTCATAGGCACGATGTGGAATCAAAAGTGAAACAGCGTATACTCCGAGGTGTGAGTTTGTTTAAGTTTGAATGCATGGAATGTGCTTTGTTTCGCTTATTGATTCTAACCTTGTTGTGTTTCAAAGAAAAAATAATCGAAATCCACCGTTAAACCTATGGCAAGACATAGCACACCGTGATTCCCGGCACCAAGACAAACATGAAATCATACATAGTGCATTGCACTTGCATTCAAACAAGTATTAGTGCATACCGTCTTTTATCAAAAAAAAAAAACCAAAAATCAAGAAAAATCAAAAATTATTATTTTCCACAAGTTTTTTTAGAAAACATAGTACATGCATTTTTTCTTTGCATTACAAAAAATAATCAAATAAACATCTCATTTCGCATGCATTTTCATAAGAATCGTATCTTTCCACGCACTAAAAATAATTGTTAGTATCAGGCACTCCATTTCATAGTTTAAAAATAAAACGAAAAGCAATCATCATCCGCACTTCGCATCATGGCATCATGCATTACATAAAACAAAATTCTGAAAAAAAAAACAATTATCATCCCTATGGTATTTCATTCGCTCATAATCATGAAAAATCATCAAGTGATGCAATTTACGTTATCCTCATTCAAAATGCACATTCGTTCATTCATTCACCCACTCATTCCGTCGTCCGTCCATATCACATCATCGCATTAATACTTTTCTGTGTCGCAAATCAAAAATAAGCATTAACGTCTCATCTCGCATGCGTCTTCATTCAATATCTCCCATGCATTAGGAAAGTAATTGCAAGCATCACGCATTTCATTTCATTGCATAAGAAAAATGAAAACCAGAAGCATCTATCATCCATATCGCATTTCATTCATCCTTGATTATGCAAAAACTATCATCAAATAATGCGGACATCGCGTCAATGTGGCGCTCATGCATCATTTCATTAACCTCATCACTTTGTTCGAATACATCATTTCTCCCTGCATGCATCCTTTCGAAACAAAGAAAAATTTCTCATGTGATGGCTTAATGGATAGAAGTGCACCTTTGAACGACGAAGGGTAATGTCTCAAATTTGTTTGTCGACTACAAATTTGAGATGTTACTTTACGATGTCAGAGCACTTTGACCCAGTCGCACGTATTTTAATTTCAAGTAGGGAATTAAATTGAGTCAACTAATTGTCAAAACGTTTCAGTACATTGTGTGAAGTATTGAGTCAGGATCCACTCAATGTTTCAGGCAAGTTACTCAGGGTAACGACAATCAGTTGCCTCATATCACCATTCTTGCATCTCTCATCATTCAAAAAAGGGGCATTGGCATTTCGCATCTTGTCTCGCCTCTAAAAAAATAAAAAAAAAATCAAAAATCATTTGAAAAAAAATGGGGGGCATCATTCTTGCATCATTCGCATTGGTATTCCATATTTTGTCTTGCAACAAAATAATTTAGAATAAGCCACACTTTTCGAGTAGTCGTTCTCCACGCATTTGCATCATACTTGCATATCATAATTTGTTCATTCATTCATTGCATAAAATAAAAGTTGTGATGAGAAGCGAGACGTTCTTGCAAAACAATCATCCTTTTTTTGAAAAAGTTTATCCTTACTTGGTTGCAAACTCAAGGTGTTCCAAGGCACTCACTTTTGCAAATCAATAGCTCATTTGCATGTCTTTCAAAAGCACTGCATCCCATCCATTCCATGACAAAAAAAAAAAACTGAAGCACTCATCAATTCATTGTTCTAACTAATGTTGACTCTCTGTGAAGCATTCCTATAGTGAACGTGCATGACACGTGCAGTTTCTCTTGTTTGAGTCAGTCAGTTTCCTTCCTTGTCATCATCACCATCCCAGTCTAACCCCGCCCCGTCCATCCATAAGGCGCATATTCTCTCCCATCAGTGCATACTTGACTTTTTGGTTCACTCTCACTAACACTCTAAGTCCTCCATGTTGGGGCAATTCTGTGATCACTAACTTTCTTTATCGGCATTATATTCCTTTAGTGCAAGTCTTTCCAAAAAAAAGAGAAAAGAAGAGATAAATGAGAAGAACAAGCTCGCTAGGTTGAAAACCCGCAAAGGGCAGCCTAGGCAAAAAGGAGCGCCCGGTGGATTGAAAACTCGCAAAGAGCGGTCCAGGCAAAAATTAGGGCATAAAAAAAATGCAAAGAAAAGAGCAAACACATATAGATAGATAAACTGTTGTCAAGTTTTATGAAAAAATAAGCAATCGAAATTTGAAATGAAGTTTGGCCATCCAGAAGTTCCCTTTCCTACCCACCTTAACCCAAGAAAAACCAAAATCCAAAAATCACCCTAGACAAGGATCACCTCAAATATCCAAAAAAAAAGTGCATCACTTTCTATCAGCTCACCCGAGTCAAAGAAGGAAAAGAATCATAAAACAAAAAAAGAGAGAGAAAATCAAAAAAAGGGATTCAAAAATGAAAATCCCAAAACAAAAGAAAATACAAAAGAAATGTAAGTGGTGAGCTGGTACATGTTACCACAAAACACAAGAGATCCTTGTCTCAATAACCTTCAAACACTTCATCTTTCCCATACACCCCCTTCCATAAACCGCAAACACTTCCCTTTGACCTCGGTAACCCGCCCTCCACGAACCCTTAGCCAAGAATAAAATTTCCAAACACCTCATCAAGCCAATTAACCATCATAAATCATCGATCGTCAGCCAACGCCGAATAAAAATCATCCTACCATTAGCCCCCAAGCTCTTCATTAAGCCCCATCATCCCTTCTCCACAAAACACCACAATCCCGAAAAGTCCATTCTGATCAATGACCGAATGCTGTTGTTTTCTCAAATTTTAAATCTTAGGACCACTAAGTTTATCTGTCTACAATGTGTTTGCTCAAAAGAAAAAACAAACGATCAGAAAAGAGAAAGCTGATCAAGGAAAAACAAACCCTTAGGAAAAAGAGACGAGGGAACAAAAATAAACAGTCGAAAAAAAGAAAGCTGACGGAAAAAGGAAGACTTGCACTTCAAACGCATTCAAGTTGCATTAAAACAAGGTTTAGTGATCACCAAGTGAGGCTTCTTTCATACTAAAAGTCAAAACTTTCATTGCATTTGAGTTTTTCTTAAAAAGAATCAAAGATGTGTACTAGGGGACATTTCCTTCACCTCTCACTCCACTCAACCATGGGGAGATTTTGTTCGTCGTCTATCCCGTTCACATACCACCCTCCGTATATAACCGTCACCATAACTCTATCACCTTTTCACAACCTCACTCAAAGAAACCGTTTGAAATTTCATTCCAAAATGGGGCAAGTGCATTCCCATTCCTTCACCTCATTCATTCCCATAAGAACCTCACCGGGGCAATCTCTCAACTCACTATCCTAAATAAGGCCTCGTCATTCTAATTGGGGCAACTTTGTTTCGTCCTGACTGGGGCAACACCAAACTCTGTGGGTTGAAACAAAACCCTTTTCATTCCACCTTTCATCCCAAGAGCCGAAGTGTTCCCAATTCATCATCTCCTACACCCCTAGTCATTATCACCACCAGGCAAAGGCAAGCTTATTCACTCATCAAAAGCCCGAACCGGGGCAGTCTTGCATCCCTTGGTCCCGCATGAGCGTCGGTAATAATCATGTTTGTCATCCCTTCAATTGTCATACATATCCTAAACCAATCCCAAGTTAACAGACTCACTCATTCACATTTGCGCTCCTATGCATGCTTACTAAGCAATGCTTCAAAGAGAGAGAACACACGTTAGTCATGCGATATCTAAGATTCAGTCGTCATTGGAAGGGAGAGAAAACAAGTGAGCTTGTTTGTAAATAAAAAACCTTGAGAACACCGGAGTTTGAATCAAATTCAATTTTTCAACAAAAATGGTCAATAATCATCCCACTTTTGCATCCAAAGTCTCGCGTCTCATCATTATGAAAGTATTCACAAAAAAAGTATTTGAATACCCCAAAAATTTTGTCATATCATGCATCAAAATACTGCATTTGCATCCTCACATAGCAAAAAGACAAATAGGAAAAATTCTTTAACCAGCTATCTCAGCACATGAGGGGGTCGCCTAAAGTTGGCCGCTTGTAGGGCTTTAGTGCTTGCCTTAATCCTCAGGGATTAGGTTGTTATCTTGTAGGGCTTTGGTGCTCACCTTAATCCTTGGGGACTAGGATGTTACCTTGTAGGCACTTGAAGTGTTGATCCTTAACCAAAATAAAAAGGAAGAAAATCAAAAATAGCATCTCATAGCATCCATCATTCCATTGAAATCATCACATCACATACACTTTGCATAACATACATTCACACTCCATTTACATAGATATCTGCATTCCATAGAAAAAAAGAGCAAATAAGAAACGAGAGAAGAAAATCACAGAAGATGGAACATAAAAGAACACAACATCTTCATATCATTCATCATTCTCATATCATCCATACCAGTCATCACTCCATGGCATCAAACAGTACATTACGCCTTCAAACTCGCATCTCAGAAGAGCGAAAGAATAACAAAAGGAAAAGAAGAGAAAAATCAAACAGAAAAGGCATCCCACCAAAGTCAATCATTGCATTCATGTGCACCCCAAACATCCAAGTGCACGCATTTCATGCACCATCCAAGAGAAAAGTTACTTCGGACCAGAGAGTCCCAAAAATCTCATTTTTAGAAAATCATCAACCCCGAGTTAGTAAACTCCATCAACCAGTTAGTAAACTCCCTCAACCCCGAGTTAGTAAACTCCATCAACACAGAGTTAGTGAACTCCCACAGAGTTAGTGAACTCCCACCGAGTTAGTGAACTCCTTCCACAGATCACAACATTGTGTACGAGCACGCAATGGATCCATCAGACTTCGTCAAGTCCTTCGGATTAGTTGTGTCAGCCTAAGGCATAGCGTAAATCCATTGATCAAATCAGTTCCGGACCTGATGTTGATCGGTCGCTCGAAAAGGCCACCCCCCAGAGCTCGGACTCGACAAGAGTCCGTTAGAAGGTTTTAGGCAGCCTCCGAATTCCCAATTTACCGCTTTCTGCACGCCAAGTGCTCATTTACCGCTTTCTGCACGCCAAGTGCCCATTTTACTTTTCGGTTTGCACGCCAAGTGCCCATTTACTTTTCTTTGCACGCCAAGTGCCCATTTACTTTCTGTTGCACGCCAAGTGCCCATTTTACCTTTCTGTTTGCACGCCAAGTGCCCATTTTACCTTTCAGTCTGCACGCATCGACACGAAAGTGTCTATCTTTCGGAAAAAAAATAAATAAATAAATATAAATAAATAAAAAATTTCGGGTTTCTCCAAGTGGACAAAATTGGTATAATTTCTGAATTCTTTGTTTCAATTTTGCCTCGGAATATGTTTCGGCCAATTCATATTCCTTGTCAAAATCCAAACAAAGAGGGGCAGCTGTCATACCCCAATTTTGTCCGACTAGTTGAAAATCAAATAAAATTGTATTTTTGTGAACACTCATTTTTTAACGGTGTTTTGATGTTTTTTCGAAAATTATCAAAATATGTGCTCTTTGCATGTTTCGCGCGTTTTGCGTCGAATACGTCATTTTACTAGTTTCTGTCGTTTTCGGGTTAATTTTACTATTAAAAAATGTGATACAAAAGTCTAGTGGTTTTCTCGAGTGTGCGAATAAAGTGTATAGTAGTGGGCGCGTGTCGCTGCGAGTTAGCGAGATTATTATTGTTTTATTATTGTTATCATTATTGTTAATTGTATTTATTTATTAGTAGTCATAAAAAATAAGAGACACACAACAAATAGTCAAATTGTTTATTTTATTTAGATCTGAAATTACATTTTTCTCTTAGTTACAAATAAGACAAAAAAAAAAAATGAAAAGTAAAACAAAAAAAGGGGTATGTACGCCCTTGCTGTTGTTGCTCAATTTGAGCTACAAGCTCAAAACACCTTCTTCTTGTCTCTTTGGCATTTTGCCATTTTATTGGTTAGACAAAATTGCTTTTTGCATGCACTACCTGATACCTCCTGCAAATTGTTGTTACTTGTCTCCACTAACCCATCCCACACCTAGGTGGCTCTCTAACAAACACAAAAGAACAACCTCCAAACTTGCATATAAGAGGGAAATCGACCAGAGGAAAAGGAGGAAAAAAATTGGAGAAAAAATTGGAGAAGAAAAACAGGAGATCAGAAGCAAGAGAGAAGGGAGGAAAAATGAAAACTCAAAAAGAGAGGTTTAAAGTGCCATAGACTTCATCTTCTTCAATAACCTCACCATTACAACAAACCCTCAACTACACCCTCCATTTTTATAACACCACAACAACCACCATGCCCACCTCCCACAACCACACAACAACTACCACCAACACCACACAACACCAACCACCATAACCACTTCCTACAACCACACAACAACTACCACCAACACCACCTAAACAACAACCACCATAACCACCTCCTACAACCACACAACAACAACCACCATAACCACCTCCTACAACACTACAAAACACCAACAACCATCTCTACAAGAACAACTACCTCAACAACCACCACTCCTACAACACTACAAAACACCAACAACCATCTCTACAAGAACAACTACCACACAACAACCACCAAAACTCATATCTCCAACACTACTCATCTCCTCCACCTCACCACCAAAAACTCATCCCCCTCAACACTACCTCACCACCAAAACTCATATCTCCAACACTACTCATCTCCTCCACCTCACCACCAAAACTCATCTCTCCAATAGCACCACAACACCATTTCCACCAACAACCACCACAACCATCCCCCACTACAACACATCCCACTACAACAACAACAACAACCCCCACTACAACAACAACCATCCCTACATTAACAAAAACCACCACCACACAACAACAACCACAACCACTCCCATAACCACAACACCCCCACATAACCACCACTCCACAAAACCAAGAGCCACCACCGCCGGAGTGTCGTCGGAGCTCCACCGGAGCCACCTTCCCCCACCAAAACTTATCCCACACAACAACACAACAATCACCAAACAACCACAACACCATTATCACCATCATTCACCTCATCACCACCACTATCTCTTTCTCAACACCACCACTACCATGAGCCCATTCACCTCTCATCACCACCACTCACAACCACCACAACTTCAGCCTCCGTTCACGCCTCCCCCTCTCTCACTTTTGCAAAATCCTCCTCCACCTCTCTCTCTCTCTTCGTTTCTTCTTTCTCTCTCTCCTTTCTAAAATTTTTCTTTCCTCTGGTAGTGCATGGCTACGGCTGGAGAGAGTGATGATGAAATGATTTTAGTTTTGGTTTAATTCTCATGGGCCTTAGGTAGTCCATTAGTTCCTTTTTTAATTTTTTTTTCAGTTTATCTTTTTACACCCCATGTTTTAACCCACACAGCCCCCTACATTAGCCCAATACCTCCAAAAATAAAACTGGGCCTCCTGCTGAATAAAAAACGAGTTGGGCTAAGCTTTCCACACCACCCTTTTCCAAATACAGCCCACTTACGTTTTTTAGCAAAACTGTTGTTCACACCCCTGTACTTTCTGTCTCGCAGCCCCCCCTCTTCTTTTGTTTCTTTTTTTAGTTCAGAAATGATAGTGGCACCTCCCCATTTTTATGAAGCGAACCCCCCTGTTTTACTCACATACAACCCCATTTTGCTTTTTTATTATTTTATTTTCCTAAAAGCCCATAGTGCTATTTACACCTTTGTTTTACTTCAACATCCCCCTCATCATTCTTGCATTCTTCTCAAAGATTCATCTCCAAATCTCTAGAAGCAAGCTCAAGGCTGAAGGTTAAAGAGTAAATTCAAGTGGTTTAGCACTCATTCATCTTATTTCTTGCTTATTTAGCTTGGAGTTAAGGTATATTCTTGAATCTTAGCATCATCATCAAAGTTTTAGCATCAAAAATATAGATCGTTAATTGGTTTTTTACATACTAAGCATTTCATTACATTTAGAGTTACATCTTATGTAAATATGTTAGTATAATTGTTGTTGTTGAGGGAAAAATGCATCTCAATCATTAACATTTTGGATCCCGGCTACTCTTTTGAATTCATTTGTGCCTATCACTTCCTTGTCTACTCTCATGTGGAATCACCAATACTTAGATAGGCTCATTCCTTACATTGCATCTTCCACTAGATGTGCATTTAGATTCCTTTGCGTTTTGTAGAAATATTTGAGTATGGTTCTCGCCTAGCATCTTCCACTAGATGTGCATTTAGGTTCAATCTTGCCCACTCTTGTATTTTTGCTTAATGCCCAATCCAAGTTTCTTCTTTGCCTATTTATGTGTTGTGGTCTAACATGTGTAGTCTAAGCTAATATTTGCTCAAGAATTCAAGTGAGATTGTTGCTTGCCTAAGGAATCGATTTGCATTCATTGTTTTCTTTTCTAAATGGCCTAGCATGAAAATGGTGACTAGTGACAATCACCCATAACCTTTGTTAGTTTGGTTGTCCTAAGAGCCTAAATTTTTATGCACAAGCTACTAGTGATAATCACCCATAACCTTTGTTAGTTTGATTATCATGAATGCTTTCAATTTCAAAAGATATTTTCCTAAGCATCAAAAGTCATAGCAAGTGTTAGTGATGATCACCCATAACCTTTGTTAGTTTGATCATCATGAGCGCCCTCACTTTTCAAAACCAAAGCAAAAAGACTTTCACTTTCAAGGCTCGTTAGAACTACGTCGCTTTGATTCCCATTTGGGATACGTAGGAGCGAGTCACGTCCTCGTCAAGCACAACAAACCAAAATTAATTCGATTGCGAAAGCCCTTTTTGATCATCTAAAATAAAAACCGATTATCATTAATGATCACTCGCGCCGTTGCCGTTTGGTTGTTAATGATAATTTCATTTTCAAAAGAGTTAGTAGCGCGGCCACTCTAAACCGTTGTTGTTTG
>CM076853.1:26422343-26459838 GCA_039519185.1 Astragalus membranaceus
GGCCCATAATTGTACTTACTCGGAGAAGTTCGTACCTGTTTGTTCCATTTCATACCATTTCGTGTGATTTCCTACCAGGTCGGACCAAATCGTACGATTTGGCCCATATTGTATAAAGTAGTACGATTTCGAACCATTTTTTCGAGTTCGTACTATTCATACCATTTCGTACCTGTTCGTACTAGTATCGACCAAATCATACAATTCGGCCCATATTGTACCAACTCGTATTAGTTCTTACCATTTTTTACGAGTTCGTACCAGTTCGTACAATTTCGTGCCTGTTTGTACCATTTCATACCATTTCGTATGATTTCGTACCAGTTCGGACCAAATCGTACGATTTGCCCCATATTGTACAAACTCGTACAAGTTCGTACGATTTCGTCCTAGTTTGTACCATTTCATACCATTTCGTGGGATTTCGTACCAGTTCGGACCAAATTGTACTATTTGGCTCATAATGTACAAACTCGTACGAGTTGATACTAGTTCGTACGATTTTGTACCTATTTGTTCAATTTCATTCCATTTTGTTTGTTTTCGTACCAGTTCGGACCAAATCGTACGATTTGGCCCATATTGTATAAACTGGTATGATTTCGTACCATTTTTTCGAGTTCGTACTAGTTCATACCATTTCGTACGATTTCGTATCTGTTCATACCATTTCATGTGATTTCGTACCAGTTTGGACCAAAGTGTACAATTTGGCCCATATTGTAAATACTTGGACGAGTTCGTACCAGTTCGTACAATTTCGTGCCTGTTTGTACCATTTCATACCATTTCGTATGATTTCGTACCAGTTCGGACCAAATCGTACGATTTGCCCCATATTGTACAAACTCGTACAAGTTCGTACGATTTCGTCCTAGTTTGTACCATTTCATACCATTTCGTGGGATTTCGTACAAGTTCGGGCCAAATTGTACTATTTGGCCCATAATGTACAAACTCGTACGAGTTCATACTAGTTCGTAAGATTTTGTACCTATTTGTTCAATTTCATTCCATTTTGTTTGTTTTCGTACCAGTTCGGACCAAATCGTACGATTTGGCCCATATTGTATAAACAAGTACGATTTCGAACCATTTTTTCGAGTTCGTACTATTCATACCATTTCGTACCTGTTCGTACTAGTTATGACCAAATCATACAATTCGGCCCATATTGTACCAATTCGTATGAGGTCGTACCATTTTTTACGAGTTCGTACCAGTTCTTACAATTTCGTGCCTGTTTGTACCATTTCATACCATTTCGTATGATTTCGTACCAGTTCGGACCAAATCATACGATTTGCCCCATATTGTACAAACTCGTACAAGTTCGTACGATTTCGTTTTAGTTTGTACCATTTCATACCATTTCGTGGGATTTCGTATCAGTTCGGGCCAAATTGTACTATTTGGCCCATAATGTACAAACTCGTACGAGTTCATACTAGTTCGTACGATTTTGTACCTATTTGTTCAATTTCATTCCATTTTGTTTGTTTTCGTACCAGTTCGGACCAAATCGTACGATTTGGCCCATATTGTATAAACTGGTACGATTTCGTACCATTTTTTCGAGTTCGTACTTGTTCATACCATTTCGTACGATTTCGTACCTGTTAATACCATTTCGTGGGATTTCGTATCAGTTCGGACCAAATCGTACGATTTGGCCCATATTGTATAAACTAGTACGAGTACGAACCATTTTTTCGAGTTCGAACCAGTTCGTACGATTTCGTACCTGTTTGTACCATTTCATACCATTTCGTATGATTTCGTACCAGGTCGGACCAAATCGTACGATTTGGCCCATATTGTACATACTGGTACGAGTTCGTACCATTTTTTCGAGTTCGTACTAGTTCGTTTGATTTCGTACCTGTTTGTACCATTACATACCATTTCGTATGATTTCGTACCAGTTCGGACCAAATCGTACGATTTGGCCCATATTGTATAAACTAGTACGATTTCGTACCTTTTTTTCGAGTTCGTACTAGTTCATACCATTTCGTACTTATTAATACCATTTCTTGGGATTTCGTACCAGTTCGGACCAAATCCTACGATTTGGCCCATATTGTACATACTCGTACGAGTTCGTACCATTATTTCGAGTTCATACTAGTTCATACCATTTCGTACGATTTCGTATCTGTTCATACCATTTCATGTGATTTCGTACCAGTTTGGACCAAAGTGTACAATTTGGCCCATATTGTAAATACTTGGACGAGTTCGTACCTGTTTGTTCTATTTCATACCATTTCGTGTGATTTCGTACCAGTTCGGACCAAATCGTACGATTTGGCCCATATTGTACAAACTTGTACGGGTTCGTACCAGTTCGTACGATTTCGTACCTGTTTGTACCATTTCATACCATTTCGTGTGATTTCGTACCAGGTGGCACCAAATCGTACGATTTGGCCCATATTGTATAAACTTGTACGATTTCGAACCATATTTTCGAGTTCGTACTATTCATACGATTTCGTACCTATTCGTACTAGTTTCGACCAAATCGTACCATTTGGCCCATATTGTACAAACTCGTACGAATTCGTACCTTTTTTTCGAGTTCGTACTAGTTCGTTTAATTTCGTACCTGTTCGTACCATTTCATACCATTTCGTATGATTTCGTACCAGTTCAGACCAAATCGTACGATTTGGCCCATATTGTATTAGCTAGTACGATTTCGTACCTTTTTTTTGAGTTCGTACTAGTTCATACCATTTCGTACTTATTAATACCATTTCTTGGGATTTCGTACCAGTTCGGACCAAATCCTACGATTTGGCCCATATTGTACATACTCGTACGAGTTCGTACCATTTTTTCGAGTTCATACTAGTTCATACCATTTCGTACGATTTCGTATCTGTTCATACCATTTCATGTGATTTCGTACCAGTTTGGACCAAAGTGTACAATTTGGCCCATATTGTAAATACTTGGACGAGTTCGTACCTGTTTGTTCTATTTCATACCATTTCGTGTGATTTCGTACCAGTTCGGACCAAATCGTACGATTTGGCCCATATTGTACAAACTTGTACGGGTTCGTACCAGTTCGTACGATTTCGTACCTGTTTGTACCATTTCATACCATTTCGTGTGATTTCGTACCAGGTCGCACCAAATCGTACGATTTGGCCCATATTGTATAAACTAGTACGATTTCGAACCATATTTCCGAGTTCGTACTATTCATACGATTTCGTACCTATTCGTACTAGTTTCGACCAAATCGTACCATTTGGCCCATATTGTACAAACTCGTACGAATTCGTACCTTTTTTTCGAGTTCGTACTAGTTCGTTTGATTTCGTACCTGTTCGTACCATTTCATACCATTTCGTATGACTTCGTACCAGTTCGGACCAAATCGTACGATTTGGCCCATATTGTATAAACTGGTACGATTTCGTACCATTTTTTCGAGTTCGTACTAGTTCATACCATTTCGTACCTGTTAATACCATTTCGTTGGATTTCGTACCAGTTCGGACCAAATCGCACGATTTGGCCCATATTGTACATACTGGTACGAGTTCGTACCATTTTTTCGAGTTCGTACTAGTTCGTTTGCTTTCGTACCTATTTGTACCATTTCATACCATTTCGTATGATTTCGTACCAGTTCGGACCAAATCGTACGATTTGGCCCATATTGTATAAACTGGTACGATTTCGTACCATTTTATTCGAGTTCGTACTAGTTCATACCATTTCGTACGATTTCGTACCTGTTAATTCCATTTCGTTGCATTTCGTACCAGTTCGGACCAAATCGTACGATTTGGCCTATATTGTACATACTAGTACGAGTTCGTACCATTTTTTCAAGTTCGTACCAGTTCGGACCAAAGTGTACAATTTGGCCCATATTGAACATACTCGGAGAAGTTCGTACCTGTTTGTTCCACTTCATACCATTTCGTGTGATTTCCTACCAGGTCGGACCAAATCGTACGATTTGGCCCATATTGTATAAACTAGTACGATTTCGAACCATTTTTTCGAGTTCGTACTATTCATACCATTTCGTACCTGTTCGTACTAGTTATGACCAAATCATACAATTCGGCCCATATTGTACCAACTCGTATGAGTTCGTACCATTTTTTACGAGTACGTACCAGTTCGTACAATTTCGTGCCTGTTTGTACCATTTCATACCATTTCGTATGATTTCGTACCAGTTCGGACCAAATCGTACGATTTGCCCCATATTGTACAAACTCGTACAAGTTCGTACGTTTTCGTCCTAGTTTGTACCATTTCATACCATTTCGTGGGATTTCGTACCAGTTCGGGCCAAATGGTACTATTTGGCCCATAATGTACAAACTCGTACGAGTTCATACTAGTTCGTACGATTTTGTACCTATTTGTTCAATTTCATTCCATTTTGTTTGTTTTCGTACCAGTTCGGACCAAATCGTACGATTTGGCCCATATTGTATAAACTGGTACGATTTCGTACCATTTTTTCGAGTTCGTACTTGTTCATACCATTTCGTACGATTTCGTACCTGTTAATACCATTTCGTGGGATTTCGTACCAGTTCGGACCAAATCGTACGATTTGGCCCATATTGTATAAACTAGTACGAGTACGAACCATTTTTTCGAGTTCGTACCAGTTCGTACGATTTCGTACCTGTTTGTACCATTTCATACCATTTCGTATGATTTCGTACCAGTTCGGACCAAATCGTACGATTTGGCCCATATTGTACATACTGGTACGAGTTCGTACCATTTTTTCGAGTTCGTACTAGTTCGTTTGATTTCGTACCTGTTTGTTCCATTTCATACCATTTCGTGCGATATCGTACCAGTTCGGACCAAATCGTACGATTTGGCCCATATTGTACAAACTTGTACGGGTTCGTACCAGTTCGTACGATTTCGTACCTGTTTGTACCATTTCATACCATTTCGTGTGATTTCGTACCAGGTCGCACCAAATCGTACGATTTGGCCCATATTGTATAAACTAGTACGATTTCGAACCATTTTTTCGAGTTCGTACTATTCATATGATTTCGTACCTATTCGTACTAGTTTCGACCAAATCGTACAATTTGGCCCATATTGTACAATCTCGTACGAATTCGTACCATTTTTTCGAGTTCATACCATTTCGTACGATTTCGTATCTGTTCATACCATTTCATGTGATTTCGTACCAGTTCGGACCAAAGTGTACAATTTGGCCCATATTGTAAATACTTGGACGAGTTCGTACCTGTTTGTTCCATTTCGTCCCATTTCGTGTGATTTCGTACCAGTTCGGACCAAATCGTACGATTTGGCCCATATTGTACAAACTTGTACGGGTTCGTACCAATTCGTACGATTTCGTACCTGTTTGTACCATTTCATACCATTTCGTGTGATTTCGTACCAGGTCGCACCAAATCGTACGATTTGGCCCATATTGTATAAACTAGTACGATTTCGAACCATTTTTTCGAGTTCGTACTATTCATACGATTTCGTACCTATTCGTACTAGTTTCGACCAAATCGTACGATTTGGCCCATATTGTACATACTTGTACGAGTTCGTACCATTTTTTCGAGTTCTTACTAGTTCGTTTGATTTCGTACCTGTTTGTACCATTTCATACCATTTCGTATGATTTCGTACCAGTTCGGACCAAATCGTACGATTTGGCCCATATTGTATAAACTGGTACGATTTCGTACCATCTTTTTCGAGTTCGTACTAGTTCATACTATTTCGTACGATTTCGTACCTGTAAATACCATTTCGTTGCATTTCATACCAGTTCGGACCAAATCGTACGATTTGGCCCATATTGTACATACTGGTACGAGTTCGTACCATTTTTTCAAGTTCGTTCCAGTTCGGACCAAAGTGTACAATTTGGCCCATATTGTACATACTCGGAGAAGTTCGTACCTGTTTGTTCCACTTCATACCATTTCGTGTGATTTCCTACCAGGTCGGACCAAATCGTACGATTTGGCCCATATTGTATAAACTAGTACGATTTCGAACCATTTTTTTGAGTTCGTACTATTCATACCATTTCGTACCTGTTCGTACTAGTTATGACCAAATCATACAATTCGGCCCATATTGTACCAACTCGTATGAGTTCGTACCATTTTTTACGAGTTCGTACCAGTTCGTACAATTTCGTGCCTGTTTGTACCATTTCGTATGATTTCGTACCAGTTCGGACCAAATCATACGATTTGCCCCATATTGTACAAACTCGTACAAGTTCGTACGATTTCCTCCTAGTTTGTACCATTTCACACCATTTCGTGGGATTTCGTACCAGTTCGGGCCAAATTGTACTATTTGGCCCATAATGTACAAACTCGTACGAGTTCATACTAGTTCGTACGATTTTGTACCTATTTGTTCAATTTCATTCCATTTTGTTTGTTTTCGTACCAGTTCGGACCAAATCGTACGATTTGGCCCATATTGTATAAACTGGTACGATTTCGTACCATTTTTTCGAGTTCGTACTTGTTCATACCATTTCGTACGATTTCGTACCTGTTAATACCATTTCGTGGGATTTCGTACCAGTTCGGACCAAATCGTACGATTTGGCCCATATTGTATAAACTAGTACGAGTACGTACCATTTTTTCGAGTGCGTACCAGTTCGTACGATTTCGTACCTGTTTGTACCATTTCATACCATTTCGTATGATTTCGTACCAGTTCGGACCAAATCGTACGATTTGGCCCATATTGTACATACTGGTACGAGTTCGTACCATTTTTTCGAGTTCGTACTAGTTCGTTTGATTTCGTACCTGTTTGTACCATTTCATACCATTTCGTATGATTTCGTACCAGTTCGGACCAAATCGTACGATTTGGCCCATATTGTATAAGCTAGTACGATTTCGTACCTTTTTTCGAGTTCGTACTAGTTCATACCATTTCGTACTTATTAATACCATTTCAATGGATTTCGTACCAGTTCGGACCAAATCCTACGATTTGGCCCATATTGTACATACTCGTACGAGTTCGTACCATTTTTTCGAGTTCATACTAGTTCATACAATTTCGTACGATTTCGTATCTGTTCATACCATTTCATGTGATTTTGTACCAGTTTGGACCAAAGTGTACAATTTGGCCCATATTGTAAATACTTGGACGAGTTCGTACCTGTTTGTTCCATTTCATACCATTTCGTGTGATTTCGTACCAGTTCGGACCAAATCGTACGATTTGGCCCATATTGTACAAACTTGTACGGGTTCGTACCAGTTCGTACGATATCGTACCTGTTTGTACCATTTCATACCATTTCGTGTGATTTCGTACCAGGTCGCACCAAATCGTACGATTTGGCCCATATTGTATAAACTAGTACGATTTCGAACCATTTATTCGAGTTCGTACTATTCATACGATTTCGTACCTATTCGTACTAGTTTCGACCAAATCGTACAATTTGGCCCATATTGTACAAACTCGTACGAATTCGTACCATTTTTTCGAGTTCGTACTAGTTCGTTTGATTTCGTACCTGTTCGTACCATTTCATACCATTACGTATGATTTCGTACCAGTTCGGACCAAATCGTACGATTTGGCCCATATTGTATAAACTGATACGATTTCGTACCATTTTTTCGAGTTCGTACTAGTTCATACCATTTCGTACGATTTCGTACCTGTTGTTGCGCCCGAAAAATCCGGTTTGGGACTTTTCGTTTGACAACGTGGAAAAAGTTTGGAGCCGCCACCAATATTTTAATTTTAAGACCAAAATATTGAAAAAAGGTCTTTTAGACAAGGCGGATGGTCTTTCGAAAACTAGAGATATGGGTTCGGGGGTCAGTTAGGCATGGGGAAGGTATTAGCACCCCGTACCTCCTTTCTACCGAAAGGGAACCTTTAATTAAATGTGTGGTTTGAAGTGTTGATTTGAAAATGCTTTTATTTTGCCTCTTTATTGAAAAGGGAGTGAGAAGACTTAATGAAAATTTTTATTTTTGGCGCTTGACGAGAGTTGGCCTCTCGCTCCTACGTATCTCCTGGTGCGATGGAGAATTCAAAGCTACGTAGTTCTTGGGTGTCCTAAAAAGGTTTTTGTTTTTTAGTCTGTTTAGATGAGTTTTCGCAGTAGGAGTGAGGATTCGCGATGACCAAACAACAACGGTTTAGAGTGGCCGCGCTACTAACTCTTTTGAAAATGAAATTATCATTAACAACCAAACGGCAACGGCGCGAGTGATCATTAACGATAATCGGTTTTGCTTTTGATTCGAGTGTTCGCGACGACCAAACAACAACGGTTTAGAGTGGCCGCGCTACTAACTCTTTTGAAAATGAAATTATCATTAACAACCAAACGGCAACGGCGCGAGTGATCATTAATGATAATCGGTTTTTATTTTAGATGATCAAAAAGGGCTTTCGCAATCGAATTAATTTTGGTTTGTTGTGCTTGACGAGGACGTGACTCGCTCCTACGTATCCCAAATGGGAATCAAAGCGACGTAGTTCTAACGAGCCTTGAAAGTGAAAGTCTTTTTGCTTTGGTTTTGAAAAGTGAGGGGCGCTCATGATGATCAAACTAACAAAGGTTATGGGTGATCATCACTAACACTTGCTATGACTTTTGATGCTTAGGAAAATATCTTTTGAAATTGAAAGCATTCATGATAATCAAACTAACAAAGGTTATGGGTGATTATCACTAGTAGCTTGTGCATAAAAATTTAGGCTCTTAGGACAACCAAACTAACAAAGGTTATGGGTGATTGTCACTAGTCACCATTTTCATGCTAGGCCATTTAGAAAAGAAAACAATGAATGCAAATCGATTCCTTAGGCAAGCAACAATCTCACTTGAATTCTTGAGCAAATATTAGCTTAGACTACACATGTTAGACCACAACACATAAATAGGCAAAGAAGAAACTTGGATTGGGCATTAAGCAAAAATACAAGAGTGGGCAAGATTGAACCTAAATGCACATCTAGTGGAAGATGCTAGGCGAGAACCATACTCAAATATTTCTACAAAACGCAAAGGAATCTAAATGCACATCTAGTGGAAGATGCAATGTAAGGAATGAGCCTATCTAAGTATTGGTGATTCCACATGAGAGTAGACAAGGAAGTGATAGGCACAAATGAATTCAAAAGAGTAGCCGGGATCCAAAATGTTAATGATTGAGATGCATTTTTCCCTCAACAACAACAATTATACTAACATATTTACATAAGATGTAACTCTAAATGTAATGAAATGCTTAGTATGTAAAAAACCAATTAACGATCTATATTTTTGATGCTAAAACTTTGATGATGATGCTAAGATTCAAGAATATACCTTAACTCCAAGCTAAATAAGCAAGAAATAAGATGAATGAGTGCTAAACCACTTGAATTTACTCTTTAACCTTCAGCCTTGAGCTTGCTTCTAGAGATTTGGAGATGAATCTTTGAGAAGAATGCAAGAATGATGAGGGGGATGTTGAAGTAAAACAAAGGTGTAAATAGCACTATGGGCTTTTAGGAAAATAAAATAATAAAAAAGCAAAATGGGGTTGTATGTGAGTAAAACAGGGGGGTTCGCTTCATAAAAATGGGGAGGTGCCACTATCATTTCTGAACTAAAAAAAGAAACAAAAGAAGAGGGGGGGCTGCGAGACAGAAAGTACAGGGGTGTGAACAACAGTTTTGCTAAAAAACGTAAGTGGGTTGTATTTGGAAAAGGGTGGTGTGGAAAGCTTAGCCCAACTCGTTTTTTATTCAGCAGGAGGCCCAGTTTTATTTTTGGAGGTATTGGGCTAATGTAGGGGGCTGTGTGGGTTAAAACATGGGGTGTAAAAAGATAAACTGAAAAAAAATAAAAAAGGAACTAATGGACTACCTAAGGCCCATGAGAATCAAACCAAAACTAAAATCATTTCATCATCACTCTCCAGCCGTAGCCATGCACTACCAGAGGAAAGAAAAATTTTAGAAAGGAGAGAGAGAAAGAGAAACGAAGAGAGAGAGAGAGGTGGAGGAGGATTTTGCAAAAGTGAGAGAGGGGGAGGCGTGAACGGAGGGCTGAAGTTGTGGTGGTTGTGAGTGGTGGTGATGAGAGGTGAATGGGCTCATGGTAGTGGTGGTGTTGAGAAAGAGATAGTGGTGGTGATGAGGTGAATAATGGTGATAATGGTGTTGTGGTTGTTTGGTGATTGTTGTGTTGTTGTGTGGGATAAGTTTTGGTGGGGGAAGGTGGCTCCGGTGGAGCTCCGACGACACTCCGGCGGTGGTGGCTCTTGGTTTTGTGGAGTGGTGGTTATGTGGGGGTGTTGTGGGTTATGGGAGTGGATGTGGTTGTTGTTGTGTGGTGGTGGTTTTTGTTATTGTAGGGATGGTTGTTGTTGTAGTGGGGTGTTGTTGTTGTTGTTGTTGTTGTAGGGATGGTTGTTGTTGTAGTGGGGATGGTTGTGGTGGTTGTTTGGTGGTGAAATGGTGTTGTGGTGCTATTGGAGAGATGAGTTTTGGTGGTGAGGTGGAGGAGATGAGTAGTGTTGGAGATATGAGTTTTGGTGGTGAGGTAGTGTTGAGGGGGATGAGTTTTTGGTGGTGAGGTGGAGGAGATGAGTAGTGTTGGAGATATGAGTTTTGGTGGTTGTTGTGTGGTAGTTGTTCTTGTAGAGATGGTTGTTGGTGTTTTGTAGTGTTGTAGGAGGTGGTTATGGTGGTTGTTGTTGTGTGGTTGTAGGAGGTGGTTATGGTGGTTGTTGTTTAGGTGGTGTTGGTGGTAGTTGTTGTGTGGTTGTAGGAAGTGGTTATGGTGGTTGTTGTGGTGTTATAAAAAATGGAGGGTGTAGTTGAGGGTTTGTTGTAATGGTGAGGTTATTGAAGAAGATGAAGTCTATGGCACTTTAAACCTCTCTTTTTGAGTTTTCATTTTTCCTCCCTTCTCTCTTGCTTCTGATCTCCTGTTTTTCTTCTCCAAATTTTTCTCCAATTTTTTTTCCCTTTTCCTCTAGTCGATTTCCCTCTTATATACAAGTTTGGAGGTTGTTCTTTTGTGTTTGTTAGAGAGCCACCTAGGTGTGGGATGGGTTAGTGGAGACAAGTAACAACAATTTGCAGGAGGTATCAAGTAGTGCATGCAAAAAGCAATTTTGTCTAACCAATAAAATGGCAAAATGCCAAAGAGACAAGAAGAAGGTGTTTTGAGCTTGTAGCTCAAATTGAGCAACAACAGCAAGGGCGTACATACCCCTTTTTTTGTTTTACTTTTCATTTTTTTTTTGTCTTATTTGTAACTAAGAAAAATGTAACTTCAGATTTAAATAAAATAAACAATTTGACTATTTGGTGTGTGTCTCTTATTTTTATGACTACTAATAAATAAATACAATTAACAATGATAACAATAACAAAACAATAATAATCTCGCTAACTCGCTGCGACACGCGCCCATTACTATACACTTTATTCGCACACCCGCGAAAACCACTAGACTTTTGTATCACATTTTTAATAGTGAAATTAACCCGAAAACGACAGAAACTAGTAAAATGACGTATTCGACGCAAAACGCGCGAAACATGCAAAGAGCACATATTTTGATAATTTTCGAAAAAACATCAAAACACCGTTAAAAAATGAGTGTTCACAAAAATACAATTTTATTTGATTTTCAACTAGTCGAACAAAATTGGGGTATGACAGCTGCCCCTCTTTGTTTGGATTTTGACAAGGAATATGAATTGGCCGAAACATATTCCGAGGCAAAATTGAAACAAAGAATTCAGAAATTATACCAATTTTGTCCACTTGGAGAAACCCGAAAATTTTTATTTATTTATTTATTTATTTATTTATTTATTTTTTTTCCGAAAGATAGACACTTTCGTGTCGATGCGTGCAGACTGAAAGGTACAATGGGCACTTGGCGTGCAAACAGAAAGGTAAAATGGGCATTTGGCGTGCAGACAGAAAAGTAAATGGGCACTTGGCGTGCAAACCGAAAAGTAAATGGGCACTTGGCGTGCAAACCGAAAAGTAAAATGGGCACTTGGCGTGCAGAAAGCGGTAAATGAGCACTTGGCGTGCAGAAAGCGGTAAATTGGGAATTCGGAGGCTGCCTAAAACCTTCTAACGGACTCTTGTCGAGTCCGAGCTCTGGGGGGGTGGCCTTTTCGAGCGACCGATCAACATCAGGTCCGGAACTGATTTGATCAATGGATTTACGCTATGCCTTAGGCTGACACAACTAATCTGAAGGACTTGACGAAGTCTGATGGATCCATTGCGTGCTCGTACACAATGTTGTGATCTGTGGAAGGAGTTCACTAACTCGGTGGGAGTTCACTAACTCTGTGGGAGTTCACTAACTCTGTGTTGATGGAGTTTACTAACTCGGGGTTGAGGGAGTTTACTAACTCAGGGTTGATGGAGTTTACTAACTCGGGGTTGATGATTTTCTAAAAATGAGATTTTTGGGACTCTCTGGTCCGAAGTAACTTTTCTCTTGGATGGTGCATGAAATGCGTGCACTTGGATGTTTGGGGTGCACATGAATGCAATGATTGACTTTGGTGGGATGCCTTTTATGTTTGATTTTTCTCTTCTTTTCCTTTTGTTATTCTTTCGCTCTTCTGAGATGCGAATTTGAAGGCGTAATGTACTGTTTGATGCCATGGAGTGATGACTGGTATGGATGATATGAGAATGATGAATGATATGAAGATGTTGTGTTCTTTTATGTTCCATCTTCTGTGATTTTCTTCTCTCGTTTCTTATTTGCTCTTTTTTTCTATGGAATGCAGATATCTATGTAAATGGAGTGTGAATGTATGTTATGCAAAGTGTATGTGATGCGATGATTTCAATGGAATGATGGATGCTATGAGATGCTATTTTTGATTTTCTTCCTTTTTATTTTGGTTAAGGATCAACACTTCAAGTGCCTACAAGATAACATCCTAGTCCCCAAGGATTAAGGTGAGCACCAAAGCCCTACAAGATAACAACCTAATCCCTGAGGATTAAGGCAAGCACTAAAGCCCTACAAGCGGCCAACTTTAGGCGACCCCCTCATGTGCTGAGATAGCTGGTTAAAGAATTTTTCCTATTTGTCTTTTTGCTATGTGAGGATGCAAATGCAGTATTTTGATGCATGATATGACAAAATTTTTGGGGTATTCAAATACTTTTTTTGTGAATACTTTCATAATGATGAGACGCGAGACTTTGGATGCAAAAGTGGGATGATTATTGACCATTTTTGTTGAAAAATTGAATTTGATTCAAACTCCGGTGTTCTCAAGGTTTTTTATTTACAAACAAGCTCACTTGTTTTCTCTCCCTTCCAATGACGACTGAATCTTAGATATCGCATGACTAACGTGTGTTCTCTCTCTTTGAAGCATTGCTTAGTAAGCATGCATAGGAGCGCAAATGTGAATGAGTGAGTCTGTTAACTTGGGATTGGTTTAGGATATGTATGACAATTGAAGGGATGACAAACATGATTATTACCGACGCTCATGAGGGACCAAGGGATGCAAGACTGCCCCGGTTCAGGCTTTTGATGAGTGAATAAGCTTGCCTTTGCCTGGTGGTGATAATGACTAGGGGTGTAGGAGATGATGAATTGGGAACACTTCGGCTCTTGGGATGAAAGGTGGAATGAAAAGGGTTTTGTTTCAACCCACAGAGTTTGGTGTTGCCCCAGTCAGGACGAAACAAAGTTGCCCCAATTAGAATGACGAGGCCTTATTTAGGATAGTGAGTTGAGAGATTGCCCCGGTGAGGTTCTTATGGGAATGAATGAGGTGAAGGAATGGGAATGCACTTGCCCCATTTTGGAATGAAATTTCAAACGGTTTCTTTGAGTGAGGTTGTGAAAAGGTGATAGAGTTATGGTGACGGTTATATACGGAGGGTGGTATGTGAACGGGATAGACGACGAACAAAATCTCCCCATGGTTGAGTGGAGTGAGAGGTGAAGGAAATGTCCCCTAGTACACATCTTTGATTCTTTTTAAGAAAAACTCAAATGCAATGAAAGTTTTGACTTTTAGTACGAAAGAAGCCTCACTTGGTGATCACTAAACCTTGTTTTAATGCAACTTGAATGCGTTTGAAGTGCAAGTCTTCCTTTTTCCGTCAGCTTTCTTTTTTTCGACTGTTTATTTTTGTTCCCTCGTCTCTTTTTCCTAAGGGTTTGTTTTTCCTTGATCAGCTTTCTCTTTTCTGATCGTTTGTTTTTTCTTTTGAGCAAACACATTGTAGACAGATAAACTTAGTGGTCCTAAGATTTAAATTTTGAGAAAACAACAGCATTCGGTCATTGTGATCAGAATGGACTTTTCGGGATTGTGGTGTTTTGTGGAGAAGGGATGATGGGGCTTAATGAAGAGCTTGGGGGCTAATGGTAGGATGATTTTTATTCGGCGTTGGCTGACGATCGATGATTTATGATGGTTAATTGGCTTGATGAGGTGTTTGGAAATTTTATTCTTGGCTAAGGGTTCGTGGAGGGCGGGTTACCGAGGTCAAAGGGAAGTGTTTGCGGTTTATGGAAGGGGGTGTATGGGAATGATGAAGTGTTTGAAGATTATTGAGACAAGGATCTCTTGTGTTTTGTGGTAACATGTACCAGCTCACCACTTACATTTCTTTTGTATTTTCTTTTGTTTTGGGATTTTCATTTTTGAATCCCTTTTTTGATTTTCTCTCTCTTTTTTTGTTTTATGATTCTTTTCCTTCTTTGACTCGGGTGAGCTGATAGAAAGTGATGCACTTTTTTTTTTGGATATTTGAGGTGATCCTTGTCTAGGGTGATTTTTGGATTTTGGTTTTTCTTGGGTTAAGGTGGGTAGGAAAGGGAACTTCTGGATGGCCAAACTTCATTTCAAATTTCGATTGCTTATTTTTTCATAAAACTTGACAACAGTTTATCTATCTATATGTGTTTGCTCTTTTCTTTGCATTTTTTTTATGCCCTAATTTTTGCCTGGACCGCTCTTTGCGAGTTTTCAATCCACCGGGCGCTCCTTTTTGCCTAGGCTGCCCTTTGCGGGTTTTCAACCTAGCGAGCTTGTTCTTCTCATTTATCTCTTCTTTTCTCTTTTTTTTGGAAAGACTTGCACTAAAGGAATATAATGCCGATAAAGAAAGTTAGTGATCACAGAATTGCCGCAGCATGGAGGACTTAGAGTGTTAGTGAGAGTGAACCAAAAAGTCAAGTATGCACTGATGGGAGAGAATATGCGCCTTATGGATGGACGGGGCGGGGTTAGACTGGGATGGTGATGATGACAAGGAAGGAAACTGACTGACTCAAACAAGAGAAACTGCACGTGTCATGCACGTTCACTATAGGAATGCTTCACAGAGAGTCAACATTAGTTAGAACAATGAATTGATGAGTGCTTCAGTTTTTTTTTTTGTCATGGAATGGATGGGATGCAGTGCTTTTGAAAGACATGCAAATGAGCTATTGATTTGCAAAAGTGAGTGCCTTGGAACACCTTGAGTTTGCAACCAAGTAAGGATAAACTTTTTCAAAAAAAGGATGATTGTTTTGCAAGAACGTCTCGCTTCTCATCACAACTTTTATTTTATGCAATGAATGAATGAACAAATTATGATATGCAAGTATGATGCAAATGCGTGGAGAACGACTACTCGAAAAGTGTGGCTTATTCTAAATTATTTTGTTGCAAGACAAAATATGGAATACCAATGCGAATGATGCAAGAATGATGCCCCCCATTTTTTTTCAAATGATTTTTGATTTTTTTTTTATTTTTTTAGAGGCGAGACAAGATGCGAAATGCCAATGCCCCTTTTTTGAATGATGAGAGATGCAAGAATGGTGATATGAGGCAACTGATTGTCGTTACCCTGAGTAACTTGCCTGAAACATTGAGTGGATCCTGACTCAATACTTCACACAATGTACTGAAACGTTTTGACAATTAGTTGACTCAATTTAATTCCCTACTTGAAATTAAAATACGTGCGACTGGGTCAAAGTGCTCTGACATCGTAAAGTAACATCTCAAATTTGTAGTCGACAAACAAATTTGAGACATTACCCTTCGTCGTTCAAAGGTGCACTTCTATCCATTAAGCCATCACATGAGAAATTTTTCTTTGTTTCGAAAGGATGCATGCAGGGAGAAATGATGTATTCGAACAAAGTGATGAGGTTAATGAAATGATGCATGAGCGCCACATTGACGCGATGTCCGCATTATTTGATGATAGTTTTTGCATAATCAAGGATGAATGAAATGCGATATGGATGATAGATGCTTCTGGTTTTCATTTTTCTTATGCAATGAAATGAAATGCGTGATGCTTGCAATTACTTTCCTAATGCATGGGAGATATTGAATGAAGACGCATGCGAGATGAGACGTTAATGCTTATTTTTGATTTGCGACACAGAAAAGTATTAATGCGATGATGTGATATGGACGGACGACGGAATGAGTGGGTGAATGAATGAACGAATGTGCATTTTGAATGAGGATAACGTAAATTGCATCACTTGATGATTTTTCATGATTATGAGCGAATGAAATACCATAGGGATGATAATTGTTTTTTTTTTCAGAATTTTGTTTTATGTAATGCATGATGCCATGATGCGAAGTGCGGATGATGATTGCTTTTCGTTTTATTTTTAAACTATGAAATGGAGTGCCTGATACTAACAATTATTTTTAGTGCGTGGAAAGATACGATTCTTATGAAAATGCATGCGAAATGAGATGTTTATTTGATTATTTTTTGTAATGCAAAGAAAAAATGCATGTAGTATGTTTTCTAAAAAAACTTGTGGAAAATAATAATTTTTGATTTTTCTTGATTTTTGGTTTTTTTTTTTTGATAAAAGACGGTATGCACTAATACTTGTTTGAATGCAAGTGCAATGCACTATGTATGATTTCATGTTTGTCTTGGTGCCGGGAATCACGGTGTGCTATGTCTTGCCATAGGTTTAACGGTGGATTTCGATTATTTTTTCTTTGAAACACAACAAGGTTAGAATCAATAAGCGAAACAAAGCACATTCCATGCATTCAAACTTAAACAAACTCACACCTCGGAGTATACGCTGTTTCACTTTTGATTCCACATTGTGCCTATGACAAGATTCTTTGTCACTTTGGGATTCTCGGTAAACAAACTTTGATGAAATGCAAGGATGCATGCATGAACTGTAAAAGCTTCTGTTGGATGCAATGCGAGGATGCATGCAAAATGATGATGATGTTTTATGCATATGCAGATTAGGGCAAAACCCTTATTGGCATTAGTTCAAGTTTTTTTTGTTTTTTTTGAAAAATGCGAGCCGTACGTGGTTTCATATGGACCAAGTAAGAGAAAGGCTATAACGGCAGCTCTTTCTCTACTTTTTATTTGAAAAACCTCCTACTCTTTTTTGAAAACATGTCTATATTACCATGCAACCCACAATTTGGTATGCCCCTTGTGTCCTACGATGGTGGGTGTAACACCCCTTTTCTACCCCTTAATGTGCACGTCATTATCAGAGTACTTTCATTTTCGAAAATAATATTTAATTAGTAGGAAAGAGATGTCATATCTTCATTTATAAAAACTCATCGCCTTCGCCATTAAAATTTATGCACCAACGCAGTCATCGCAAAAGTTAAACTTCAAAATAATCTCATCACAGCGGAAATAGCAATAACTCACCAAGGTCACTCAAACACGTCTCAAAACATCCATAAAATCATTAAACAGCTAATTAAATAACTTATCAACTTCAACCCCGCCCCCTAGGTGTTACAATATCAGAGAGCGACTCAATATAATATAATTAAGCATACAGTAGAGTAATATGAGCAAACTATCACACACACATCATCATTAACATCAACTTCGTCGTCATCACACACAAAACCAAAAATCACAATTCACATCACCTGTCATAAAAAAAAATGTATGCGCATGAAAATGCAACCCACACCTGGGCATATGCATGATGGTACCATACTCGTCATAATAAGCCACTATGGGCACACCGTCACTGTTTTCTCGTCATAAATAAGCCACTATGGGCACACCGTCACTGAGAGGCCGAAGCCTATTCGTCATAAGATGCACATGCTATGAGACACTATGGACACATGTGCAATCACCAAAATTCGCTCACCCGGAGTACTCGTCATCACCACCATAAGACACTCATAGAGTGTATTCATCATAGTCACCATATTAATGTCACAACTCTTCATAAACAATCACATTCAAAAATTTGAGTAACAACATCTTTAAATCTTAGGTAACAATGATCCTAAATTTTCAAGTAACAACACATTTTAAAATTTAGGAGACATTCATCCAAATGTAAATAACTACACATAAAAATTTAAGTAACAACCTAGTTAAATTTTCGAATAACAACATTTTTAAAATTTTGGATAAACATTTCACTTTCATACTTAGGAAGCACCACAAATAAACTTGAGAAGAACATCTCATTTTCCAAGTGGAAGAAACCTCACATTTTTAACCGGAAAAATAGTAATAGTATCAAAGTCACATTTACACGCTCTTTTCTTTTACAAAGTACAGAAATTCGGTTAGTAAACGGCAACAAATCGAAGCTGAAAAACAGTGGCCATTTATGCGCAAAAACCCCACTCATAGCAACATTTTTATACGCTAACAGCAGTACCACAGCAACAATTTTTTTTCGCGATAAAACAGTAAAAACAGCATCATTTTTAAGCGCTAAAAACAACCCAAACAGCAGCATTTTTCCTTGACAAAATTAGCAAACAGCAACCCATTTAAATGGTTAAAAACATCATTTTTGTAATTCTGCTACAGCACCATTGTTCTTTAATAAAAACAGCAAACAGCAACATATTTTAATGCCAAACAGCAACATAAATAATTCTGTAACAGCAGCATTTGTTTTTATAAAAACAGCAAACAGCAATACATTTTAATGCCAAACAGCAACATAAATAATTCTGTAACAGCAGCATTTGTTTTTATAAAAACAGCAACAGCAATGCCTTTTAATGACAAACAGCAACATAAAAAATTCCTGCACACAGCACATGAATATTGTGGCAACCAGCAATACAAAATTCTGCAAACAGCACATGCATAATTGACAAAACAGCAGCATATTATTATGGTGACAGCAACATTGTCTAGTTTCATTTCTTTGGTATCATTCAATTACTTATACTCCTATCACTTAATTCATCAAAAATTTCTTTCCAACGCCAACAATTCACCAACTTCGAAAATTAGCCACACTTCAATCACCAAAAAGAAATCGAAATTCATCCCTTCATCTCCTAGGGCAATTCACATATCAATAATAATAAATCAATCCAACATTTCTCTTAACATATCAATTTCGAATTCAACCACCATCAACAACCCACAAACCCACCATATACTCAATTACATTAAATTGAAAACGCTCACCCTTACCTTTTCAAGAAGATGAATCGAATTCTAGAGGGCAGACACCTACAGAGCCACAGCAACAACGGGAAACCTCTTTTCTTCTTGATCTCGAATCCTTCTCTCCTTTTTCCTTCTTGATTTCGCGAATCCTCTCCTTCTTTCCCCAAGCTCACGGCACCTCTTCTCTCTTAGCACTCTAGGGTTTCAAAATTTCGTTTTGGAGCAAAAATGACTAGCCCTAGGCAAGTCCCTTCTCAAAACCCAGGTTAGTTGGATCATGGGCTTCACTTAAGCCCATTCCTCTCTATTTCGCCACTCCCCCCTACCATATACCACCTCTTAAAATAATTCTAATAATAATAATAACCTTATAAATAATAATATTAATAATGCAACACCTAAATAATTTAATCAATTAATTAATTAAATTATTTTGGGCGTTACAACTCTCCCCCACTTAAGAGAATTTCGCCCTCGAAATTTTAACTACCGACGCAATCACTCTTCCACTAGCCAACTAACGACCCTTTAGGCAACCAGCGCTAACTAATAATCAGGCTCACTCTCCATTAATCCTAGCTTTAGGCAACTCTATCACACCACAAGCACCACTAAAACAATCGTATCAATCAATATCAACAAAATAGCACCAACGTCAAATTTGGGTCATTCAGCGATACCCTTAACACAACAATTTGCATAACAGCACAACAACATCCAATCTCAACAACGGCCATAGGCCCACAATAGCAAATCAACAATAATAACAACACAATCCATGTGGGCCATTCAGCGGTACCCGGACAAAACAACAACACCACTTGGGCCATTCCGCGATACCCAAGGCAAACAACAACACAACTTGGGCCATTCGGCGATACCCAAGACAACAATAGTAAGACATCAGCATACGACCAGGCAACAACCACAACCTCAACAATCACGATAACAATCAGCAGCATCAGGACTAACAACTTAGCCACAACGGTGGGCGCTAAGGCGCCGCAAGCAACACAACTAAACAGGCATGGCGCGCCCGAGGGCAAGCGCCTTCGACAACAGCAACAAATTGGCACGTATTATACGATCACATAACATATTTCCACAACGTCAACCAAGGGTCAACGGACAACATATCAAAACAACAAGATACACGGAGCAGCGCATAAGATCGAGAACAGTAACAATAATTTTTCGGACCAGTAACAATTATTATCAGAAAAACAGCAACAATTATTTTTCTGAAAACAGCAGCAATTATTTTTCAGAAAATAGCAACAGTAATTTTCAGAAAAACAGCAACAGTAGTTTTCTGAAAACGGCAACAATTATTCCTCTTAAAACAGCAACAATTATTTTCAAAGACAGCGACAATATCTTCCAGAAAACAGCAATATTAGTTTTTAGAAAAACAACAATATAGTCTTCAGAAAACAGCAATAATAGTTTTTCGAAAAACAACAACAACAATAACATCAACAACATCACAAGGAAGTTTACTAAATGCGTAAATATAGCAACAACAAGGCACACGGCACGGAAACAATGGCATAGCGTCACATGGCAACAACAACAATAGTTTTTCAGGAAGTAACAACAATAATTTTCACAAAAACAGTAACAATAGTTTTCAGAAAAACTGCAACAATAATTTTCAATAACACAACATTTACATATAACATAAAAGCATATCACAAGGTGTTCAAGATCAAGGATTAAGGAGTATGGCACTAAGAAAATCTTATGACTACGAATCAGTGAACACCCAATGCACAAAAATTCAAACAGCACAACAGTCGCACATTCGACATATCACTAAAGACGGTACTCCTTTTACCTCAAAAATATTTGCAAGCGGAAGTGCGAAAATGTACTATTTGAAATTACAGTCCAGATTCAGATGTCACAAAGTCAGAACACTTAATTTTCAAATTAGTTTAGAAAATTCGAAAAAAAAACCTCGAAACATTTTTCCCCGGGATCCAAAAGAAGTAACTACGGCGTCCTTTCGAAAACCAAGCATTTTCCAAACCAGCAGAAAATCGAAAACCAAGTCCAGTGATATTATTCATCAACTACAGAATAGCTTCTTAGAGAAGTGACACACACGCACGAAACATTTTATTTGGAGTTTTCAACACAAGAAATAAAACACGTCACAGAAGTTGATTCTCTCTCTTCAAGACTAAACGACAGCTTAAATGGTTTGAGTAGAATATCCTTAAGAACATATGGCAATAAAAGCTGACTCAAAGAAGTTCGCAACAGGGTCCCAAAAATAATTTTCAATGCTACTATCAGTAGCCAACCATAAAATTGTCTATGAGTCGTTCAAAAGCAATTTTCAAAATCTCTTCATCCTTTAGACCCCAAACCACCAAATAGGACAACTCATAAAAATAGAGACAGTCAACAACCCAAAAACAGGCACAACTCGTAAAATAGCAGCAGTGTACAAAAGTAGGGACAGTAACAGTTATTTTTGAAAGCACTGACAGCGGCCTTAGGAAACAGCAACAACAACTTTTAAAAGGTAGCAACAATCATTTTTCAGCAATAGTCGTTTTGCAGAAAACCATAACAATTATCCGAATAAAACAGCAACGTTATTTAAATAAAACAGCAACAGCAGTATAAACAAAACGGCAGTAGCATTCGACTTTTTAAAACAGCATGGCATTTATCATTCAAACAGCAATAGCAAATATCTCAGGATAATCCACGAAACATTATCAACTAAGTACACAGGAACACGGTTAACATTTAAAACCTTATTACAACTAGTCAGCCCAAATGAATAGTTACATTAACATTTACAGTAATTAGTTAATTCGGCCCAAGTGCACAAGCGTCCAAAATGCACATTTTTAAATCTTAAGATTTTTTAAAACCACGTAACACATATCACAAGAGTGCAACTGCTAAAACAAAATCCGAATCGTTTATAAAAGTGATTTTCAATGCTAATCTCGGTATCCAGCCGTAAAAGTGTTTAATGGATGTTCAAAAACAATTTCGGAACTCCCATTATTTTTCGGATTATAAAACTCTATAGCGCAATTCAAGAAGTAACGACCAAAAGATTTTGTCATAACACTCAAGCATACAAGACTCCACCTTGAGGAAAATTAGGCAAATCAAAATAGCAATCACATGAGACGGTAGTCCTCAGCTAAAATTGTTACATCAAATTGCGGTCTTTTCCAAAAAGAGTTGAGGTCAAAATTATAGCACTCAATGAAGATATTTTTCGTTTGTAGTGATTAAAACGCTACGACAGTTATTAGTGCAGCAATAACTTGAAATAGTCCACAAAATAATTTTACAACGCATTCAGTTTTCAAACATCAAAACACATTGCAGAGTAACAGGCAACAAGGCAAATCATTTTAGAAACACGCAGCAAGGAAAGTCAACAACAAGGACCACAACAAACAGACGCAATTCACACACCGAAAACACAATAAGGCACACAGCGCTAGTAGGGACATCTCCCCCACTAGTTCACTTACCAATGGAAACTTTTGGCGTACCTGCAACATAAACAATGGTCAGCACTGAAAGACAACAGTTGGTCACTATCTGACACAACGACTCGACGACATGGCCGGACGGACCAACCATTGCTCTGATACCACTAATGTAACACCCCTTTTCTACCCCTTAATGTGCACGTCATTATCAGAGTACTTTCATTTTCGAAAATAATATTTAATTAGTAGGAAAGAGATGTCATATCTTCATTTATAAAAACTCATCGCCTTCGCCATTAAAATTTATGCACCAACGCAGTCATCGCAAAAGTTAAACTTCAAAATAATCTCATCACAGCGGAAATAGCAATAACTCACCAAGGTCACTCAAACACGTCTCAAAACATCCATAAAATCATTAAACAGCTAATTAAATAACTTATCAACTTCAACCCCGCCCCCTAGGTGTTACAATATCAGAGAGCGACTCAAAACATCTCAACAGCTATAAAGGAAGGCAGCATGTCCTTCAATCGGAGTCACCTGCAGCGTTGCCACAATAGAGCAACATTCCAAGCAGAAGGGGTGAGAATTTCCAACATAATATAATTAAGCATACAGTAGAGTAATATGAGCAAACTATCACACACACATCATCATTAACATCAACTTCGTCGTCATCACACACAAAACCAAAAATCACAATTCACATCACCTGTCATAAAAAAAAATGTATGCGCATGAAAATGCAACCCACACCTGGGCATATGCATGATGGTACCATACTCGTCATAATAAGCCACTATGGGCACACCGTCACTGTTTTCTCGTCATAAATAAGCCACTATGGGCACACCGTCACTGAGAGGCCGAAGCCTATTCGTCATAAGATGCACATGCTATGAGACACTATGGACACATGTGCAATCACCAAAATTCGCTCACCCGGAGTACTCGTCATCACCACCATAAGACACTCATAGAGTGTATTCATCATAGTCACCATATTAATGTCACAACTCTTCATAAACAATCACATTCAAAAATTTGAGTAACAACATCTTTAAATCTTAGGTAACAATGATCCTAAATTTTCAAGTAACAACACATTTTAAAATTTAGGAGACATTCATCCAAATGTAAATAACTACACATAAAAATTTAAGTAACAACCTAGTTAAATTTTCGAATAACAACATTTTTAAAATTTTGGATAAACATTTCACTTTCATACTTAGGAAGCACCACAAATAAACTTGAGAAGAACATCTCATTTTCCAAGTGGAAGAAACCTCACATTTTTAACCGGAAAAATAGTAATAGTATCAAAGTCACATTTACACGCTCTTTTCTTTTACAAAGTACAGAAATTCGGTTAGTAAACGGCAACAAATCGAAGCTGAAAAACAGTGGCCATTTATGCGCAAAAACCCCACTCATAGCAACATTTTTATACGCTAACAGCAGTACCACAGCAACAATTTTTTTTCGCGATAAAACAGTAAAAACAGCATCATTTTTAAGCGCTAAAAACAACCCAAACAGCAGCATTTTTCCTTGACAAAATTAGCAAACAGCAACCCATTTAAATGGTTAAAAACATCATTTTTGTAATTCTGCTACAGCACCATTGTTCTTTAATAAAAACAGCAAACAGCAACATATTTTAATGCCAAACAGCAACATAAATAATTCTGTAACAGCAGCATTTGTTTTTATAAAAACAGCAAACAACAATACATTTTAATGCCAAACAGCAACATAAATAATTCTGTAACAGCAGCATTTGTTTTTATAAAAACAGCAACAGCAATGCCTTTTAATGACAAACAGCAACATAAAAAATTCCTGCACACAGCACATGAATATTGTGGCAACCAGCAATACAAAATTCTGCAAACAGCACATGCATAATTGACAACACAGCAGCATATTATTATGGTGACAGCAACATTGTCTAGTTTCATTTCTTTGGTATCATTCAATTACTTATACTCCTATCACTTAATTCATCAAAAATTTCTTTCCAACGCCAACAATTCACCAACTTCGAAATTAGCCACACTTCAATCACCAAAAAGAAATCGAAATTCATCCCTTCATCTCCTAGGGCAATTCACATATCAATAATAATAAATCAATCCAACATTTCTCTTAACATATCAATTTCGAATTCAACCACCATCAACAACCCACAAACCCACCATATACTCAATTACATTAAATTGAAAACGCTCACCCTTACCTTTTCAAGAAGATGAATCGAATTCTAGAGGGCAGACACCTACAGAGCCACAGCAACAACGGGAAACCTCTTTTCTTCTTGATCTCGAATCCTTCTCTCCTTTTTCCTTCTTGATTTCGCGAATCCTCTCCTTCTTTCCCCAAGCTCACGGCACCTCTTCTCTCTTAGCACTCCAGGGTTTCAAAATTTCGTTTTGGAGCAAAAATGACTAGCCCTAGGCAAGTCCCTTCTCAAAACCCAGGTTAGTTGGATCATGGGCTTCACTTAAGCCCATTCCTCTCTATTCCGCCACTCCCCCCTACCATATACCACCTCTTAAAATAATTCTAATAATAATAATAACCTTATAAATAATAATATTAATAATGCAACACCTAAATAATTTAATCAATTAATTAATTAAATTATTTTGGGCGTTACAGTGGGGACCTAAGTTCTAGGACAACTCAAATGTTCCTCCCATGCGGGTTCTAGTCACTTCCTCACCAGGCTACCAGAGCTAATTCTCTTTCACAATAGCACCCACAACGATGGAACGCCATCTGGTGTGAGGCATCATGAAAGAGCATACTCTGGCTGAAACTTTCGTGAGAGTCGGAAGGACAACAGTCCAATTGCCAGTCACTACTCGTTTCCACTCTCCTAAGTTTTGTCAGACCTTGGGTTTTAGGCCCCTCTCAAAGCATAGTAAGCATAAGGTGTGAGTGTGTGCAGCAAGGGCATACCGCCTAAAACTACCCACATATACCCCACCTGCAAAGGAAAACCCAGAACAGTCCAAATAATAGCAGGTAATAACATGTCGTCTACCCTAGGGTTCAATATCACAATACTAATAATCCAACCTAGGTTTCAGCAACAGTCATATGCACTGCTTACCTCAAGAAAGGGAATGGAGAAGAAGGGATCATAATAGAATGGGAGGAAATGCATGTTTTTACCTTAAGAAAGGGAGCAGAGAATAGGGGACATGGGAATTGAGGAATGCATGAACATGGCATTGTGAACAAATAGAAAAGAAGTAAAACAAAGCTTTCAACTCAATTAATTTTAAAACCACACATCAAAGTTAACTAGGCTTGAACATGGACGAGTTCGTACCTGTTTGTTCCATTTCATACCATTTCGTGTGATTTCGTACCAGTTCGGACCAAATCGTACGATTTGGCCCATATTGTACAAACTTGTACGGGTTCGTACCAGTTCGTACGATATCGTACCTGTTTGTACCATTTCATACCATTTCGTGTGATTTCGTACCAGGTCGCACCAAATCGTACGATTTGGCCCATATTGTATAAACTAGTACGATTTCGAACCATTTTTTCGAGTTCATACTATTCATACGATTTCGTACCTATTCGTACTAGTTTCGACCAAATCGTACAATTTGGCCCATATTGTACAAACTCGTACGAATTCGTACCATTTTTTCGAGTTCGTACTAGTTCGTTTGATTTCGTACCTGTTCGTACCATTTCATACCATTACGTATGATTTCGTACCAGTTCGGACCAAATCGTACGATTTGGCCCATATTGTATAAACTGATACGATTTCGTGCCATATAAATAAATACATACAATTAACAATGATAACAATAACAAAACAATAATAATC
The DNA here is from genome assembly GCA_039519185.1 of Astragalus membranaceus. Lineage (NCBI taxonomy): Eukaryota > Viridiplantae > Streptophyta > Magnoliopsida > Fabales > Fabaceae > Astragalus > Astragalus membranaceus. The sequence goes on from CM076853.1 coordinate 26,449,146, forward strand.
TCGCTAACTCGCTGCGACACGCGCCCATTACTATACACTTTATTCGCACACCCGCGAAAACCACTAGACTTTTGTATCACATTTTTAATAGTAAAATTAACCCGAAAACGACAGAAACTAGTAAAATGACGTATTCGACGCAAAACGCGCGAAACATGCAAAGAGCACATATTTTGATAATTTTCGAAAAAACATCAAAACACCATTAAAAAATGAGTGTTCACAAAAATACAATTTTATTTGATTTTCAATTAGTCGGACAAAATTGGGGTATGACACCTGTTAATACCATTTCGTTGGATTTCGTACCAGTTCGGACCAAATCGTACGATTTGGCCCATATTGTACATACTGGTACGAGTTCGTACCATTTTTTCGAGTTCGTACTAGTTCGTTTGATTGCATACCTGTTTGTACCATTTCGTACCATTTCGTATGATTTCGTACCAGTTCGGACCAAATCGTACGATTTGGCCCATATTGTATAAACTGGTACGATTTCGTACCATTTTTTTCGAGTTCGTACTAGTTAATACCATTTCGTACGATTTCGTACCTGTTAATACCATTTCGTTGCATTTCGTTCCAGCTCGGACCAAATCGTACGATTTGGCCCATATTGTACATACTGGTACGAGTTCGTACCATTTTTTCAAGTTCGTACCAGTTCGTACCAAAGTGTACAATTTGGCCCATATTGTACATACTCGGAGAAGTTCGTACCTGTTTGTTCCACTTCATACCATTTCGTGTGATTTCCTACCAGGTCGAACAAATCGTACGATTTGGCCCATATTGTACATACTGGTACGAGTTCGTACCATTTTTTCGAGTTCGTACTAGTTCGTTTGATTTCGTACCTATTTGTTCAATTTCAATCCATTTTGTTTGTTTTCGTACCAGTTCGGACCAAATCGTACGATTTGGCCCATATTGTATAAACTGGTACGATTTCGTACCATTTTTTGGAGTTCGTACTTGTTCATACCATTTCGTACGATTTCGTACCTGTTAATACCATTTCGTGGGATTTCGTACCAGTTCGGACCAAATCGTACGATTTGGCCCATTTTGTATAAACTAGTACGAGTACGTACCATTTTTTCGAGTGCGTACCAGTTCGTACGATTTCGTACCTGTTTGTACCATTTCATACCATTTCGTATGATTTCATACCAGTTCGGACCAAATCGTACGATTTGGCCCATATTGTACATACTGGTACGAGTTCGTACCATTTTTTCGAGTTCGTACTAGTTCGTTTGATTTCGAATCTGTTTGTACCATTTCATACCATTTCGTATGATTTCGTACCAGTTCGGACCAAATCGTACGATTTGGCCCATATTGTATAAGCTAGTACGATTTCGTACCTTTTTTCGAGTTCGTACTAGTTCATACCATTTCGTACTTATTAATACCATTTCATGGGATTTCGTACCAGTTCGGACCAAATCCTACGATTTGGCCCATATTGTACATACTCGTACGAGTTCGTACCATTTTTTCGAGTTCATACTAGTTCATACCATTTCGTACGATTTCGTATCTGTTCATACCATTTCATGGTATTTCGTACCAATTTGGACCAAAGTGTACAATTTGGCCCATATTGTAAATACTTGGACGAGTTCGTACCTGTTTGTTCCATTTCATACCATTTCGTGTGATTTCGTACCAGTTCGGACCAAATCGTACGATTTGGCCCATATTGTACAAACTTGTACGGGTTCGTACCAGTTCGTACGATATTGTACCTGTTTGTACCATTTCATACCATTTCGTGTGAATTCGTACCAGGTCGCACCAAATTGTACGATTTGGCCCATATTGTATAAACTTGTACGATTTCGAACCATTTTTTCTAGTTCGTACTATTCATACGATTTCGTACCTATTCGTACTAGTTTCGACCAAATCGTACAATTTGGCCCATATTGTACAAACTCGTACGAATTCGTACCATTTTTTCGAGTTCGTACTAGTTCGTTTGATTTCGTACCTGTTCGTACCATTTCATACCATTTCGTATGATTTCGTACCAGTTCGGACCAAATCGTACGATTTGGCCCATATTGTATAAACTGGTACGATTTCGTACCATTTTTTCGAGTTCGTACTAGTTCATACCATTTCTTACGATTTCGTACCTGTTAATACCATTTCGTTGGATTTCGTACCAGTTCGGACCAAATCGTACGATTTGGCCCATATTGTACATACTGGTACGAGTTCGTACCATTTTTTCGAGTTCGTACTAGTTCGTTTGATTTCGTACCTGTTTGTACCATTTCATACCATTTCGTATGATTTCGTACCAGTTCGGACCAAATCGTACGATTTGGCCCATATTGTATAAACTGGTACGATTTCGTACCATTTTTTTCGAGTTCGTACTAGTTCAAACCATTTCGTACGATTTCGTACCTGTTAATACTATTTCGTTGCATTTCGTTCCAGTTCGGACCAAATCGTACGATTTGGCCCATATTGTACATACTGGTACGAGTTCGTACCATTTTTTCAAGTTCGTACCAGTTCGGACCAAAGTGTACAATTTGGCCCATATTGTACATACTCGGAGAAGTTCGTACCTGTTTGTTCCACTTCATACCATTTCGTGTGATTTCCTACGATGTCGGACCAAATCGTACGATTTGGCCCATATTGTATAAACTAGTACGATTTCGAACCATTTTTTTGAGTTCGTACTATTCATACCATTTCGTACCTGTTCGTACTAGTTTCGACCAAATCATACAATTCGGCCCATATTGTACCAACTCGTATGAGTTCGTACCATTTTTTACGAGTTCGTACCAGTTCGTACAATTTCGTGCCTGTTTGTACATTTCATACCATTTCGTAAGATTTCGTACCAGTTCGGACCAAATCGTACGATTTGCCCCATATTGTACAAACTCGTACAAGTTCGTACGATTTCGTCCTAGTTTGTACCATTTCATACCAATTTGTGGGATTTCGTACCAGTTCGGGCCAAATTGTACTATTTGGCCCATAATGTACAAACTCGTACGAGTTCATACTAGTTCGTACGATTTTGTACCTATTTGTTCAATTTCACTCCATTTTGTTTGTTTTCGTACCAGTTCGGACGAAATCGTAGGATTTGGCCCATATTGTATAAACTGGTACGATTTCGTACCATTTTTTGGAGTTCGTACTTGTTCATACCATTTCTTACGATTTCGTACCTGTTAATACCATTTCGTTGGAATTCGTACCAGTTCAGACCAAATCGTACGATTTGGCCCATATTGTACATACTGGTACGAGTTCGTACCATTTTTTCGAGTTCGTACTAGTTCGTTTGATTTCGTACCTGTTTGTACCATTTCATACCATTTCGTATGATTTCGTACCAGTTCGGACCAAATCGTACGATTTGGCCCATATTGTATAAACTGGTACGATTTCGTACCATTTTTTTCGAGTTCGTACTAGTTCATACCATTTCGTACCTGTTAATACTATTTCGTTGCATTTCGTTCCAGTTCGGACCAAATCGTACGATTTGGCCCATATTGTACATACTGGTACGAGTTCGTACCATTTTTTCAAGTTCGTACCAGTTCGGACCAAAGTGTACAATTTGGCCCATATTGTACATACTGGGAGAAGTTCGTACCTGTTTGTTCCACTTCATACCATTTCGTGTGATTTCCTACGAGGTCGGACCAAATCGTACGATTTGGCCCATATTGTATAAACTAGTACGATTTCGAACCATTTTTTCGAGTTCGTACTATTCATACCATTTCGTACCTGTTCGTACTAGTTTCGACCAAATCATACAATTCGGCCCATATTGTACCAACTCGTATGAGTTCGTACCATTTTTTACGAGTTCGTACCAGTTCGTACAATTTCGTGCCTGTTTGTACATTTCATACCATTTCGTAAGATTTCGTACCAGTTCGGACCAAATCGTACGATTTGCCCTATATTGTACAAACTCGTACAAGTTCGTACGATTTCGTCCTAGTTTGTACCATTTCATACCATTTCGTGGGATTTCGTACCAGTTCGGGCCAAATTGTACTATTTGGCCCATAATGTACAAACTCGTACGAGTTCATACTAGTTCGTACGATTTTGTACCTATTTGTTCAATTTCACTCCATTTTGTTTGTTTTCGTACCAGTTCGGACGAAATCGTAGGATTTGGCCCATATTGTATAAACTGGTACGATTTCGTACCATTTTTTGGAGTTCGTACTTGTTCATACCATTTCGTACGATTTCGTACCTGTTAATACAATTTCGTGGGATTTCGTACCAGTTCGGACCAAATCGTATGATTTGGCCCCTATTGTATAAACTAGTACGAGTACGTACCATTTTTTCGAGTGCGTACCAGTTCGTACGATTTCGTACCTGTTTGTACCATTTCATACCGTTTCGTATGATTTCGTACCAGTTCGGACCAAATCGTAAGATTTGGCCCATATTGTATAAACTAGTACGAGTACGTACCATTTTTTCGAGTTCGTACCAGTTCGTACGACTTCGTACCTGTTTGTACCATTTCATACCATTTCAAATGATTTCGTACCAGTTCGGACCAAATCGTACGATTTGGCCCATATTGTATAAGCTAGTACGATTTCGTACCTTTTTTTCGAGTTCGTACTAGTTCATACCATTTCGTACTTATTAATACCATTTCATGGGATTTCGTACAAGTTCGGACCAAATCGTACGATTTGGCCCATATTGTACATACTGGTACGAGTTCGTACCATTTTTTCGAGTTCGTACTAGTTCGTTTGATTTCGTACCTGTTTGTACCATTTCATACCATTTCGTATGATTTCGTACCAGTTCGGACCAAATCGTACGATTTGGCCCATATTGTATAAGCTAGTACGATTTCGTACCTTTTTTTTGGAGTTCGTACTTGTTCATACCACTTCGTACTTATTAATAGCATTTCATGGGATTTCGTACCAGTTCAGACCAAATCCTACGATTTGGCCCATATTGTACATACTCGTACGAGTTCGTACCATTTTTTCGAGTTCATACTAGTTCATACCATTTCGTACGATTTCGTATCTGTTCATACCATTTCATGTGATTTCGTACCAGTTTGGACCAAAGTGTACAATTTGGCCCATATTGTAAATACTTGGACGAGTTCGTACCTGTTTGTTCCATTTCATACCATTTCGTACCAGTTCGGACCAAATCGTACGATTTGGCCCATATTGTATAAACTGGTACGATTTCGTACCATTTTTTCGAGTTCGTACTAGTTCATACCATTTCGTACGATTTCGTACCTGTTAATACCATTTCGTGGGATTTCGCACCAGTTCTGACCAAATCGTACGATTTGGCCCATATTGTATAAACTAGTACGAGTACGTACCATTTTTTCGAGTTCGTACCAGTTCGTACGATTTCGTACCTGTTTGTACCAATTCATACCATTTCGTATGATTTCGTACCAGTTCGGACCAAATTGTACGATTTGGCCCATATTGTATAAGCTAGTACGATTTCGTACCTTTTTTTCGAGTTCGTACTAGTTCATACCATTTCGTACTTATTAATACCATTTCATGGGATTTCGTACCAGTTCGGACCAAATCCTACGATTTGGCCCATATTGTACATACTCGTACGAGTTCGTACCATTTTTTCGAGTTCATACTAGTTCATACCATTTCGTACGATTTCGTATCTGTTCATACCATTTCATGTGATTTCGTATCAGTTTGGACCAAAGTGTACAATTTGACCCATATTGTAAATACTTGGACGAGTTCGTACATGTTTGTTCCATTTCATACCATTTTGTGTGATTTCGTACCAGTTCAGACCAAATCGTACGATTTGGCCCATATTGTACAAACTTGTACGGGTTCGTACCAGTTCGTACGATTTCGTACCTGTTTGTACCATTTCATACCATTTCGTGTGATTTCGTACCAGGTCGCACCAAATCGTACGATTTGGCCCATATTGTACAAACTAGTACGATTTCGAACCATTTTTTCGAGTTCGTACTATTCATACGATTTCCTACCTATTCGTACTAGTTTGGACCAAATCGCACAATTTGGCCCATATTGTACAAACTCGTACGAATTCGTACCATTTTTTCGAGTTCGTACTAGTTCGTTTGATTTCGTACCTGTTCGTACCATTTCATACCATTTCGTATGATTTCGTACCAGTTCGGACCAAATCGTACGATTTGGCCCATATTGTATAAACTGGTACGATTTCGTACCATTTTTTCGAGTTCGTACTAGTTCATACCATTTCGTACGATTTCGTACTTGTTAATACCATTTCGTTGGATTTCGTACCAGTTCGGACCAAATCGTACGATTTGGCCCATATTGTATAAGCTAGTACGATTTCGTACCTTTTTTTCGAGTTCGTACTAGTTCATACCATTTCGTACTTATTAATACCATTTCTTGGGATTTCGTACCAGTTCGGACCAAATCCTACGATTTGGCCCATATTGTACATACTCGTACGAGTTCGTACCATTTTTTCGAGTTCATACTAATTCATACAATTTCGTACGATTTCGTATCTGTTCATACCATTTCATGTGATTTCGTACCAGTTTGGACCAAAGTGTACAATTTGGCCCATATTGTAAATACTTGGACGAGTTCGTACCTGTTTGTTCCATTTCATACCATTTCGTGTGATTTCGTACCAGTTCGTACCAGTTCGTACGATTTCGTACCTGATTGTACCATTTCATACCATTTCGTGTGATTTCGTACCAGGTCGCACCAAATCGTACGATTTGGCCCATATTGTATAAACTAGTACGATTTCGAACCATATTTTCGAGTTCGTACTATTCATACGATTTCGTACCTATTCGTACTTGTTTCGACCAAATCGTACCATTTGGCCCATATTGTACAAACTCGTACGAATTCGTACCTTTTTTTCGAGTTCGTACTACTTCGTTTGATTTCGTACCTGTTCGTACCATTTTTTCAAGTTCGTACCTGTTCGGACCAAAGTGTACAATTTGGCCCATATTGTACATACTCGGAGAAGTTCGTACCTGTTTGTTCCACTTCATACCATTTCGTGTGATTTCCTACCAGGTCGGACCAAATCGTATGATTTGGCCCATATTGTATAAACTAGTACGATTTCGAACCATTTTTTCGAGTTCGTACTATTCATACCATTTCGTACCTGTTCGTACTAGTTATGATCAAATCATACAATTCGGCCCATATTGTACCAACTCGTATGAGTTCGTACCATTTTTTACGAGTACGTACCAGTTCGTACAATTTCGTGCCTGTTTGTACCATTTCATACCATTTCGTATGATTTCGTACCAATTCGGACCAAATCGTACGAACTGGTACCATTTCATACCATTTTGTGGGATTTCGTACCAGTTCGGGCCAAATTGTACTATTTGGCCCATAATGTACAAACTCGTACGAGTTCATACTAGTTCGTACGATTTTGTACCTATTTGTTCAATTTCATTCCATTTTGTTTGTTTTCGTACCAGTTCGGACCAAATCGTACGATTTGGCCCATATTGTATAAACTGGTACGATTTCGTACCATTTTTTCGAGTTCGTACTTGTTCATACCATTTCGTACGATTTCGTACCTGTTAATACCATTTCGTGGGATTTCGTACCAGTTCGGACCAAATCGTACGATTTGGCCCATATTGTATAAACTAGTACGAGTACGAACCATTTTTTCGAGTTCGTACGATTTCGTACCTGTTTGTACCATTTCATACCATTTCGTATGATTTCGTACCAGGTCGGACCAAATCGTACGATTTGGCCCATATTGTACATACTGGTACGAGTTCGTACCATTTTTTCGAATTCGTACTAGTTCGTTTGATTTCGTACCTGTTTGTACCATTACATACCATTTCGTATGATTTCGTACCAGTTCGGACCAAATCGTACGATTTGGCCCATATTGTATAAGCTAGTACGATTTCGTACCTTTTTTTCGAGTTCGTACTAGTTCATACCATTTCGTACTTATTAATACCATTTCATGGGATTTCGTACCAGTTCGGACCAAATCCTACGATTTGGCCCATATTGTACACACTCGTACGAGTTCGTACCATTTTTTCGAGTTCATACTAGTTCATACCATTTCGTACGATTTCGTATCTGTTCATACCATTTCATGTGATTTCGTATCAGTTTGGACTAAAGTGTACAATTTGGCCCATATTGTAAATACTTGGACGAGTTCGTACCTGTTTGTTCCATTTCATACCATCTCGTGCGATATCGTACCAGTTCGGACCAAATCGTACGATTTGGCCCATATTGTACAAACTTGTACGGGTTCGTACCAGTTCGTACGATTTCGTACCTATTTGTACCATTTCATACCATTTCGCGTGATTTCGTACCAAGTCGCACCAAATCGTACGATTTGGCCCATATTGTATAAACTAGTACGATTTCGAACCATTTTTTCGAGTTCGTACTATTCATACGATTTCGTACCTATTCGTACTAGTTTCGACCAAATCGTACAATTTGGCCCATATTGTACAAACTCGTACGAATTCGTACCATTTTTTCGAGTTCGTACTAGTTCGTTTGGTTTCGTACCTGTTCGTACCATTTCATACCATTTCGTATGATTTCGTACCAGTTCGGACCAAATCGTACGATTTGGCCCATATTGTATAAACTGGTACGATTTCGTACCATTTTTTCGACTTCGTACTAGTTCATACCATTTCGTACGATTTCGTACCTGTTAATACCATTTCGTTGGATTTCGTACCAGTTCGGACCAAATCGTACGATTTGGCCGATATTGTACATACTGGTACGAGTTCGTACCATTTTTTCGAGTTCGTACTAGTTCGTTTGATTTCGTACCTGTTTGTACCATTTCATACCATTTCGTATGATTTCGTACCAGTTCGGACCAAATCGTACGATTTGGCCCATATTGTATAAACTGGTACGATTTCGTACCATCTTTTTCGAGTTCGTACTAGTTCATACCATTTCGTACGATTTCGTACCTGTAAATACCATTTCGTTGCATTTCGTACCAGTTTGGACCAAATCGTACGATTTGGCCCATATTGTACATACTGGTACGAGTTCGTACCATTTTTTCAAGTTCGTACCAGTTCGGACCAAAGTGTACAATTTGGCCCATATTGTACATACTCGGAGAAGTTCGTTGATACGAATTAGAGTGCTTTAATTCGTAAGGGTAGCGGAAGCAAACAACCAATATCGAATGTACTAGGTACAACCCATATTAGTCGAATTCTGTGAAGTATTGGTCGAATTCTGTGGAGTGTAGTCGAATTCTGTGAAGTGTTAGTCGAATTCTGTGAAGTGTAGTCGAATTCTGTGAAGTGTTAGTCGAATTCTGTGAAGTGGTTGTCGAATAGTTTTAGTGGAATAAGAAGGGATATGCAATGTTAACCTACACCAATAGTTTAACAAAGAGATTAGCACTCAACACCAATTGAGCTAATCGGATTATTCTCAAGACGACGCTTGCAAATAACCTTTCGAAAATGTAGACACAAATTCTATGTTCTTGAACTGAATTCTATATATCTCAAAATGATCAGCATACATGGCATATATAGCCGAAACATGAGCTTATTCAAAGTGCAGCATAAAAGCAATTAAACTAGTACATAAAAGCAATTAAACTAGTAATAATATGACATTTATTCTATCAGCTATGTAACTCCTTTTCTAATGGCTGGCTGGGAGGAATTTAAAGGCCTTGAATTGTCTTTAGTGCTCCTTTATTTTGCTCCTTTGTAACTGATCAGAATAGGATTCCATGTCTGATTTATTTTGTCTTAAATTGGTGATTAAATGAACAAAACAGCCAAGTAATAATTAGATGATTAAAATAACCAAGTAATTAAACTCAGCCCTTGATGATGGTTAGCAAAGGAACCCACGCCACTAACTCCTTGGTGATTGTCACGTGTGTTGATTGCAAGTTCTTCATGATCAATTTTCGCATCATCCCCTCCCCCTTTGAAAGGAATTGACCTCAATTCTTGAATACCATCATCATCCAAATATGGTGAGAGATCTCCAACATTGAAAGTAGCATGTACTCCATATTCTCCGGGCAACTCAATCTTGTAGGCATTGCCCATCGGTTTGAGGGTGATGGGAAGTACTAAACAGCAACTCAGTACCCAATTTCCTCCATAATGTATTCCAAAAATAACTCAAAAACTTTGAATCACGATCGGAAACAATGGTTTTAGGAACTCCATGTAAGCGTACAATCTCACGAAAGTACAAATCAGCAACGTTACTAGCATCATCTGTTTTGTGACAAGCTACAAAGTGTGCCATCTTTGAAAACCTATCAACAAGAACCATAATAGCATCCTTACCTCGCTGGGTGCGGAGCAAAGCTACAATAAAATCCATGCTCACGTCCATCCAAGGACCACTAGGTGTTGGTAATGGAGTATATGCTCCTGGTTTGAAAAACTCTTTGCCATATGACAAGTAACACACTTGCTAATGACCTTTTGCACATCTCCTAACATCTTTGGCCAATGAAAGTGTTCTTTTAAATCTCTAGAGTTTTTGTAATGCCAAAGTGACCAGCCAAACTCCCACCATGAGCTTCACGAACTAGTAACTCACGAATTGAATGCCTTGGGATG